>CM060967.1:11087283-11687283 GCA_030765045.1 Tenodera sinensis | reverse complement strand
ACTCCTTCACTCATTCACTGACCCACCCACTCACTCACTCACTCCTTCACTCATTCACTGACCCACCTACTCTCTTCACTTCTTCATTCATTCACTGACCCACCCACCCACTCCTTGACTCACTCACTCAGTGACCCACCCACCCACTCACTCACTCCTTCACTCATTCACTGACCCACCTACTCTCTTCACTTCTTCACTCATTCACTGACCCACCCACCCAGTCTCTCACTCCTTCACCCATTCACTGACCCACCCACCCACTCACTCACTCCTTCACTCATTCACTGACCCACCCAGTCTCTCACTCCTTCACTCATTCACTGACCCACCCACCCAGTCTCTCACTCCTTCACTCATTCACTTACCAACCCACCCACTCACTCACTCCTTCACTCATTCACTGACCCACCCACCCACCCTCACTCACTCCTTCACTCATTCACTGACCCACCCACCCAGTCTCTCACTCCTTCACTCATTCACTGACCCACCCACACACCCACTCACTCACTCCTTCACTCATTCACTGACCCACCCACCCACTCACTCACTGCTTCACTCATTCACTGACCCGCCTACTCTCTTCACTTCTTCACTCATTCGCTGACCCACCCACCCACTCCTTGACTCATTCACTCATTCACTGACCCACCCACCCAGACTCTCACTCCTTCACTCATTCACTGACCCACCCACTCACTCACTCACTCCTTCACTCATTCACTGACCCACCCACTCACTCACTCCTTCACTCATTCACTGACCCACCCACCCACCCAGTCTCTCACTTCTTCACTCATTCACTGACCCACCCACCCACTCACTCACTCCTTCACTCATTCACTGACCCAGCCACCCACCCACTCACTCACTCCTTCACTCATTCACTGACCCACCCACCCACCCACCCACTCACTCACTCCTTCACTAATTCACTGACCCACCTACTCTCTTCACTTCTTCACTCATTCACTGACCCACCTACTCTCTTCACTTCTTCACTCATTCACTGACCCACCTACTCTCTTCACTCCTTCACTCATTCACTGACCCACCCAACCACCCACTCACTCACTCCTTCACTCATTCACTGACCCACCCACCCAGTCTCTCACTCCTTCACTCATTCACTGACCCACCTACTCTCTTCACTTCTTCACTCATTCACTGACCCACCCACCCACTCCTTGACTCATTCACACATTCACTGACTCACCCACCCAGTCTCTCACTCCTTCAATCATTCACTGACCCACCCACCCACCCACTCACTCACTCCTTCACTCATTCACTGACCCACCAACCCACCCACTCACTCACTCCTTCACTCATTCACTGACCCACCCACCCAGTCTCTCACTCCTTCACTCATTCACTTACCAACCCACCCACTCACTCACTCCTTCACTCATTCACTGACCCACCCACCCACCCTCACTCACTCCTTCACTCATTCACTGACCCGCCCACCCAGTCTCTCACTCCTTCACTCATTCACTGACCCACCCACACCACCCTCACTCACTCCTTCACTCATTCACTGACCCACCCACCCACTCACTCACTGCTTCACTCATTCACTGACCCGCCTACTCTCTTCACTTCTTCACTCATTCGCTGACCCACCCACCCACTCCTTGACTCATTCACTCATTCACTGACCCACCCACCCAGACTCTCACTCCTTCACTCATTCACTGACCCCACCCACTCACTCACTCACTCCTTCACTCATTCACTGACCCACCCACTCACTCACTCACTCCTTCACTCATTCACTGACCCACCCACCCACCCAGTCTCTCACTTCTTCACTCATTCACTGACCCACCCACCCACTCACTCACTCCTTCACTCATTCACTGACCCAGCCACCCACCCACTCACTCACTCCTTCACTCATTCACTGACCCACCCACCCACCCACCCACCCACTCACTCACTCCTTCACTAATTCACTGACCCACCTACTCTATTCACTTCTTCACTCATTCACTGACCCACCTACTCTCTTCACTTCTTCACTCATTCACTGACCCACCTACTCTCTTCACTCCTTCACTCATTCACTGACCCACCCAACCACCCACTCACTCACTCCTTCACTCATTCACTGACCCACCCACCCAGTCTCTGACTCCTTCACTCATTCACTGACCCACCTACTCTCTTCACTTCTTCACTCATTCACTGACCCACCCACCCACTCCTTGACTCATTCACACATTCACTGACTCACCCACCCAGTCTCTCACTCCTTCACTCATTCACTGACCCACCCACCCACCCACTCACTCACTCCTTCACTCATTCACTGACCCACCAACCCACCCACTCACTCACTCCTTCACTCATTCACTGACCCACCCACCCAGTCTCTCACTCCTTCACTCATTCACTGACCCATCCACCCACTCACTCACTCCTTCACTCATTCACTGACCCACCTACTCTCTTCACTTCTTCACTCATTCACTGACCCACCCACCCACTCCTTGACTCATTCACTCACTCACTGACCCACCCACACACTCACTTCACTTCTTCACTCATTCACTGACCCACCCACTCTCTTCACTTCTTCACTCATTCACTGACCCACCCACCCACTCCTTGACTCATTCACTCACTCAGTGACCCACCCACCCACTCACTCACTCACTCCTTCGCTCATTCACTGACCCACCTAGTCTCTTCACTTCTTCACTCATTCACTGACCCACCCACCCAGTCTCTCACTCCTTCACTCAATCACTGACCCACCCACCCACTCACTCACTCCTTCACTCATTCACTGACCCACCAACCCAGTCTCTCACTCCTTCACTCATTCACTGACCCACCCACCCAGTCTCTCACTCCTTCACTCATTCACTGACCCACCCACCCACCCTCACTCACTCCTTCACTCATTCACTGACCCACCCACCCAGTCTCTCACTCCTTCACTCATTCACTGACCCACCCACACACCCACTCACTCATTCCTTCACTCATTCACTGACCCACCCACCCAGTCTCTCACTCCTTCACTCATTCACTGACCCACATACTCTCTTCACTTCTTCACTCATTCACTGACCCACCCACTCCTTGACTCATTCACTCATTCACTGACCCACCCGCCCAGTCTCTCACTCCTTCACTCATTCACTGACCCACCCACCCACTCACTCACTGCTTCACTCATTCACTGATCCACCCACCCACTCACTCACTCCTTCACTCATTCACTGACCCACCCACCCAGTCTCTCACTCCTTCACTCAATCACTGACCCACCCACCCACTCACACACTCCTTCACTCATTCACTGACCCACCAACCCAGTCTCTCACTCCTTCACTCATTCACTGACCCACCCACCCACCCACTCACTCACTCCTTCACTCATTCACTGACCCACCTACCCTCTTCACTTCTTCACTAATTCACTGACCCACCTACTCTCTTCACTTCTTCACTCATTCACTGACCCACCTACTCTCTTCACTCCTTCACTCATTCACTGACCCACCCACCCACTCACTCACTCCTTAACTCATTCACTGTCCCACCCACCTAGTCTCTCACTCCTTCACTCATTCACTGACCCACCCACTCACTCACTCCTTCACTCATTCACTGATCCACCCACCCACCCACTCACTCACTCCTTCACTCATTCACTGACCCACCCACCCACTCACTCCTTCACTCATTCACTGACCCACCCACCCAGTCTCTCACTCCTTCACTCGTTCACTGACCCACCTACTCTCTTCACTTCTTCACTCATTCACTGACCCACCCACCCACTCCTTGACTCATTCACTCGTTCACTGACCCACCCACCCAGTCTCTCACTCCTTCACTCATTCACTGACCTACCCACCCACCCACTCACTCACTCCTTCACTCATTCACTGACCCACCCACCCACTCACTCACTCCTTCACTCATTCACTGACCCACCCACCCACCCACTCACTCACTCCTTCGCTCATACGCTGACCCACCCACCCAGTCTCTCACTCCATTCATTCACTGACCCACCCACCCAGTCTCTCACTCCTTCACTCATTCACTGACCCACCCACCCACCCACTCACTCACTCACTCCTTCACTCATTCACTGATCCTCCCACCCAGTCACTCACTCCTTCACTAATTCACTGACCCACCTACTCTCTTCACTCCTTTACTCATTCACTGACCCACCTACTCTCTTGACTTCTTCACTCATTCACTGACCCACCTACTCTCTTCACTTCTTCACTCATTCACTGACCCACCCACTCTCTTCACTCATTCACTGACCCACCCACCCACTCCTTGACTCATTCACTCACTCACTGACCCACCCACCCACTCACTCACTCCTTCACTCATTCACTGACGCACCTACTCTCTTCACTTCTTCACTCATTCACTGACCCACCCACTCTCTTCACTCATTCACTGACCCACCCACCCACTCCTTGACTCATTCACTCACTCACTGACCCACCCACACACTCACTTCACTTCTTCACTCATTCACTGACCCACCCACTCTCTTCACTTCTTCACTCATTCACTGACCCACCCACCCACTCCTTGACTCATTCACCCACTCACTGACCCACCCACACTCACTTCACTTCTTCACTCATTCACTGACCCACCTACTCGCTTCACTTCTTCACTCATTCACTGACCCACTCACCCACTCCTTGACTCATTCACTGACCCACCCACACACTCACTTCACTTCTTCACTCATTCACTGACCCACCCACTCTCTTCACTTCTTCACTCATTCACTGACCCACCCACTCCTTGACTCATTCACTCACTCACTGACCCACCCACACTCACTTCACTTCTTCACTCATTCACTGACCCACCCACTCTCTTCACTTCTTCACTTCTTCACTCATTCACTGACCCACCCACCCACCCACTCCTTGACTCATTCACTCACTCACTGACCCACCCACACTCGCTTCACTTCTTCACTCATTCACTGACCCACTCACCCACTCCTTGACTCATTCACTGACCCACCCACCCACTCCTTGACTCATTCACTCACTCACTGACCCACCCACCCACTCACTCACTCACTCCTTCACTCATTCACTGACCCACCTACTCTCTTCACTTCTTCACTCATTCACTGACCCACCCACTCTCTTCACTCATTCACTGACCCACCCACCCACTCCTTGACTCATTCACTCACTCACTGACCCACCCACACACTCACTTCACTTCTTCACTCATTCACTGACCCACCCACTCTCTTCACTTCTTCACTCATTCACTGACCCACCCACCCACTCCTTGACTCATTCACTCACTCACTGACCCACCCACACACTCACTTCACTTCTTCACTCATTCACTGACCCACCCACTCTCTTCACTTCTTCACTCATTCACTGACCCACCCACCCACTCCTTGACTCATTCACTCACTCACTGACCCACCCACACACTCACTTCACTTCTTCACTCTTTCACTGACCCACCCACCCACTCCTTGACTCATTCACTCACTCACTGACCCACCCACCCACTCACTCACTCACTCCTTCACCAGTCACTGACCCACCTACTCTCTTCACTTCTTCACTCATTCACTGACCCACCCACTCTCTTCACTCATTCACTGACCCACCCACCCACTCCTTGACTCATTCACTCACTCACTGACCCACCCACCTACTCTCTTCACTTCTTCACTCTTTCACTGACCCACCCACTCTCTTCACTCATTCACTGACCCACCCACCCACTCCTTGACTCATTCACTCACTCACTGACCCACCCACACACTCACTTCACTTCTTCACTCATTCACTGACCCACCCACTCTCTTCACTTCTTCACTCATTCACTGACCCACCCACTCCTTGACTCATTCACTCACTCACTGACCCACCCACACACTCACTTCACTTCTTCACTCATTCACTGACCCACCCACTCTCTTCACTTCTTCACTCATTCACTGACCCACCCACCCACTCCTTGACTCATTCACTCACTCACTGACCCACCCACACACTCGCTTCACTTCTTCACTCATTCACTGACCCACCCACCCACTCCTTGACTCATTCACTCACTCACTGACCCACCCACACACTCGCTTCACTTCTTCACTCATTCACTGACCCACCCACCCACTCACTCACTCCTTCACTCATTCACTGACCCACCCACCCACTCCTTGACTCATTCACTCACTCACTGACCCACCCACACACACGCTTCACTTCTTCACTCATTCACTGACCCACTCACTCACTCATTCACTGACCCACCCACCCACTCACTCACTCACTCCTTCACTCATTGACTGATCCACCCACTCACTCACTCCTGCACTCATTCACTGACCCACCCACCCACTCACTCACTCACTCCTTCACTCATTCACTGACCCACCCACCCACTCACTCACTCCTTCACTCATTGACTGACCCACCCACTCACTCACTCCTTCACTCATTCACTGACTCACCCACCCAGTCTCTCCTTCACTCATTCACTGACCCACCCACCCACTCACTCACTCCTTCACTCATTCACTGACCCACCCACCCACTCCTTGACTCATTCACTCACTCACTGACCCACCCACACACTCGCTTCACTTCTTCACTCATTCACTGACCCACTCACCCACTCACTCACTCGTTCACTGACCCACCCACACACTCGCTTCACTTCTTCACTCCTTCACTGACCCACCCACTCAGTCACTCACTCACTGACCCACCCACACACTCGCTTCACTTCTTCACTCCTTCACTGACCCACCCACCCACTCACTCACTCCTTCACTCATTCACTGACCCACCCACCCACCCACTCACTCACTCCTTCTCTCATTGACTGACCCACCCACTCACTCACTCCTTCACTCATTCACTGACCCACCCACCCACCCACTCACTCACTCCTTCACTCATTCACTGACCCACCCACCTACTCACTCACTCCTTCACTCATTGACTGACCCACCCACTCACTCACTCCTTCACTCATTCACTGACCCACCCACACACTCACTTCACTACATCAGTCCTTCACTGATCCACTCAACCACTCACTCACTCCTTCACTCATTCACTGACCCACCCACTCACTCAGTCCTTCACTCATTCACTGACCCACCCACTCACTTCGCTTCTTCACTCATTCGCTCACTCCCTCAATTGTGTGCTCCATGGCATTCCCAAGTTAAAGCCAAGGTTTTCGTAAGCATGTTATTTTTTATTCCCATGTACTTGAATGCAGAAAAAGAGTTTTCGAAATCTCCCATAACCTACAGATCTTTGTAGGTCTTAATTTATGCTAATCTTCTTTGCGGATATTCGCATGTATAATATACATCAAGTTCATAAAGAGCTTGACAAGAAATCTACTTGTACGTATTATGCGACAACACTTAAACCAAACTTAGGCGTGCACGAGCATAAAAACGGAAGGCGAATATCCGTTTTTATGCTCGAGCATGCCCATGTTGTCTCATAATACGTACAAAATGGGATGGTGCCCCGTCATGCATAAACCACATGCGACGTCTTTTTACAAGTACAGCTCCTCCAAAAGCACTAGTAACTTTTCGTGCAGGAATAGATGATACACGGCACCTGTTGATCTGTTCAGTAAAATGTATGGTGCTGGGAGTCTCTAACCCACAGTTCCTGCCCACATATTGTGACTAAAGCTTAAACCTAACATTTAATGGACAATGGATTGTTCGAGGAGGTGCAATAGCATGGCCTCCCCGTTCGTCGGACCTTAATCCATTGGATTTCTGACTATGGGGACATTTAAAGACATTGGTGTATCACAAATCCATCAAGAACGTGCATACGTTAAATATTTTTGTAAAATGATTCATACCTCAACACGTATCTGCTTCCGGGCATATGTATGTAGGAACATTTATTCCAGCTTTGACCAATCCCAACTCCTGTTGCAATATCGGACGTCCTTTTTAAACACCTGTATATTTGTGATTTGCCTCAGGCATGCCCTCAGCGTTAGAGGACATCAGGACTGTGACAAAGTTGGCCAAGGGCATTTTAGAACCACGCAGAGATCATTAACCTGTCACACACAACCTATTTTACTGAGAAAACATAACTGTTTGTGGTCTTGCTTATAATTTACTGTGATAACTTAAAACCCACATCAATTAGAAGCGATAACGAACTGTTTACAAAGAGTAAATCACAATGTGCTAGGTCAGGGCTGCATGCTGTTGACTTTTATGATACCCAGATATGTAAGTGTTGGTCTTTCTGTCTTTAGTCGTCTTTCACGAAATGTTTAAACATTTACGGTAATCATATGTGTATTAATTGCCAATAACGTAACGTCTATCTAACTAGTACTCTAGTACTCTTGTACTAAGCATTCTTACAAACTCTTATTCCTATATCTTCTTCGTGTTAGTTAAGATAAATATTTGTTCAAATTATCTCATTGCTTATTTCCTTGTAGGTACAAGGGGAATATGCAATTTTAATAGTCAAATTTTTTAAAGGATTCAAATTCCGTTCTCTTTGCACGGCTAAGATATAAAAAAAATGAATAACGGTGTTCCATTTGTCAGAAGTATAAGTTCTCCAAAACTAACACAAATAACAGAGTATATCTCCGAAATGGTTAACAAAAAAAAATTATTCAGTCATAAATTGCATATTTTAGCAAGATCTGCATTTTTGTATAGTAAAATTTAATCTATCCCTTTGGGTTTACCAGTTAACAAGACTACATGGCCAGAAAACTCAAGATATACAATTGATTTGTCACAAAAATGTCTCAAACATATAGCATTTTAATCAAAATCATTACAGCAATTTTCAAGAAAATCAAAATTTTCCAAAAATTTCCCATGTAAAGGCTAGTTTAGGGTAGAGCAATTTTCTTCAAAATTTTCGTGTCATATCCTTTAAAGATATTAAATTTAAATATAAACTTTGGTTTTTGACCTGCTTTTCGTTTTTGAGCTATGCTGTCCAGACTGACACACACAGAGACTTCTTTCTTTGGATTCAGGGGGCCTCAAAACATGTATTTCTGATGAAATCTGAACACCGAATTTTTGGGTGAAATACAATACTTCCTCTACTTACTATACGTGGTACAGAAAGTAAAAAATACTAGTCAGCATCTCCTTACTAACACTGCGTATTCCTCGGACATTTCTGTTCGAAAGTTCCATTGAGTTCACCGATATTTCTTTTCAAATTTGAAGCGGCACCTTGGAATTTTTCCGGTTTTCTGTACCAATCAATGCGTTCTTGTTTTGATTGGAAGTCGTCTAACCGTTGATGTAAAATATTTAAGATTTGTTTCATAAAAATCTCAATGTGATTCAAATAAATTCATAAGATATCTGTTGATCTTCAAGCAACGCTCGAAAAAATTGGTGTCTTTTGAATGCAGCGCACAAATTATAAATTGTTGCGTTATATGAGACTTGCACTATAATGAGAGGTTTATTGAGTGAACATCGAACCCGTTCTCTCACCACCAGTGCTAAGTACCTAAGCGAAACATAATATACTCTCTGAAAACCGCAATCTGTATTGTATGACAGAAAACGTTTATTTCAGCAGAAGTTTCGATGTTTCTCGTTTGTTACTTGAACAGTGAGTTGAGAAGTGAAAGATACAGCAGTCAATGTAAAACAAAAAACCACCGCAAAACTTTCCTTTAGACTTTCAATCACGGGATATCGATCTCGGCACGAATTTTTTTTCTATTACATTGTTCACGAACAACTGTTCAAGGAGAATATTCTGTTGATTAAATTTCTCTTGTGATAGATAAAATGCTTTACTTCTTATGGCGCTTGCATAATCTTTCAAGGTGATTGCAGCTTTTCATTGCTAACCACTTTTATTGAATAGAAAAGTAATTAGAGCACAGAGTAAAGTAAATATAAAACACGAATTGGCTAAGTTTACTTCAAGTGGGTGTAGTTTGGTAATTATTTCGTAAGCACTTGTAAGTGTATTAATGTGCCATTTTTCTTGGTTGTGATTTAAATTCACTTACTTTTTATTTAAATCAAGTTTTATTGTGTATACTGCTAAGTATGTCATGTTTTATTATTTTGAATGAATTGTTAATAAACAAAGTTGATGTCTTGCAGTTAAATATTGTCACAAACAAGAAAAATGCCTTTCTCCCACTTATCTTCTAAATTTTTACCACAAATCGTAGTTTTCTTCTCGTTAACACAGTCCTTTGTACTATCACAACTCCAACTGTTTTTCTCATAACCTTCACTCAGTCCTTTCGGTTTCTTTCTTCACTTCGTCTGTCTTTCACACACTAATTATGACGTTACAATCACTCGCGACGTACGGTGAATTTTATTACCACCTACCAACACGACCACACACACGCACAGCTGTCTCACGCTCACTGACACACTCATGTCCGTAAATCAATTCTAAAACTTGCTTTCTGTTCTTCACAGGATGGAAAGGAAATTATTTAATTTGTTCTAATAAGTTGTTCATAGAACTATTCTCTACATATTCTATTACAAAGTATTCTTACATAACCTTATTCTTTTATTTCATTATTAAGAATAGGTATGACTAAACATTTGAAACTCTTAACTAATAATGGTAGCTTTATAAAATGTATACCACATGTATAACATAATCAAACATGTTACAGCCTAAATTTAATCCATTAATACTTTAGAAATTATGATTAAATTTGTCTATTTTTTGTTACGTCACTACATAAGTCTCTCACGAGAAGGGTATAATATTTTAGCGCTAGATTCAAAATACATCTAGTTTTTAAAACCGTCATAGTTTTTCTGTGTTTATATCAGTTTCAGCTCCAAAAAATTTTAAACTTACAAATATCGTTTTCTTTGTTTTGTTTCTTTTTGCCTAAAATTGTAATTTTTTGTGTTTGAAAATTAAAAATATATCCTTAGATACTAAAACCTAGGAAATTTTTATTTCTCATGTCACTCTGAACGTGCGAAGCAAATGAAATCAGTGAAATAAAAAAAAACTGGTCCGCAAGGAACATTTCACAGGAAGAAAATACAGAAAACAACGATTATTGGTTTGAACGCTTAGCTCAAATTAAAATATATACACTGTCACTTAAAAACGGTATCCAAGGGGCAAATTATGATTTTGTCTCACTTAAGAATGTCACAGTTGTTTTATATAATTAAAAAAAGATGCTATTTTTCTCAATGGCCATGAAACTTTAGTCAGACATAACCTTAAAGGACATTGTATTTAGTATAAAGAATATTGCGTTATGAAAATGTACTTTAGAAAATCTGTTAAGTTCACATAATGTACAAATTAACAAATATGCCACTAAATGGCCATATGAGCTGCTGTTGAGTTCTTTTGCTGCCTAATTACGTGGTTTAGAAAGCTACGTCAAATCATGTTATCTCCCCGGTAACAGCTTCTTCTACTGCTAGCGGCAGTTGCGGAAACTGAAAACAGAAGAGCAGAGTATTGTTACTTTCTTCTGTCACCAAAAAACAATGATTATAGCATGTTCTATCACAATACCTCATAAGTTTTAAGGAATGTTGCGTAATACAGAATGACTTCCTGAATGGCATACAAGAAACAGCTGTTTAGTTTATATGTGTAACCCTTCAGGCAAGGTTTTGTTTTAGAAGGCTGTGGGTTGTACATGGAGTGGTATTTTCCACGTGTCCAGGCTGTGTCGCGGTATTTCATTACAAAGGGAGGTAGTCCTCTACCCAACGTAGCTCTGTGAGTGAAGGTATCTATTGCTTTTCAATATTTAATTTGTTAAGTATAACTATCGATTTATAATCACGGCTTAGCAAAGAAAAAGCTGCGCTTTGTCGATGCTGCGAAATACAATATCGTAACATGGCGCACATCACTCTAAAACAACCAGGTTTGCCACCCATCTTTTGAAAACAACAGAATGCTAAACAAAAGTGACACTACAGTCGCAGGCAGTTACTCTGAAATTGCTCAAACCATGCCAAATAAAGAACGAGCTTGGATAATTGAAGCACATGATAGTTTATCACGGAAAGAACATGCACAAGTTCTAGATAAATTACTAATTCCCGCAAGTATGACAGTCGTATCACGTAATTACATCCATCCATCCGTCCAGCCCAGTCCAATCCAGTCCAGCCCAGTCCAGACCAGTCCAGTCAAATCAGGTCCAGTCCAGTTCTGTCCAGTCCAGTCCAGTCCTCTCCAGTCCTGACCAGTCCAGGCCAGTCCGGTCCAGTCCAGTCCAGTCCAATCCAGCCCACTCTTGTCCAGTAGAGTTCAAGACACTCCAGTCCAGTTCAGCCCAGCCAGACCAGTCCGGACCAGTCCAGTCCAGACCAGTCCAGTCCAGCACAGACCAGTCCAGTACAGACCAGTCCAGACCAGTCCAGTCCAGGCCAGTCCGGTCAAGTCAAGCCCAGTCCAGTCCAATCCAGCCCACTCTTGTCCAGTCCAGTCCACTCCAGTCCAGTCCAGCCCAGCCAGACCAGTCCGGACCAGTCCAGTCCAGACCAGTCCAGTCCAGACCAGTCCAGTCCACTCCAGACCAGCCCAGTCCAGACCAGTCCAGACCAGTCCAGTCCAGTCCAGTCCAGCCCAGTCCAGAACAGTCCAGTCCAGACCAGTCCAGATCAGTCCAGTCCAGACCAGTCCAGCCCAGACCAGTCCAGTCCAGCCCAGACCAGTCCAGTCCAGACCAGTCCAGCCAAGACCAGTCCAGTCCAGTCCAGCCCAAACCAGTCCAGTCCAGACCAGTCCAGTCCAGACCAGTCCGGACCAGTCCAGTCCAGACCAGTCCAGTCCAGACCAGTCCAGTCCACTCCAGACCAGCCCAGTCCAGACCAGTCCAGACCAGTCCAGTCCAGTCCAGTCCAGCCCAGTCCAGTCCAGTACAGACCAGTCCAGACCAGTCCAGTCCAGGCCAGTCCGGTCAAGTCAAGCCCAGTCCAGTCCAATCCAGCCCACTCTTGTCCAGTCCAGTCCACGCCAGTCCAGTCCAGCCCAGCCAGACCAGTCCGGACCAGTTCAGTCCAGACCAGTCCAGTCCAGACCAGTCCAGTCCACTCCAGACCAGCCCAGTCCAGGACAGACCTGTCCAGTCCGTTCCAGTCCAGCCCAGTCCAGTCCAGTACAGACCAGTCCAGACCAGTCCAGTACAGGCCAGTCCGGTCAAGTCAAGCCCAGTCCAGTCCAATCCAGCCCACTCTTGTCCAGTCCACTCCAGTCCAGTCCAGCCCAGCCAGACCAGTCCGGACCAGTCCAGTCCAGACCAGTCCAGTCCAGACCAGTCCAGTCCACTCCAGACCAGCCCAGTCCAGACCAGTCCAGACCAGTCCAGTCCAGCCCAGTCCAGAACAGTCCAGTCCAGACCAGTCCAGATCAGTCCAGTCCAGACCAGTCCAGCCCAGACCAGTCCAGTCCAGCCCAGTCCAGTCCAGTCCAGACCAGTCCAGCCAAGACCAGTCCAGTCCAGTCCAGCCCAAACCAGTCCAGTCCAGACCAGTCCAGTCCAGACCAGTCCGGACCAGTCCAGTCCAGACCAGTCCAGTCCAGTCCAGACCAGTCCAGTCCACTCCAGACCAGCCCAGTCCAGACCAGTCCAGACCAGTCCAGTCCAGTCCAGCCCAGTCCAGTCCAGTACAGACCAGTCCAGACCAGTCCAGTCCAGGCCAGTCCGGTCAAGTCAAGCCCAGTCCAATCCAGCCCACTCTTGTCCAGTCCAGTCCACTCCAGTCCAGTCCAGCCCAGCCAGACCAGTCCGGACTAGTCCAGTCCAGACCAGTCCAGTCCAGACCAGTCCAGTCCACTCCAGACCAGCCCAGTCCAGGACAGACCTGTCCAGTCCGTTCCAGTCCAGCCCAGTCCAGTCCAGTACAGACCAGTCCAGACCAGTCCAGTACAGGCCAGTCCGGTCAAGTCAAGCCCAGTCCAGTCCAATCCAGCCCACTCTTGTCCAGTCCAGTCCACTCCAGTCCAGTCCAGCCCAGCCAGACCAGTCCGGACCAGTCCAGTCCAGACCAGTCCAGTCCAGACCAGTCCACTCCAGACCAGCCCAGTCCAGACCAGTCCAGACCAGTCCAGTCCAGTCCAGTCCAGCCCAGTCCAGAACAGTGCAGTCCAGACCAGTCCAGATCAGTCCAGTCCAGACCAGTCCAGCCCAGACCAGTCCAGTCCAGCCCAGTCCAGTCCAGTCCAGACCAGTCCAGCCAAGACCAGTCCAGTCCAGTCCAACCCAAACCAGTCCAGTCCAGACCAGTCCAGTCCGGACCAGTCCGGACCAGTCCAGTCCAGACCAGTCCAGTCCAGACCAGTCCAGTCCACTCCAGACCAGCCCAGTCCAGACCAGTCCAGACCAGTCCAGACCAGTCTAGTCCAGTCCAGCCCAGTCCAGAACAGTCCAGTCCAGACCAGTCCAGATCAGTCCAGTCCAGACCAGTCCAGCCCAGACCAGTCCAGTGCAGCCCAGTCCAGTCCAGTCCAGACCAGTCCAGCCAAGACCAGTCCAGTCCAGTCCAGCCCTAGCCAGTCCAGTCCAGTCCAGACCAGCACAGCCCAGACCAGTCCAGTCCAGTCCAGACCAGTCCAGCCCAGACCAGTCCAGTCCAGTCCAGACCAGTCCAGTCCAGTCCAGCCCTGTCCAGCCCACTTCAGACCAGTCCAGTTCAGGCCCGTGTACGACATTCTCATTGCCGTGTCACCACATTCTAATGACCGTGTTGTGATATTCTTAAAACCATGCCGTGATATACTTAAGACCATGCTGTGATATTCTCAACCCCATGGTATGATATTCTCAAGACCATGCTGTGATATTCTCAAGAGCATGCCGTGATATTCTTAAGACCATTCTGTGATATTCTTAAGACCATGCTGTGATATTCACAAGACCATGGTATGATATTCTCAAGACGATGCCGTGATATTCTCTAGACCATGCCATGATATTCTTAAGACCATGCCGTGATATTCTCAAGACCATGCCGTGATATTCTTAAGACCATTCTGTGATACTCTCAAGACGATGCTGTGATATTCTCAAGACCATGGTATGATATTCTCAAGACCATGCTGTGATATTCTCTAGACCATGCTGTGATATTCTCAAGAACATGCTGTGATATTCTCAAGACCATGGTATGATATTCTCAAGACCATGCCGTGATATTCTCAAGACCATGGTATGATATTCTCAAGCCCATGCCGTGATATTCTCAAGACCATGGTATGATATTCTCAAGACCATGCTGTGATATTCTCAAGACCATGCCGTGATATTCTCTAGACCATGGTATGATATTCTCAAGAACATGCTGTGATATTCTCAAGACCATGGTATGATATTCTCAAGACCATGTTATGATATTCTCAAGAACATGCCGTGATATTCTCAAGACCATGGTATGATATTCTCAAGACCATGGTATGATATTCTCAAGACCATGGGATGATATTCTCAAGACCATGCTGTGATATTCTCCAGACCATGGTATGATCTTCTCAAGAACATGCCGTGATATTCTCTAGACCAAGGTATGATATTCTCAAGACCAGGGTATGATATTCTCAAGACCATGGTATGATATTCTCAAGACCATGGTATGATATTCTCACGACCATGCCGTGATATTCTAAAGACCATGGTATGATATTCTCAAGACCATGGTATGATATACTCAAGACCATGCCGTGATATTCTCAAGACCATGGTATGATATTCCCTAGACCATGGTATGATATTCTCAAGACCATGCCGTGATATTCTCTAGACCATGGTATGATATTCTCAAGACCATGGTATGATATTCTCAAGACCATGCCGTGATATTCTCTAGACCATGGTATGACATTCTCAAGACCATGCTGTGATATTCTCTAGACCATGGTATGATATTCTCAAGACCATGCCGTGATATTCTCTAGACCATGGTATGATATTCTCAAGACCATGCTGTGATATTCTCAAGCCCATGGTATGATATTCTCAAGACCATGGTATGATATTCTCAAGACCAAGGTATGATATTCTCAAGACCATGTCGTGATATTCTCTAGACCATGGTATGATATTCTCAAGACCATGGTATGATATTCTCAAGACCATGCCGTGATATTCTCTAGACCATGGTATGATATTCTCAAGACCATGCTGTGATATTCTCTAGACCATGGTATGATACTCTCAAGACCATGCTGTGATATTCTCAAGCCCATGGTATGATATTCTCAAGACCATGCCGTGATATTCTCTAGAGCATGGTATGATATTCTCAAGACCATGTTGTGATATTCTCTAGACCATGCCGTGATATTCTCAAGAGCATGGTATGATATTCTCAAGACCATGCCGTGATATTCTCAAGACCATGATATGATATTCTCATGACCATGGTATGATATTCTCAATACCATACCGTGATATTCTCAAGACCATGCTGTGATATTCTCAAGACCATGGTGTGATATTCTCAAGACCTTGCCGTGATATTCTCATGACCATGGTATGATATTCTCAAGACCATGGTATGATATTCTCAAGACCATGCCGTGATATTCTCAAGACCATGCTGTGATATTCTCAAGACCATGCTGTGCTATTCTCAAGACCATGGTATGATATTCTCAAGACCATGCTGTGATATTCTCAAGACCATGGTATGATATTCTCAAGACCATGCCGTGATATTCTCAAGACCATGGTATGATACTCTCAAGACCATGGTATGCTATTCTCAAGACCATGCCGTGATATTCTCAACACCATGTTGTGATATTCTCAAGACAATGCTGTGATTTTCTCAAGACCATGGTATGATATTCTCAAGACCATGCCGTGATTTCACAAGACCATGGTATGATATTCTCAAGACCATGGTATGATATTCTCAAGACCATGCCGTGATATTCTCGAGACCATGGTATGATATTCTCAAGACCATGGTATGATATTCTCAAGACCATGCCGTGATATTCTCAAGACCATGGTATGATATTCTCAAGACCATGGTATGATATTCTCAAGACCCTGCCGTGATATTCTCAAGACCATGCTGTGATATTCTCAAGACCATGCTGTGATATTCTCAAGACCATGGTATGATATTCTCAAGACCATGGTATGATATTCTCAAGACCATGCTGTGATAATCTCAAGACCATGGTATGATATTCTCAAGACCATGGTATGATATTCTCAAGACCATGCCGTGATATTCTCAAGACCATGGTATGATATTCTCAAGACCATGGTATGATATTCTCAAGACCATGCCGTGATATTCTCAAGACCATGCTGTGATATTCACAAGACCATGCTGTGATATTCTCAAGACCATGGTATGATATTCTCAAGTCCATGGTATGATATTCTCAAGACCATGCTGTGATAATCTCAAGACCATGGTATGATATTCTCAAGACCATGGTATGATATTCTCAAGACCATGCCGTGATATTCTCAAGACCATGGTATGATATTCTCAAGACCATGGTATGATATTCTCAAGACCATGCCGTGATATTCTCAAGACCATGCTGTGATATTCTCAAGACCATGCTGTGATATTCTCAAGACCATGCTGTGATATTCTCAAGACCATGCTGTGATATTCTCAAGACCATGGTATGATATTCTCAAGACCATGCCGTGATATTCTCAAGACCATGGTATGATATTCTCAAGACCATGGTATGATATTCTCAAGACCATGCCGTGATATTCTCAAGACCATGCTGTGATATTCTCAAGACCATGCTGTGATATTCTCAAGACCATGCTGTGATATTCTCAAGACCATGCTATGATATTCTCAAGACCATGCCGTGATATTTTCAAGACCATAGTATGATATTCTCAACACCATGGTATGATATTCTCAAGACCATGCCGTGATATTCTCAAGACCATGCTGTGATATTCTCAAGCTCATGCCGTGATATTCTCAAGACCATGGTATGATATTCTCAAGACCATGGTATGATATTCTCAAGACCATGCTGTGATATTCTCTAGACCATGGTATGATATTCACAAGACCATGGTATGATATTCTCAAGGCCAAAGTATGATATTGTCAAGACCATGCCGTGATATTCTCAAGACCATGCTGTGATATTCTCATGACAATGGTATGATATTCTCAAGACCATGCCGTGATATTCTCTAGACCATGCAGTGATATTGTCAAGACCATGGTATGATATTCTCAAGACCATGCCGTGATATTCTCAAGACCATGCTGTGATATTCTCAAGACCATGCTGTGATATTCTCTAGACCATGGTATGATATTCTCAAGACCATACCGTGATATTCTCTGGACCATGGTATGATATTCTCAACACCATGGTATGATATTCTCTAGACCATGCCGTGATATTCTCAAGACCATGGTATGAATTTCTCAAGACCATGCCGTGATATTCTCAAGACCATGGTATGATATTCTCAAGACCATGGTATGATATTCTCAAGCCCATTGTATGATATTCTCAAGACCATGGTATGATATTCTCAAGCTCATGCCGTGATGTTCCCAAGACCATGGTATGATATTCTCTATAACATGCTGTGATATTCTCAAGCCCATGGTATGATATTCTCAAGACCATGCCGTGATATTCTCTAGAGCATGGTATGATATTCTCAAGACCATGTTGTGATATTCTCTAGACCATGCCGTGATATTCTCAAGAGCATGGTATGATATTCTCAAGACCATGCCGTGATATTCTCAAGACCATGATATGATATTCTCATGACCATGGTATGATATTCTCAATACCATACCGTGATATTCTCAAGACCATGCTGTGATATTCTCAAGACCATGGTGTGATATTCTCAAGACCTTGCCGTGATATTCTCATGACCATGGTATGATATTCTCAAGACCATGGTATGATATTCTCAAGACCATGCCGTGATATTCTCAAGACCATGCTGTGATATTCTCAAGACCATGCTGTGCTATTCTCAAGACCATGGTATGATATTCTCAAGACCATGCTGTGATATTCTCAAGACCATGGTATGATATTCTCAAGACCATGCCGTGATATTCTCAAGACCATGGTATGATACTCTCAAGACCATGGTATGCTATTCTCAAGACCATGCCGTGATATTCTCAACACCATGTTGTGATATTCTCAAGACAATGCTGTGATTTTCTCAAGACCATGGTATGATATTCTCAAGACCATGCCGTGATTTCACAAGACCATGGTATGATATTCTCAAGACCATGGTATGATATTCTCAAGACCATGCCGTGATATTCTCGAGACCATGGTATGATATTCTCAAGACCATGGTATGATATTCTCAAGACCATGCCGTGATATTCTCAAGACCATGGTATGATATTCTCAAGACCATGGTATGATATTCTCAAGACCCTGCCGTGATATTCTCAAGACCATGCTGTGATATTCTCAAGACCATGCTGTGATATTCTCAAGACCATGGTATGATATTCTCAAGACCATGGTATGATATTCTCAAGACCATGCTGTGATAATCTCAAGACCATGGTATGATATTCTCAAGACCATGGTATGATATTCTCAAGACCATGCCGTGATATTCTCAAGACCATGGTATGATATTCTCAAGACCATGGTATGATATTCTCAAGACCATGCCGTGATATTCTCAAGACCATGCTGTGATATTCACAAGACCATGCTGTGATATTCTCAAGACCATGGTATGATATTCTCAAGTCCATGGTATGATATTCTCAAGACCATGCTGTGATAATCTCAAGACCATGGTATGATATTCTCAAGACCATGGTATGATATTCTCAAGACCATGCCGTGATATTCTCAAGACCATGGTATGATATTCTCAAGACCATGGTATGATATTCTCAAGACCATGCCGTGATATTCTCAAGACCATGCTGTGATATTCTCAAGACCATGCTGTGATATTCTCAAGACCATGCTGTGATATTCTCAAGACCATGCTGTGATATTCTCAAGACCATGGTATGATATTCTCAAGACCATACCGTGATATTCTCAAGACCATGGTATGATATTCTCAAGACCATGGTATGATATTCTCAAGACCATGCCGTGATATTCTCAAGACCATGCTGTGATATTCTCAAGACCATGCTGTGATATTCTCAAGACCATGCTGTGATATTCTCAAGACCATGCTATGATATTCTCAAGACCATGCCGTGATATTTTCAAGACCATAGTATGATATTCTCAACACCATGGTATGATATTCTCAAGACCATGCCGTGATATTCTCAAGACCATGCTGTGATATTCTCAAGCTCATGCCGTGATATTCTCAAGACCATGGTATGATATTCTCAAGACCATGGTATGATATTCTCAAGACCATGCTGTGATATTCTCTAGACCATGGTATGATATTCACAAGACCATGGTATGATATTCTCAAGGCCAAAGTATGATATTGTCAAGACCATGCCGTGATATTCTCAAGACCATGCTGTGATATTCTCATGACAATGGTATGATATTCTCAAGACCATGCCGTGATATTCTCTAGACCATGCAGTGATATTGTCAAGACCATGGTATGATATTCTCAAGACCATGCCGTGATATTCTCAAGACCATGCTGTGATATTCTCAAGACCATGCTGTGATATTCTCTAGACCATGGTATGATATTCTCAAGACCATACCGTGATATTCTCTGGACCATGGTATGATATTCTCAACACCATGGTATGATATTCTCTAGACCATGCCGTGATATTCTCAAGACCATGGTATGAATTTCTCAAGACCATGCCGTGATATTCTCAAGACCATGGTATGATATTCTCAAGACCATGGTATGATATTCTCAAGCCCATTGTATGATATTCTCAAGACCATGGTATGATATTCTCAAGCTCATGCCGTGATGTTCCCAAGACCATGGTATGATATTCTCTATAACATGCTGTGATATTCTCTAGACCATGCTGTGACATTCTCAAGACCATGCTGTGATATTCTCATGACCATGCCAGATATTCTCTAGACCATTTCGTGATATTCTCAAGACCATGGTATGATATTGTCAAGACCATGTTGTGATATTCTCAAGACCATGCCGTGATATTCTCAAGACCATGCTGTGATATTCTCAAGACCATGGTATGATATTCTCAAGACCATGGTATGATATTCTCAAGACCATGCCGTGATATTCTCAAGACCATGGTATGATATTCTCAAGACCATGGTATGATATTCTCAAGACCATGCCGTGATATTCTCAAGACCATGCTGTGATATTCTCAAGACCATGGTATGATATTCTCAAGACCATGGTATGATATTCTCAAGACCATGCCGTGATATTCTCAAGACCATGGTATGATATTCTCAAGACCATGGTATGATATTCTCAAGAACATGCCCTGATATTCTCAAGACCATGCTGTGATATTCTCAGGACCATGCTGTGATATTGTCAAGACCATGGTATAATATTCTCAAGACCGTGCACTGATATTCTCAAACCATGCTGTGATATTCTCAAGACCATGCTGTGATATTCTCAAGACCATGGTATGATATTCTCAAGACTATGCAGTGATATTCTCTAGACCATGGTATGATATTTTCAAGACCATGCCGTGATATTTGCAAGACCATGGTATGATATTTTCAAGACCATGCCGTGATATTCTCAAGACCATGGTATGATATTCTCAAGACTATGCAGTGATATTCTCTAGACCATGGTATGATATTTTCAAGACCATGCCGTGATATTCTCAAACCATGCTGTGATATTCTCAAGACCATGCTGTGATATTCTCAAGACCATGGTATGATATTCTCAAGACTATGCAGTGATATTCTCTAGACCATGGTATGATATTTTCAAGACCATGCCGTGATATTCTCAAGACCATGCTGTGATATTCTCAAGACCACGCTGTGATATTCTCAAGACCATGGTATGATATTCTCAAGACTATGCAGTGATATTCTCTAGACCATGGTATGATATTTTCAAGACCATGCCGTGATATTTGCAAGACCATGGTATGATATTCTCAAGACTATGCAGTGATATTCTCAAGACCATGGTATGATATTCTCAAGACTATGCAGTGATATTCTCTAGACCATGGTATGATATTTTCAAGACCATGCCGTGATATTCTCAAGACCATGCTGTGATATTCTCAAGACCACGCTGTGATATTCTAAAGACCATGGTATGATATTCTCAAGACCATGCCATGATATTCTCAAGACCATGGCATGATATTCTCAAGACCATGCTGTGATATTCTCAAGACCATGGTATGATATTCTCAAGACTATGCAGTGATATTCTCTAGACCATGGTATGATATTTTCAAGACCATGCCGTGATATTTGCAAGACCATGGTATGATATTCTCAAGACTATGCAGTGATATTCTCAAGACCATGGTATGATATTCTCAAGACTATGCAGTGATATTCTCTAGACCATGGTATGATATTTTCAAGACCATGCCGTGATATTCTCAAGACCATGCTGTGATATTCTCAAGACCACGCTGTGATATTCTAAAGACCATGGTATGATATTCTCAAGACCATGCCATGATATTCTCAAGACCATGGCATGATATTCTCAAGACCATGCTGTGATATTCTCAAGACCATGGTATGATATTGTCAAGACCATGCCGTGATATTTGCAAGACCATGGTATGATACTCTCAAGACCATGGTATGATATTCTCAAGACCATGGTATGATATTCTCATGACCATGCCATGATATTCTCTAGACCATTCCGTGATATTCTCAAGACCATGGTATGATAATCTCAAGACGATGTTGTGATTTTCTCAAGCCCATGCTGTGATACTCTCAAGACCATGGTATGATATTCTCTAGACCATGGTATGATATTCTCAAGCCCATGCTGTGATATTCCCAAGACCATTCTGTGATATTCTCAAGACCATGGTATGATATTCTCAAGCCATTCCTGTGATATTCTCCAGACCGTTGTATGATATTCTCAGCCCATGCTGTGATATTCCCAAGACCATGCTGTGATATTCTCAAGACCATGGTATGATATTCTCTGGACAATGCCGTGATATTCTGTAGAGCATGGTATGATTTTCTCAAGACCATGCCGTGATATTCTCAAGACCATGCCATGATATTCTTAAGACCATGGTATGATATTCTCAAGACCATGGTATGATATTCTCATGACCATGCCATGATATTCTCTAGACCATTCCGTGATATTCTCAAGACCATGGTATGATAATCTCAAGACGATGTTGTGATTTTCTCAAGCCCATGCTGTGATACTCTCAAGACCATGGTATGATATTCTCTAGACCATGGTATGATATTCTCAAGCCCATGCTGTGATATTCCCAAGACCATTCTGTGATATTCTCAAGACCATGGTATGATATTCTCAAGCCATTCCTGTGATATTCTCCAGACCGTTGTATGATATTCTCAGCCCATGCTGTGATATTCCCAAGACCATGCTGTGATATTCTCAAGACCATGGTATGATATTCTCTGGACAATGCCGTGATATTCTGTAGAGCATGGTATGATTTTCTCGAGACCATGCTGTGATATTCTCTAGACCATGCTGTGATATTCTCAAGACCATGGTATGATATTCTCAAGACCATGCCGTGATATTCTCTAGACCATGGTATGATTTTCTCAAGACCATGCCGTGATATTCTCAAGACCATGCCGTGATATTCTTAAGACCATGGTATGATATTCTCGAGACCATGCTGTGATGTTCTCTAGACCATGGTATGATATTGTAAAGACCATGCCGTGATATTCTCTAGACCATGGTATGACATTCTCAAGACAATGTTGTGATATTCTCAAGACCATGCCGTGATATTCTTAAGACCATGGTATGATATTCTCGAGACCATGCTGTGATATTCTCTAGACCATGCTGTGATATTTTCATGACCATGCTGTGATATTCTCAAGACCATGCCGTGATATTCTTTAGACCATGGTATGATATTGTAAAGACCATGCCGTGATATTCTCTAGACCATGGTATGATATTCTCAAGACAATGTTGCGATATTCTCAAGACCATGCCGTGATATTCTTAAGACCATGGTATGATATTATCAAGACCATGCCGTGATATTCTCAAGACCATGGTATGATATTCTCAAGACCAATATATGATATTCTCAAGACCATGCCGTGATATTCTCAAGACCATAGTATGATATTCTCTAGACCATGCTGTGATATTCTGAAGACCATGGTATGATATTCACAAGACCATGGTATGATATTCTCAAGGCCAAAGTATGATATTCTCGAGACCATGCTGTGATATTCTCTAGACCATGCTGTGATGTTCTACAGACCATGCTGTGATATTCTCAAGACCATGCTGTGATATTCTCAAGACCATGCTGTGATATTCTCAAGACCAATGTTTGATATTCTCAAGACCATTCCGTAATATTCTCAAGACCATGGTATGATATTCTCTAGACCATGCTGTGATATTCTCAAGACTATGGTATGATATTCTCAAGACCATGCCGTGATATTCTCAAGACCATGATATTATATTCTCAAGACCAAGCCGTGGTATTCTCGAGACCATGGTATGATATTGTAAAGACATTGCTGTGATATTCTCAAGACCATGGTATGATATTCTCAAGACCATGCTGTGATATTCTCAAGACCATGCCGTGATATTCTCTAGACCATGCTGTGGTATTCTCAAGACCATGGTATGATATTCTCAAGACCATGCCGTGATATTCTCAAGACCATGGTATGATATTCTCAAGACCAATGTATGATATTCTCAAGACCATGTTATTATATTCTCAAGACCATGGTATGATATTCTCTAGACCATGCTGTGATATTCTCAAGACCATGGTATGATATTCTCAAGACCATGCCGTGATATTATCAAGACCATGGTATGATATTCTCATGGCCAATGTATGATATTCTCAAAACCATGCCGTGATATTCTCAAGAAAATGCTGTGATATTCTCAAGACCATGATATGATATTCTCAAGACCATGTTGTGGTATTCTCAAGACCATGCCGTGATATTCTCAAGACCATGATATGATATTCTCAAGACCATGCTGTGATATTCTCTAGACCATGCCGTGATATTCTCAAGACTATGGTATGATATTCTCAAGACCATGGTATGATATTCTCGACACCATGCCGTGATATTCTCGAGACCATGCTGTGATATTCTCAAGACCATGCCGTGATATTCTCAAGAACATGGTATGATATTCTCAAGACCATGGTATGATATTCTCAAGCCCATTGTATGATATTCTCAAGACCATGGAATGATATTCTCGACACCATGCCGTGATATTCTCGAGACCATGGTATGATATTCTGAAGACCATGCTGTGATATTCTCAAGACCATGCTGTGATATTCTCAAGACCATGCCGTGATATTCTCAAGACCATGGTATGATATTCTCAAGACCATGGTGTGATATTCTCAAGCCCATTGTATGATATTCTCAAGACCATGGTATGATATTCTCAAGCTCATGCCGTGATATTCTCAAGACCATGGTATGATATTCTCTAGACCATTCTGTGATATTCTCTAGACCATGCTGTGACATTCTCAAGACCATGCTGTGATATTCTCATGACCATGCCAGATATTCTCTAGACCATTCCGTGATATTCTCAAGACCATGGTATGATATTGTCAAGACCATGTTGTAATATTCTCAAGCCCATGCTGTGATATTCCCAAGACCATTCTGTGATATTCTCAAGACCATGGGATGATATTCTCAAGCCATTGCTGTGATATTCTCCAGACCATGGTATGATATTCTCAAGCCCATGCTGTGATATTCCCAAGACCATGCTGTGATATTCTCAAGACCATGGTATGATATTCTCTAGACCATGTTGTGATATTCTCAAGCCCATGCTGTGATATTCCCAAGACCATTCTGTGATATTCTCAAGACCATGGTATGATATTCTCTCTACCATGCCGTGATATTCTCTAGACCTAGGTATGATTTTCTCAAGACCATGCCGTGATATTCTCTAGACCATGGTATGATATTGTAAAGACCATGCCGTGATATTCTCTAGACCATGGTATGATATTCTCAAGACAATGTTGTGATATTCTCAATACCATGCCGTGATATTCTTAAGACCATGGTATGATATTCTCAAGACCATGCTGTGATATTCTCTAGACCATGGCATGATACTGTAAAGACCATGCCGTGATATTCTCTAGACCATGGTATGATATTCTCAAGACAATGTTGTGATATTCTCAAGACCATGCCGTGATATTCTTAAGACCATGCCGTGATATTCTTAAGACCATGGTATGATATTCTAAAGACCATGCTGTGATATTCTCAGGACCATGCTGTGATATTGTCAAGACCATGCCGTGATGTTCTCTAGACCATGGCATGATACTGTAAAGACCATGCCGTGATATTCTCTAGACCATGGTATGATATTCTCAAGACAATGTTGCGATATTCTCAAGACCATGTCGTGATATTCTTAAGACCATGGTATGATATTCTCAAGACCATGCCGTGATATTCTCAAGACCATGGTATGATACTCTCAAGACCAATTTATGATATTCTTAAGACCATGCCGTGATATTCTCAAGACCATAGTATGATATTCTCTAGACCATGCTGAGATATTCTCAAGACCATGGTATGATATTCACAAGACCATGGTATGATATTCTCAAGGCCAAAGTATGATATTGTCAAGACCATGCCGTGATATTCTCAAGATCATGCTGTGATATTCTCATGACCATGGTATGATATTCTCAAGACCATGCCGTGATATTCTCTAGACCATGCAGTGATATTGTCAAGACCATGGTATGATATTCTCAAGACCATGCCGTGACATTCTCAGGACCATGCTGTGATATTCTCATGACCATGGTAGGATATTCTCAAGACCATGCCGTGATATTCTCAAGACCATGCTGTGATATTCTCAAGACCATGCTGTGATATTCTCAAGACCATGGTAAGATATTCTCAAGACCATGCTGTGATATTCTCAAGACCATGGTATGATATTCTCAAGACCATGCCGTGATATTTGCAAGACAATGGTATGATACTGCCAATACCATGGTATGATATTCTCTTGACCATGCCGTGATATTCTCAAGACCATGCTGTGATATTCTCAAGACCATGCCGTGATATTCTCTAGACCATGCTGAGATATTCTCAAGACCATGGTATGATATTCTCAAGACCAATGTATGATATTCCCAAGAGCAGCCGTGATATTCTCAAGACCATGGTATGATATTCTCTAGACCATGCTGTGATATTCTCAAGACCATGGTATGATATTCTCAAGACCATGCCGTGATATTCTCAAGACCATGGTATGATATTCTCAAGGCAAATGTATGATATTCTCAAAACCATGCCGTGATATTCTCAACAAAATGCTGTGATATTCTCAAGACCATGGTATGATACTCAAGACCATGTTGTGATATTCTCTAGACCATGCCGTGATATTCTCAAGACCACAGTATGATATTCTCAAGACCATGCTGTGATATTCTCTAGACCATGCCGTGATATTCTCAAGACCATGGTATGATATACTCAAGACCATGGTATGATATTCCTGACACCATGCCATGATATTCTCGAGACCATGGTATGATATTCTCAAGACCATGCTGTGTTATTCTCAAGACCATGCTGTGATATTCTCAAGACCATGCCGTGATATTCTCAAGACCATGGTATGATATTCTCAAGACCATGGTATGATATTCTCAAGCCCATTGTATGATATTCTCAAGACCATGGTATGATATTCTCATGACCATGCCATGATATTCTCTAGACCATTCCGTGATATTCTCAAGACCATGGTATGATATTCCCAAGACGATGTGATATTCTCAAGCCCATGCTGTGATATTCTCAAGACCATGGTATGATATTCTCAAGACCATGGTATGATATTCTCAAGCCCATGCTGTGATATTCCCAAGACCATTCTGTGATATTCTCAAGACCATGGTATGATATTCTCAAGCCATTCCTGTGATATTCTCCAGACCATGGTATGATATTCTCAGCCCATGCTGTGATATTCCCAAGACCATGCTGTGATATTCTCAAGACCATGGTATGATATTCTCAAGACCATGCCGTGATATTCTCTAGACCATGGTATGATTTTCCCAAGACCATGCCGTGATATTCTCAAGACCACGCCGTGATATTCTTAATACCATGGTATGATATTCTCGAGACCATGCTGTGATGTTCTCTAGACCATGGTATGATATTGTAAAGACCATGCCGTGATATTCTCTAGACCATGGTATGATATTCTCAAGACAATGTTGTGATATTCTCAAGACCATGCCGTGATATTCTTAAGACCATGGTATGATATTCTCGAGACCATGCTGTGATATTCTCTAGACCATGGTATGATATTGTAAAGACCATGCCGTGATATTCTCTAGACCATGGTATGATATTCTCAAGACAATGTTGCGATATTCTCAAGACCATGCCGTGATATTCCTAAGACCATGGTATGATATTCTCAAGACCATGCCGTGATATTCTCAAGACCATGGTATGATATTCTCAAGACCAATGTATGATATTCTCAAGACCATGCCGTGATATTCTCAAGACCATAGTATGATATTCTCTAGACCATGCTGTGATATTCTCTAGACCATGGTATGATATTCACAAGACCATGGTATGATATTCTCAAGGCCAAAGTATGATATTGTCAAGACCATGCCGTGATATTCTCAAGACCATGCTGTGATATTCTCATGACAATGGTATGATATTATCAAGACCATGCCGTGATATTCTCTAGACCATGCAGTGATATTGTCAAGACCATGGTATGATATTCTCAAGACCATGCCGTGATATTCTCAAGACCATGCTGTGATATTCTCAAGACCATGGTAGGATATTCTCAAGACCATGTTGTGATATTCTCTAGACCATGCCGTGATATTCTCAAGACCACGGTATGATATTCTCAAGACCATGCTGTGATATGCTCTAGACCATGCCGTGATATTCTCAAGACCATGGTATGATATTCTCATGACCATGGTATGATATTCTCGACACCATGGTATGATATTCTCAAGACCATGGTATTATATTCTCAAGCCCATGGTATGATATTCTCAAGACCATGGTATGATATTCTCAAGCTCATGCCGTGATATTCTCAAGACCATGGTATGATATTCTCAAGACCATGGTATGATATTCTCAAGACCATGCCGTGATATTCTCTAGACCATGGTATGATAATCTCAAGACCATGCTGTGATATTCTCTAGACCATGGTATGATATTCTCAAGACCATACCGTGATATTCTCTGGACCATGGTATGATATTCTCAACACCATGGTATGATATTCTCTAGACCATGCCGTGATATTCTCAAGAGCATGGTATGATATTCTCAAGCCCACGATGTGATATTCTCAAGCCCATGCTGTGATATTCTCAAGACCATGGTATGATATTCTCAAGACCATGGTATGAATTTCTCAAGACCATGCCGTGATATTCTCAAGACCATGGTATGATATTCTCAAGACCATGGTATGATATTCTCAAGCCCATTGTATGATATTCTCAAGACCATGGTATGATATTCTCAAGCTCATGCCGTGATATTCCCAAGACCATGGTATGATATTCTCTATAACATGCTGTGATATTCTCTAGACCATGCTGTGACATTCTCAAGACCATGCTGTGATATTCTCATGACCATGCCAGATATTCTCTAGACCATTTCGTGATATTCTCAAGACCATGGTATGATATTGTCAAGACCATGTTGTGATATTCTCAAGACCATGCCGTGATATTCTCAAGACCATGCTGTGATATTCTCAAGACCATGGTATGATATTCTCAAGACCATGGTATGATATTCTCAAGACCATGCCGTGATATTCTCAAGACCATGGTATGATATTCTCAAGACCATGGTATGATATTCTCAAGACCATGCCGTGATATTCTCAAGACCATGCTGTGATATTCTCAAGACCATGGTATGATATTCTCAAGACCATGGTATGATATTCTCAAGACCATGCCGTGATATTCTCAAGACCATGGTATGATATTCTCAAGACCATGGTATGATATTCTCAAGAACATGCCGTGATATTCTCAAGACCATGCTGTGATATTCTCAGGACCATGCTGTGATATTGTCAAGACCATGGTATAATATTCTCAAGACCGTGCACTGATATTCTCAAACCATGCTGTGATATTCTCAAGACCATGCTGTGATATTCTCAAGACCATGGTATGATATTCTCAAGACTATGCAGTGATATTCTCTAGACCATGGTATGATATTTTCAAGACCATGCCGTGATATTCTCAAGACCATGCTGTGATATTCTCAAGACCACGCTGTGATATTCTAAAGACCATGGTATGATATTCTCAAGACCATGCCATGATATTCTCAAGACCATGGCATGATATTCTCAAGACCATGCTGTGATATTCTCAAGACCATGGTATGATATTGTCAAGACCATGCCGTGATATTTGCAAGACCATGGTATGATACTCTCAAGACCATGGTATGATATTCTCAAGACCATGGTATGATATTCTCATGACCATGCCATGATATTCTCTAGACCATTCCGTGATATTCTCAAGACCATGGTATGATAATCTCAAGACGATGTTGTGATTTTCTCAAGCCCATGCTGTGATACTCTCAAGACCATGGTATGATATTCTCTAGACCATGGTATGATATTCTCAAGCCCATGCTGTGATATTCCCAAGACTATTCTGTGATATTCTCAAGACCATGGTATGATATTCTCAAGCCATTCCTGTGATATTCTCCAGACCGTTGTATAATATTCTCAGCCCATGCTGTGATATTCCCAAGACCATGCTGTGATATTCTCAAGACCATGGTATGATATTCTCTAGACAATGCCGTAATATTCTGTAGAGCATGGTATGATTTTCTCAAGACCATGCCGTGATATTCTCAAGACCATGCCGTGATATTCTTAAGACCATGGTATGATATTCTCGAGACCATGCTGTGATATTCTCTAGACCATGCTGTGATATTCTCAAGACCATGGTATGATATTCTCAAGACCATGCCGTGATATTCTCTAGACCATGGTATGATTTTCTCAAGACCATGCCGTGATATTCTCAAGACCATGCCGTGATATTCTTAAGACCATGGTATGATATTCTCGAGACCATGCTGTGATGTTCTCTAGACCATGGTATGATATTGTAAAGACCATGCCGTGATATTCTCTAGACCATGGTATGATATTCTCAAGACAATGTTGTGATATTCTCAAGACCATGCCGTGATATTCTTAAGACCATGGTATGATATTCTCGAGACCATGCTGTGATATTCTCTAGACCATGCTGTGATATTTTCAGGACCATGCTGTGATATTCACAAGACCATGCCGTGATATTCTCTAGACCATGGTATGATATTGTAAAGACCATGCCGTGATATTCTCTAGACCATGGTATGATATTCTCAAGACAATGTTGCGATATTCTCAAGACCATGCCGTGATATTCTTAAGACCATGGTATGATATTATCAAGACCATGCCGTGATATTCTCAAGACCATGGTATGATATTCTCAAGACCAATATATGATATTCTCAAGACCATGCCGTGATATTCTCATGACCATAGTATGATATTCTCTAGACCATGCTGTGATATTCTGAAGACCATGGTATGATATTCACAAGACCATGGTATGATATTCTCAAGGCCAAAGTATGATATTGTCAAGACCATGCCGTGATATTCTCAAGACACTGCTGTGATATTCTCATGACCATGGCATGATATTCTTAAGACCATGCCGTGATATTCTCTAGCCCATGCAGTGATATTGTCAAAACCATGGTATGATATTCTCAAGACCATGCCGTGATATTCTCAAGACCATGCTGTGATATTCTCAAGACCATGGTAGGATATTCTCAAGACCATGTTGTGATATTCTCTAGACCATGCCGTGATATTCTCAAAACCACGGTATGATATTCCCAAGACCATGCTGTGATATGCTCTAGACCATGCCGTGATATTCTCAAGAGCATGGTACGATATTCTCAAGACCATGCTGTGTTATTCTCAAGACCATGCTGTGATATTCTCAAGACCATGCCGTGATACTTTCAAGACCATGGTATGATATTCTCAAGACCATGGTATGATATTCTCAAGCCCATTGTATGATATTCTCAAGACCATGGTATGATATTCTCATGACCATGCCATGATATTCTCTAGACCATTCCGTGATATTCTCAAGACCATGGTATGATATTCTCAAGACGATGTTGTGATATTCTCAAGCCCATGCTGTGATATTCTCAAGACCATGGTATGATATTCTCTAGACCATGGTATGATATTCTCAAGCCCATGCTGTGATATTCCCAAGACCATTCTGTGATATTCTCAAGACCATGGTATGATATTCTCAAGCCATTCCTGTGATATTCTCAAGACCATGCCGTGATATTCTCAAGACCATGATATGATATTCTCATGACCATGGTATGATATTCTCAATACCATACCGTGATATTCTCAAGACCATGCTGTGATATTCTCAAGACCATGGTGTGATATTCTCAAGACCTTGCCGTGATATTCTCATGACCATGGTATGATATTCTCAAGACCATGGTATGATATTCTCAAGACCATGCCGTGATATTCTCAAGACCATGCTGTGATATTCTCAAGACCATGCTGTGCTATTCTCAAGACCATGGTATGATATTCTCAAGACCATGCTGTGATATTCTCAAGACCATGGTATGATATTCTCAAGACCATGCCGTGATATTCTCAAGACCATGGTATGATACTCTCAAGACCATGGTATGATATTCTCAAGACCATGCCGTGATATTCTCAACACCACGTTGTGATATTCTCAAGACAATGCTGTGATTTTCTCAAGACCATGGTATGATATTCTCAAGACCATGCCGTGATTTCACAAGACCATGGTATGATATTCTCAAGACCATGGTATGATATTCTCAAGACCATACCGTGATATTCTCGAGACCATGGTATGATATTCTCAAGACCATGGTATGATATTCTCAAGACCATGCCGTGATATTCTCAAGACCATGGTATGATATTCTAAAGACCATGGTATGATATTCTCAAGACCATGCCGTGATATTCTCAAGACCATGCTGTGATATTCTCAAGACCATGGTATGATATTCTCAAGATCATGGTATGATATTCTCAAGACCATGCTGTGATAATCTCAAGACCATGGTATGATATTCTCAAGACCATGGTATGATATTCTCAAGACCATGCCGTGATATTCTCAAGACCATTTTATGATATTCTCAAGACCATGCTGTGATATTCTCAAGACCATGCCGTGATATTCTCAAGACCATGCTGTGATATTCTCAAGACCATGCTGTGATATTCTCAAGACCATGGTATGATATTCTCAAGACCATGGTATGATATTCTCAAGACCATGCTGTGATAATCTCAAGACCATGGTATGATATTCTCAAGACCATGGTATGATATATTCAAGACCATGCCGTGATATTCTCAAGACCATGGTATGATATTCTCAAGACCATGGTATGATATTCTCAAGACCATGCCGTGATATTCTCAAGACCATGCTGTGATATTCTCAAGACCATGCTGTGATATTCTCAAGACCATGCTGTGATATTCTAAGACCATGGTATGATATTCTCAAGACCATGCCGTGATATTCTCAAGACCTTGGTATGATATTCTCAAGACCATGGTATGATATTCTCAAGACCATGCCGTGATATTCTCAAGACCATGCTGTGATATTCTCAGGACCATGCTGTGATATTCTCAAGACCATGCTGTGATATTCTCATGACCATGCTATGATATTCTCAAGACCATGCCGTGATATTTTCAAGACCATAGTATGATATTCTCAACACCATGGTATGATATTCTCAAGACCATGCCGTGATATTCTGAAGACCATGCTGTGATATTCTCAAGACCATGGTATGATATTCTCAAGACCATGTTGTAGTATTCTCTAGACCATGCCGTGATAATCTCAAGACCACGGTATGATATTCTCAAGACCATGCTGTGATATTCTCTACACCATGCCGTGATATTCTCAAGACCATGGTATGATATTCTCAAGACCATGGTATGATATTCTCGACACCATGCCGTGATATTCTCGAGACCATGCTGTGATATTCTCAAGACCATGCCGTGATATTCTCAAGAACATGGTATGATATTCTCAAGACCATGGTAAGATATTCTCAAGCCCATTGTATGATATTCTCAAGACCATGGTATGATATTCTCGACACCATGCCGTGATATTCTCGAGACCAGGGTATGATATTCTCAAGACCATGCTGTGATATTCTCAAGACCATGCTGTGATATTCTCAAGACCATGCCGTGATATTCTCAAGACCATGGTATGATATTCTCAAGACCATGGTGTGATATTCTCAAGCCCATTGTATGATATTCTCAAGACCATGGTATGATATTCTCAAGCTCATGCCGTGATATTCTCAAGACCATGGTATGATATTCTCTAGACCATGCTGTGATATTCTCTAGACCATGCTGTGACATTCTCAAGACCATGCTGTGATATTCTCATGACCATGCCAGATATTCTCTAGACCATTCCGTGATATTCTCAAGACCATGGTATGATATTGTCAAGACCATGTTGTGATATTCTCAAGCCCAAGCTGTGATATTCCCAAGACCATTCTGTGATATTCTCAAGACCATGGGATGATATTCTCAAGCCATTGCTGTGATATTCTCCAGACCATGGTATGATATTCTCAAGCCCATGCTGTGATATTCCCAAGACCATGCTGTGATATTCTCAAGACCATGGTACGATATTCTCTAGACCATGTTGTGATATTCTCAAGCCCATGCTGTGATATTCCCAAGACCATTCTGTGATATTCTCAAGACCATGGTATGATATTCTCAAGGCATTGCTGTGATATTCTCCAGACCATGGTATGATATTCTCAAGCCCATGCTTTGATATTCCCAAGACCATTTTGTGATATTCTCAAGACCATGGTATGATATTCTCTCTACCATGCCGTGATATTCTCTAGACCTAGGTATGATTTTCTCAAGACCATGCCGTGATATTCTCTAGACCATGGTATGATTTTCTCAAGACCATGCCGTGATATTTTCTAGACCATGGTATGATATTCTCAAGACAATGTTTTGATATTCTCAAGACCATGCCGTGATATTCTTAAGACCATGGTATGATATTCTCGAGACCATGCTGTGATATTCTCTAGACCATGCTGTGATATTCTCAAGACCATGCTGTGATATTCTCAAGACCATTCCATGATATTCTTAAGACCATGGTATGATATTCTCGAGACCATGCTGTGATATTCTCTAGACCATGCTGTGATGTTCTACAGATCATGCTGTGATATTCTCAAGACCATGCTGTGATATTCTCAAGACCATGCTGTGATATTCTCAAGACCAATGTTTGATATTCTCAAGACCATTCCGTAATATTCTCAAGACCATGGTATGATATTCTCTAGACCATGCTGTGATATTCTCAAGACTATGGTAGGATATTCTCAAGACCATGCCGTGATATTCTCAAGACCATGATATTATATTCTCAAGACCAAGCCGTGGTATTCTCGAGACCATGGTATGATATTGTAAAGACATTGCTGTGATATTCTCAAGACCATGGTATGATATTCTCAAGACCATGCTGTGATATTCTCAAGACCATGCCGTGATATTCTCTAGACCATGCTGTGGTATTCTCAAGACCATGGTATGATATTCTCAAGACCATGCCGTGATATTCTCAAGACCATGGTATGATATTCTCAAGACCAATGTATGATATTCTCAAGACCATGTCGTTATATTCTCAAGACCATGGTATGATATTCTCTAGACCATGCTGTGATATTCTCAAGACCATGGTATGATATTCTCAAGACCATGCCGTGATATTATCAAGACCATGGTATGATATTCTCATGGCCAATGTATGATATTCTCAAAACCATGCCGTGATATTCTCAAGAAAATGCTGTGATATTCTCAAGACCATGATATGATATTCTCAAGACCATGTTGTGGTATTCTCTAGACCATGCCGTGATAATCTCAAGACCACGGTATGATATTCTCAAGACCATGCTGTGATATTCTCTAGACCATGCTGTGATATTCTCAAGACCATGGTATGATATTCTCAAGACCATGCCGTGATATTCTCGACACCATGCCGTGATATTCTCGAGACCATGCTGTGATATTCTCAAGACCATGCCGTGATATTCTCAAGAACATGGTATGATATTCTCAAGACCATGGTATGATATTCTCAAGCCCATTGTATGATATTCTCAAGACCATGGTATGATATTCTCGACATCATGCCGTGATATTCTCGAGACCATGGTATGATATTCTCAAGACCATGCTGTGATATTCTCAAGACCATGCTGTGATATTCTCAAGACCATGCCGTGATATTCTCAAGTCCATGGTATGATATTCTCAAGACCATGGTGTGATATTCTCAAGCCCATTGTATGATATTCTCAAGACCATGGTATGATATTCTCAAGCTCATGCCGTGATATTCTCAAGACCATGGTATGATATTCTCTAGACCATGCTGTGATATTCTCTAGACCATGCTGTGACATTCTCAAGACCATGCTGTGATATTCTCATGACCATGCCAGATATTCTCTAGACCATTCCGTGATATTCTCAAGACCATGGTATGATATTGTCAAGACCATGTTGTGATATTCTCAAGCCCATGCTGTGATATTCCCAAGACCATTCTGTGATATTCTCAAGACCATGGGATGATATTCTCAAGCCATTGCTGTGATATTCTCCAGACCATGGTATGATATTCTCAAGCCCATGCTGTGATATTCCCAAGACCATGCTGTGATATTCTCAAGACCATGGTATGATATTCTCTAGACCATGTTGTGATATTCTCAAGCCCATGCTGTGATATTCCCAAGACCATTCTGTGATATTCTCAAGACCATGGTATGATATTCTCAAGCCATTGCTGTGATATTCTCCAGACCATGGTATGATATTCTCAAGCCCATGCTGTGATATTCCCAAGACCATTTTGTGATATTCTCAAGACCATGGTATGATATTCTCTCTACCATGCCGTGATATTCTCTAGACCTAGGTATGATTTTCTCAAGACCATGCCGTGATATTCTCTAGACCATGGTATGATATTGTAAAGACCATGCCGTGATATTCTCTAGACCATGGTATGATATTCTCGAGACCATGCCGTGATATTCTCTAGACCATGGTATGATATTCTCAAGACAATGTTGTGATATTCTCAAGACCATGCCGTGATATTCTTAAGACCATGCCGTGATATTCTTAAGACCATGGTATGATATTCTCTAGACCATTTCGTGATATTCTCAAGACCATGGTATGATATTGTCAAGACCATGTTGTGATATTCTCAAGACCATGCCGTGATATTCTCAAGACCATGCTGTGATATTCTCAAGACCATGGTATGATATTCTCAAGACCATGGTATGATATTCTCAAGACCATGCCGTGATATTCTCAAGACCATGGTATGATATTCTCAAGACCATGGTATGATATTCTCAAGACCATGCCGTGATATTCTCAAGACCATGCTGTGATATTCTCAAGACCATGGTATGATATTCTCAAGACCATGGTATGATATTCTCAAGACCATGCCGTGATATTCTCAAGACCATGGTATGATATTCTCAAGACCATGGTATGATATTCTCAAGAACATGCCGTGATATTCTCAAGACCATGCTGTGATATTCTCAGGACCATGCTGTGATATTGTCAAGACCATGGTATAATATTCTCAAGACCGTGCACTGATATTCTCAAACCATGCTGTGATATTCTCAAGACCATGCTGTGATATTCTCAAGACCATGGTATGATATTCTCAAGACTATGCAGTGATATTCTCTAGACCATGGTATGATATTTTCAAGACCATGCCGTGATATTCTCAAGACCATGCTGTGATATTCTCAAGACCACGCTGTGATATTCTAAAGACCATGGTATGATATTCTCAAGACCATGCCATGATATTCTCAAGACCATGGCATGATATTCTCAAGACCATGCTGTGATATTCTCAAGACCATGGTATGATATTCTCAAGACCATGCCGTGATATTTGCAAGACCATGCCGTGATATTCTTAAGACCATGGTATGATATTCTCAAGACCATGCTGTGATATTCTCAGGACCATGCTGTGATATTGTCAAGACCATGCCGTGATGTTCTCTAGACCATGGCATGATACTGTAAAGACCATGCCGTGATATTCTCTAGACCATGGTATGATATTCTCAAGACAATGTTGCGATATTCTCAAGACCATGTCGTGATATTCTTAAGACCATGGTATGATATTCTCAAGACCATGCCGTGATATTCTCAAGACCATGGTATGATACTCTCAAGACCAATTTATGATATTCTTAAGACCATGCCGTGATATTCTCAAGACCATAGTATGATATTCTCTAGACCATGCTGAGATATTCTCAAGACCATGGTATGATATTCACAAGACCATGGTATGATATTCTCAAGGCCAAAGTATGATATTGTCAAGACCATGCCGTGATATTCTCAAGATCATGCTGTGATATTCTCATGACCATGGTATGATATTCTCAAGACCATGCCGTGATATTCTCTAGACCATGCAGTGATATTGTCAAGACCATGGTATGATATTCTCAAGACCATGCCGTGACATTCTCAGGACCATGCTGTGATATTCTCATGACCATGGTAGGATATTCTCAAGACCATGCCGTGATATTCTCAAGACCATGCTGTGATATTCTCAAGACCATGCTGTGATATTCTCAAGACCATGGTAAGATATTCTCAAGACCATGCTGTGATATTCTCAAGACCATGGTATGATATTCTCAAGACCATGCCGTGATATTTGCAAGACAATGGTATGATACTGCCAATACCATGGTATGATATTCTCTTGACCATGCCGTGATATTCTCAAGACCATGCTGTGATATTCTCAAGACCATGCCGTGATATTCTCTAGACCATGCTGAGATATTCTCAAGACCATGGTATGATATTCTCAAGACCAATGTATGATATTCCCAAGAGCAGCCGTGATATTCTCAAGACCATGGTATGATATTCTCTAGACCATGCTGTGATATTCTCAAGACCATGGTATGATATTCTCAAGACCATGCCGTGATATTCTCAAGACCATGGTATGATATTCTCAAGGCAAATGTATGATATTCTCAAAACCATGCCGTGATATTCTCAACAAAATGCTGTGATATTCTCAAGACCATGGTATGATACTCAAGACCATGTTGTGATATTCTCTAGACCATGCCGTGATATTCTCAAGACCACAGTATGATATTCTCAAGACCATGCTGTGATATTCTCTAGACCATGCCGTGATATTCTCAAGACCATGGTATGATATACTCAAGACCATGGTATGATATTCCTGACACCATGCCGTGATATTCTCGAGACCATGGTATGATATTCTCAAGACCATGCTGTGTTATTCTCAAGACCATGCTGTGATATTCTCAAGACCATGCCGTGATATTCTCAAGACCATGGTATGATATTCTCAAGACCATGGTATGATATTCTCAAGCCCATTGTATGATATTCTCAAGACCATGGTATGATATTCTCATGACCATGCCATGATATTCTCTAGACCATTCCGTGATATTCTCAAGACCATGGTATGATATTCTCAAGACGATGTGATATTCTCAAGCCCATGCTGTGATATTCTCAAGACCATGGTATGATATTCTCAAGACCATGGTATGATATTCTCAAGCCCATGCTGTGATATTCCCAAGACCATTCTGTGATATTCTCAAGACCATGGTATGATATTCTCAAGCCATTCCTGTGATATTCTCCAGACCATGGTATGATATTCTCAGCCCATGCTGTGATATTCCCAAGACCATGCTGTGATATTCTCAAGACCATGGTATGATATTCTCAAGACCATGCCGTGATATTCTCTAGACCATGGTATGATTTTCCCAAGACCATGCCGTGATATTCTCAAGACCACGCCGTGATATTCTTAATACCATGGTATGATATTCTCGAGACCATGCTGTGATGTTCTCTAGACCATGGTATGATATTGTAAAGACCATGCCGTGATATTCTCTAGACCATGGTATGATATTCTCAAGACAATGTTGTGATATTCTCAAGACCATGCCGTGATATTCTTAAGACCATGGTATGATATTCTCGAGACCATACTGTGATATTCTCTAGACCATGGTATGATATTGTAAAGACGATGCCGTGATATTCTCTAGACCATGGTATGATATTCTCAAGACAATGTTGCGATATTCTCAAGACCATGCCGTGATATTCCTAAGACCATGGTATGATATTCTCAAGACCATGCCGTGATATTCTCAAGACCATGGTATGATATTCTCAAGACCAATGTATGATATTCTCAAGACCATGCCGTGATATTCTCAAGACCATAGTATGATATTCTCTAGACCATGCTGTGATATTCTCTAGACCATGGTATGATATTCACAAGACCATGGTATGATATTCTCAAGGCCAAAGTATGATATTGTCAAGACCATGCCGTGATATTCTCAAGACCATGCTGTGATATTCTCATGACAATGGTATGATATTATCAAGACCATGCCGTGATATTCTCTAGACCATGCAGTGATATTGTCAAGACCATGGTATGATATTCTCAAGACCATGCCGTGATATTCTCAAGACCATGCTGTGATATTCTCAAGACCATGGTAGGATATTCTCAAGACCATGTTGTGATATTCTCTAGACCATGCCGTGATATTCTCAAGACCACGGTATGATATTCTCAAGACCATGCTGTGATATGCTCTAGACCATGCCGTGATATTCTCAAGACCATGGTATGATATTCTCATGACCATGGTATGATATTCTCGACACCATGGTATGATATTCTCAAGACCATGGTATTATATTCTCAAGCCCATGGTATGATATTCTCAAGACCATGGTATGATATTCTCAAGCTCATGCCGTGATATTCTCAAGACCATGGTATGATATTCTCAAGACCATGGTATGATATTCTCAAGACCATGCCGTGATATTCTCTAGACCATGGTATGATAATCTCAAGACCATGCTGTGATATTCTCTAGACCATGGTATGATATTCTCAAGACCATACCGTGATATTCTCTGGACCATGGTATGATATTCTCAACACCATGGTATGATATTCTCTAGACCATGCCGTGATATTCTCAAGAGCATGGTATGATATTCTCAAGCCCACGATGTGATATTCTCAAGCCCATGCTGTGATATTCTCAAGACCATGGTATGATATTCTCAAGACCATGGTATGAATTTCTCAAGACCATGCCGTGATATTCTCAAGACCATGGTATGATATTCTCAAGACCATGGTATGATATTCTCAAGCCCATTGTATGATATTCTCAAGACCATGGTATGATATTCTCAAGCCCATTGTATGATATTCCCAAGACCATGGTATGATATTCTCTATAACATGCTGTGATATTCTCTAGACCATGCTGTGACATTCTCAAGACCATGCTGTGATATTCTCATGACCATGCCAGATATTCTCTAGACCATTTCGTGATATTCTCAAGACCATGGTATGATATTGTCAAGACCATGTTGTGATATTCTCAAGACCATGCCGTGATATTCTCAAGACCATGCTGTGATATTCTCAAGACCATGGTATGATATTCTCAAGACCATGGTATGATATTCTCAAGACCATGCCGTGATATTCTCAAGACCATGGTATGATATTCTCAAGACCATGGTATGATATTCTCAAGACCATGCCGTGATATTCTCAAGACCATGCTGTGATATTCTCAAGACCATGGTATGATATTCTCAAGACCATGGTATGATATTCTCAAGACCATGCCGTGATATTCTCAAGACCATGGTATGATATTCTCAAGACCATGGTATGATATTCTCAAGAACATGCCGTGATATTCTCAAGACCATGCTGTGATATTCTCAGGACCATGCTGTGATATTGTCAAGACCATGGTATAATATTCTCAAGACCGTGCACTGATATTCTCAAACCATGCTGTGATATTCTCAAGACCATGCTGTGATATTCTCAAGACCATGGTATGATATTCTCAAGACTATGCAGTGATATTCTCTAGACCATGGTATGATATTTTCAAGACCATGCCGTGATATTCTCAAGACCATGCTGTGATATTCTCAAGACCACGCTGTGATATTCTAAAGACCATGGTATGATATTCTCAAGACCATGCCATGATATTCTCAAGACCATGGCATGATATTCTCAAGACCATGCTGTGATATTCTCAAGACCATGGTATGATATTGTCAAGACCATGCCGTGATATTTGCAAGACCATGGTATGATACTCTCAAGACCATGGTATGATATTCTCAAGACCATGGTATGATATTCTCATGACCATGCCATGATATTCTCTAGACCATTCCGTGATATTCTCAAGACCATGGTATGATAATCTCAAGACGATGTTGTGATTTTCTCAAGCCCATGCTGTGATACTCTCAAGACCATGGTATGATATTCTCTAGACCATGGTATGATATTCTCAAGCCCATGCTGTGATATTCCCAAGACTATTCTGTGATATTCTCAAGACCATGGTATGATATTCTCAAGCCATTCCTGTGATATTCTCCAGACCGTTGTATGATATTCTCAGCCCATGCTGTGATATTCCCAAGACCATGCTGTGATATTCTCAAGACCATGGTATGATATTCTCTAGACAATGCCGTGATATTCTGTAGAGCATGGTATGATTTTCTCAAGACCATGCCGTGATATTCTCAAGACCATGCCGTGATATTCTTAAGACCATGGTATGATATTCTCGAGACCATGCTGTGATATTCTCTAGACCATGCTGTGATATTCTCAAGACCATGGTATGATATTCTCAAGACCATGCCGTGATATTCTCTAGACCATGGTATGATTTTCTCAAGACCATGCCGTGATATTCTCAAGACCATGCCGTGATATTCTTAAGACCATGGTATGATATTCTCGAGACCATGCTGTGATGTTCTCTAGACCATGGTATGATATTGTAAAGACCATGCCGTGATATTCTCTAGACCATGGTATGATATTCTCAAGACAATGTTGTGATATTCTCAAGACCATGCCGTGATATTCTTAAGACCATGGTATGATATTCTCGAGACCATGCTGTGATATTCTCTAGACCATGCTGTGATATTTTCAGGACCATGCTGTGATATTCACAAGACCATGCCGTGATATTCTCTAGACCATGGTATGATATTGTAAAGACCATGCCGTGATATTCTCTAGACCATGGTATGATATTCTCAAGACAATGTTGCGATATTCTCAAGACCATGCCGTGATATTCTTAAGACCATGGTATGATATTATCAAGACCATGCCGTGATATTCTCAAGACCATGGTATGATATTCTCAAGACCAATATATGATATTCTCAAGACCATGCCGTGATATTCTCAAGACCATAGTATGATATTCTCTAGACCATGCTGTGATATTCTGAAGACCATGGTATGATATTCACAAGACCATGGTATGATATTCTCAAGGCCAAAGTATGATATTGTCAAGACCATGCCGTGATATTCTCAAGACACTGCTGTGATATTCTCATGACCATGGCATGATATTCTTAAGACCATGCCGTGATATTCTCTAGCCCATGCAGTGATATTGTCAAAACCATGGTATGATATTCTCAAGACCATGCCGTGATATTCTCAAGACCATGCTGTGATATTCTCAAGACCATGGTAGGATATTCTCAAGACCATGTTGTGATATTCTCTAGACCATGCCGTGATATTCTCAAAACCACGGTATGATATTCCCAAGACCATGCTGTGATATGCTCTAGACCATGCCGTGATATTCTCAAGAGCATGGTACGATATTCTCAAGACCATGCTGTGTTATTCTCAAGACCATGCTGTGATATTCTCAAGACCATGCCGTGATACTTTCAAGACCATGGTATGATATTCTCAAGACCATGGTATGATATTCTCAAGCCCATTGTATGATATTCTCAAGACCATGGTATGATATTCTCATGACCATGCCATGATATTCTCTAGACCATTCCGTGATATTCTCAAGACCATGGTATGATATTCTCAAGACGATGTTGTGATATTCTCAAGCCCATGCTGTGATATTCTCAAGACCATGGTATGATATTCTCTAGACCATGGTATGATATTCTCAAGCCCATGCTGTGATATTCCCAAGACCATTCTGTGATATTCTCAAGACCATGGTATGATATTCTCAAGCCATTCCTGTGATATTCTCAAGACCATGCCGTGATATTCTCAAGACCATGATATGATATTCTCATGACCATGGTATGATATTCTCAATACCATACCGTGATATTCTCAAGACCATGCTGTGATATTCTCAAGACCATGGTGTGATATTCTCAAGACCTTGCCGTGATATTCTCATGACCATGGTATGATATTCTCAAGACCATGGTATGATATTCTCAAGACCATGCCGTGATATTCTCAAGACCATGCTGTGATATTCTCAAGACCATGCTGTGCTATTCTCAAGACCATGGTATGATATTCTCAAGACCATGCTGTGATATTCTCAAGACCATGGTATGATATTCTCAAGACCATGCCGTGATATTCTCAAGACCATGGTATGATACTCTCAAGACCATGGTATGATATTCTCAAGACCATGCCGTGATATTCTCAACACCACGTTGTGATATTCTCAAGACAATGCTGTGATTTTCTCAAGACCATGGTATGATATTCTCAAGACCATGCCGTGATTTCACAAGACCATGGTATGATATTCTCAAGACCATGGTATGATATTCTCAAGACCATACCGTGATATTCTCGAGACCATGGTATGATATTCTCAAGACCATGGTATGATATTCTCAAGACCATGCCGTGATATTCTCAAGACCATGGTATGATATTCTAAAGACCATGGTATGATATTCTCAAGACCATGCCGTGATATTCTCAAGACCATGCTGTGATATTCTCAAGACCATGGTATGATATTCTCAAGATCATGGTATGATATTCTCAAGACCATGCTGTGATAATCTCAAGACCATGGTATGATATTCTCAAGACCATGGTATGATATTCTCAAGACCATGCCGTGATATTCTCAAGACCATTTTATGATATTCTCAAGACCATGCTGTGATATTCTCAAGACCATGCCGTGATATTCTCAAGACCATGCTGTGATATTCTCAAGACCATGCTGTGATATTCTCAAGACCATGGTATGATACTCTTAAGACCATGGTATGATATTCTCAAGACCATGCTGTGATAATCTCAAGACCATGGTATGATATTCTCAAGACCATGGTATGATATATTCAAGACCATGCCGTGATATTCTCAAGACCATGGTATGATATTCTCAAGACCATGGTATGATATTCTCAAGACCATGCCGTGATATTCTCAAGACCATGCTGTGATATTCTCAAGACCATGCTGTGATATTCTCAAGACCATGCTGTGATATTCTAAGACCATGGTATGATATTCTCAAGACCATGCCGTGATATTCTCAAGACCTTGGTATGATATTCTCAAGACCATGGTATGATATTCTCAAGACCATGCCGTGATATTCTCAAGACCATGCTGTGATATTCTCAGGACCATGCTGTGATATTCTCAAGACCATGCTGTGATATTCTCAAGACCATGCTATGATATTCTCAAGACCATGCCGTGATATTTTCAAGACCATAGTATGATATTCTCAACACCATGGTATGATATTCTCAAGACCATGCCGTGATATTCTGAAGACCATGCTGTGATATTCTCAAGACCATGGTATGATATTCTCAAGACCATGTTGTAGTATTCTCTAGACCATGCCGTGATAATCTCAAGACCACGGTATGATATTCTCAAGACCATGCTGTGATATTCTCTACACCATGCCGTGATATTCTCAAGACCATGGTATGATATTCTCAAGACCATGGTATGATATTCTCGACACCATGCCGTGATATTCTCGAGACCATGCTGTGATATTCTCAAGACCATGCCGTGATATTCTCAAGAACATGGTATGATATTCTCAAGACCATGGTAAGATATTCTCAAGCCCATTGTATGATATTCTCAAGACCATGGTATGATATTCTCGACACCATGCCGTGATATTCTCGAGACCAGGGTATGATATTCTCAAGACCATGCTGTGATATTCTCAAGACCATGCTGTGATATTCTCAAGACCATGCCGTGATATTCTCAAGACCATGGTATGATATTCTCAAGACCATGGTGTGATATTCTCAAGCCCATTGTATGATATTCTCAAGACCATGGTATGATATTCTCAAGCTCATGCCGTGATATTCTCAAGACCATGGTATGATATTCTCTAGACCATGCTGTGATATTCTCTAGACCATGCTGTGACATTCTCAAGACCATGCTGTGATATTCTCATGACCATGCCAGATATTCTCTAGACCATTCCGTGATATTCTCAAGACCATGGTATGATATTGTCAAGACCATGTTGTGATATTCTCAAGCCCAAGCTGTGATATTCCCAAGACCATTCTGTGATATTCTCAAGACCATGGGATGATATTCTCAAGCCATTGCTGTGATATTCTCCAGACCATGGTATGATATTCTCAAGCCCTTGCTGTGATATTCCCAAGACCATGCTGTGATATTCTCAAGACCATGGTATGATATTCTCTAGACCATGTTGTGATATTCTCAAGCCCATGCTGTGATATTCCCAAGACCATTCTGTGATATTCTCAAGACCATGGTATGATATTCTCAAGGCATTGCTGTGATATTCTCCAGACCATGGTATGATATTCTCAAGCCCATGCTTTGATATTCCCAAGACCATTTTGTGATATTCTCAAGACCATGGTATGATATTCTCTCTACCATGCCGTGATATTCTCTAGACCTAGGTATGATTTTCTCAAGACCATGCCGTGATATTCTCTAGACCATGGTATGATATTGTAAAGACCATGCCGTGATATTTTCTAGACCATGGTATGATATTCTCAAGACAATGTTTTGATATTCTCAAGACCATGCCGTTATATTCTTAAGACCATGGTATGATATTCTCGAGACCATGCTGTGATATTCTCTAGACCATGCTGTGATATTCTCAAGACCATGCTGTGATATTCTCAAGACCATTCCATGATATTCTTAAGACCATGGTATGATATTCTCGAGACCATGCTGTGATATTCTCTAGACCATGCTGTGATGTTCTACAGATCATGCTGTGATATTCTCAAGACCATGCTGTGATATTCTCAAGACCATGCTGTGATATTCTCAAGACCAATGTTTGATATTCTCAAGACCATTCCGTAATATTCTCAAGACCATGGTATGATATTCTCTAGACCATGCTGTGATATTCTCAAGACCATGGTATGATATTCTCAAGACCATGCCGTGATATTATCAAGACCATGGTATGATATTCTCATGGCCAATGTATGATATTCTCAAAACCATGCCGTGATATTCTCAAGAAAATGCTGTGATATTCTCAAGACCATGATATGATATTCTCAAGACCATGTTGTGGTATTCTCTAGACCATGCCGTGATAATCTCAAGACCACGGTATGATATTCTCAAGACCATGCTGTGATATTCTCTAGACCATGCTGTGATATTCTCAAGACCATGGTATGATATTCTCAAGACCATGCCGTGATATTCTCGACACCATGCCGTGATATTCTCGAGACCATGCTGTGATATTCTCAAGACCATGCCGTGATATTCTCAAGAACATGGTATGATATTCTCAAGACCATGGTATGATATTCTCAAGCCCATTGTATGATATTCTCAAGACCATGGTATGATATTCTCGACATCATGCCGTGATATTCTCGAGACCATGGTATGATATTCTCAAGACCATGCTGTGATATTCTCAAGACCATGCTGTGATATTCTCAAGACCATGCCGTGATATTCTCAAGTCCATGGTATGATATTCTCAAGACCATGGTGTGATATTCTCAAGCCCATTGTATGATATTCTCAAGACCATGGTATGATATTCTCAAGCTCATGCCGTGATATTCTCAAGACCATGGTATGATATTCTCTAGACCATGCTGTGATATTCTCTAGACCATGCTGTGACATTCTCAAGACCATGCTGTGATATTCTCATGACCATGCCAGATATTCTCTAGACCATTCCGTGATATTCTCAAGACCATGGTATGATATTGTCAAGACCATGTTGTGATATTCTCAAGCCCATGCTGTGATATTCCCAAGACCATTCTGTGATATTCTCAAGACCATGGGATGATATTCTCAAGCCATTGCTGTGATATTCTCCAGACTATGGTATGATATTCTCAAGCCCATGCTGTGATATTCCCAAGACCATGCTGTGATATTCTCAAGACCATGGTATGATATTCTCTAGACCATGTTGTGATATTCTCAAGCCCATGCTGTGATATTCCCAAGACCATTCTGTGATATTCTCAAGACCATGGTATGATATTCTCAAGCCATTGCTGTGATATTCTCCAGACCATGGTATGATATTCTCAAGCCCATGCTGTGATATTCCCAAGACCATTTTGTGATATTCTCAAGACCATGGTATGATATTCTCTCTACCATGCCGTGATATTCTCTAGACCTAGGTATGATTTTCTCAAGACCATGCCGTGATATTCTCTAGACCATGGTATGATATTGTAAAGACCATGCCGTGATATTCTCTAGACCATGGTATGATATTCTCGAGACCATGCCGTGATATTCTCTAGACCATGGTATGATATTCTCAAGACAATGTTGTGATATTCTCAAGACCATGCCGTGATATTCTTAAGACCATGCCGTGATATTCTTAAGACCATGGTATGATATTCTCTAGACCATTTCGTGATATTCTCAAGACCATGGTATGATATTGTCAAGACCATGATGTGATATTCTCAAGACCATGCCGTGATATTCTCAAGACCATGCTGTGATATTCTCAAGACCATGGTATGATATTCTCAAGACCATGGTATGATATTCTCAAGACCATGCCGTGATATTCTCAAGACCATGGTATGATATTCTCAAGACCATGGTATGATATTCTCAAGACCATGCCGTGATATTCTCAAGACCATGCTGTGATATTCTCAAGACCATGGTATGATATTCTCAAGACCATGGTATGATATTCTCAAGACCATGCCGTGATATTCTCAAGACCATGGTATGATATTCTCAAGACCATGGTATGATATTCTCAAGAACATGCCGTGATATTCTCAAGACCATGCTGTGATATTCTCAGGACCATGCTGTGATATTGTCAAGACCATGGTATAATATTCTCAAGACCGTGCACTGATATTCTCAAACCATGCTGTGATATTCTCAAGACCATGCTGTGATATTCTCAAGACCATGGTATGATATTCTCAAGACTATGCAGTGATATTCTCTAGACCATGGTATGATATTTTCAAGACCATGCCGTGATATTCTCAAGACCATGCTGTGATATTCTCAAGACCACGCTGTGATATTCTAAAGACCATGGTATGATATTCTCAAGACCATGCCATGATATTCTCAAGACCATGGCATGATATTCTCAAGACCATGCTGTGATATTCTCAAGACCATGGTATGATATTGTCAAGACCATGCCGTGATATTTGCAAGACCATGGTATGATACTCTCAAGACCATGGTATGATATTCTCAAGACCATGGTATGATATTCTCATGACCATGCCATGATATTCTCTAGACCATTCCGTGATATTCTCAAGACCATGGTATGATAATCTCAAGACGATGTTGTGATTTTCTCAAGCCCATGCTGTGATACTCTCAAGACCATGGTATGATATTCTCTAGACCATGGTATGATATTCTCAAGCCCATGCTGTGATATTCCCAAGACCATTCTGTGATATTCTCAAGACCATGGTATGATATTCTCAAGCCATTCCTGTGATATTCTCCAGACCGTTGTATGATATTCTCAGCCCATGCTGTGATATTCCCAAGACCATGCTGTGATATTCTCAAGACCATGGTATGATATTCTCTAGACAATGCCGTGATATTCTGTAGAGCATGGTATGATTTTCTCAAGACCATGCCGTGATATTCTCAAGACCATGCCGTGATATTCTTAAGACCATGGTATGATATTCTCGAGACCATGCTGTGATATTCTCTAGACCATGCTGTGATATTCTCAAGACCATGGTATGATATTCTCAAGACCATGCCGTGATATTCTCTAGACCATGGTATGATTTTCTCAAGACCATGCCGTGATATTCTCAAGACCATGCCGTGATATTCTTAAGACCATGGTATGATATTCTCGAGACCATGCTGTGATGTTCTCTAGACCATGGTATGATATTGTAAAGACCATGCCGTGATATTCTCTAGACCATGGTATGATATTCTCAAGACAATGTTGTGATATTCTCAAGACCATGCCGTGATATTCTTAAGACCATGGTATGATATTCTCGAGACCATGCTGTGATATTCTCTAGACCATGCTGTGATATTTTCAGGACCATGCTGTGATATTCACAAGACCATGCCGTGATATTCTCTAGACCATGGTATGATATTGTAAAGACCATGCCGTGATATTCTCTAGACCATGGTATGATATTCTCAAGACAATGTTGCGATATTCTCAAGACCATGCCGTGATATTCTTAAGACCATGGTATGATATTATCAAGACCATGCCGTGATATTCTCAAGACCATGGTATGATATTCTCAAGACCAATATATGATATTCTCAAGACCATGCCGTGATATTCTCAAGACCATAGTATGATATTCTCTAGACCATGCTGTGATATTCTGAAGACCATGGTATGATATTCACAAGACCATGGTATGATATTCTCAAGGCCAAAGTATGATATTGTCAAGACCATGCCGTGATATTCTCAAGACACTGCTGTGATATTCTCATGACCATGGCATGATATTCTTAAGACCATGCCGTGATATTCTCTAGCCCATGCAGTGATATTGTCAAAACCATGGTATGATATTCTCAAGACCATGCCGTGATATTCTCAAGACCATGCTGTGATATTCTCAAGACCATGGTAGGATATTCTCAAGACCATGTTGTGATATTCTCTAGACCATGCCGTGATATTCTCAAAACCACGGTATGATATTCCCAAGACCATGCTGTGATATGCTCTAGACCATGCCGTGATATTCTCAAGAGCATGGTACGATATTCTCAAGACCATGCTGTGTTATTCTCAAGACCATGCTGTGATATTCTCAAGACCATGCCGTGATACTTTCAAGACCATGGTATGATATTCTCAAGACCATGGTATGATATTCTCAAGCCCATTGTATGATATTCTCAAGACAATGGTATGATATTCTCATGACCATGCCATGATATTCTCTAGACCATTCCGTGATATTCTCAAGACCATGGTATGATATTCTCAAGACGATGTTGTGATATTCTCAAGCCCATGCTGTGATATTCTCAAGACCATGGTATGATTATCTCTAGACCATGGTATGATATTCTCAAGCCCATGCTGTGATATTCCCAAGACCATTCTGTGATATTCTCAAGACCATGGTATGATATTCTCAAGCCATTCCTGTGATATTCTCAAGACCATGCCGTGATATTCTCAAGACCATGATATGATATTCTCATGACCATGGTATGATATTCTCAATACCATACCGTGATATTCTCAAGACCATGCTGTGATATTCTCAAGACCATGGTGTGATATTCTCAAGACCTTGCCGTGATATTCTCATGAACATGGTATGATATTCTCAAGACCATGGTATGATATTCTCAAGACCATGCCGTGATATTCTCAAGACCATGCTGTGATATTCTCAAGACCATGCTGTGCTATTCTCAAGACCATGGTATGATATTCTCAAGACCATGCTGTGATATTCTCAAGACCATGGTATGATATTCTCAAGACCATGCCGTGATATTCTCAAGACCATGGTATGATACTCTCAAGACCATGGTATGATATTCTCAAGACCATGCCGTGATATTCTCAACACCATGTTGTGATATTCTCAAGACAATGCTGTGATTTTCTCAAGACCATGGTATGATATTCTCAAGACCATGCCGTGATTTCACAAGACCATGGTATGATATTCTCAAGACCATACCGTGATATTCTCGAGACCATGGTATGATATTCTCAAGACCATACCGTGATATTCTCGAGACCATGGTATGATATTCTCAAGACCATGGTATGATATTCTCAAGACCATGCCGTGATATTCTCAAGACCATGGTATGATATTCTAAAGACCATGGTATGATATTCTCAAGACCATACCGTGATATTCTCGAGACCATGGTATGATATTCTCAAGACCATGGTATGATATTCTCAAGACCATGCCGTGATATTCTCAAGACCATGGTATGATATTCTAAAGACCATGGTATGATATTCTCAAGACCATGCCGTGATATTCTCAAGACCATGCTGTGATATTCTCAAGACCATGGTATGATATTCTCAAGATCATGGTATGATATTCTCAAGACCATGCTGTGATAATCTCAAGACCATGGTATGATATTCTCAAGACCATGGTATGATATTCTCAAGACCATGCCGTGATATTCTCAAGACCATTTTATGATATTCTCAAGACCATGCTGTGATATTCTCAAGACCATGCCGTGATATTCTCAAGACCATGCTGTGATATTCTCAAGACCATGCTGTGATATTCTCAAGACCATGGTATGATATTCTCAAGACCATGGTATGATATTCTCAAGACCATGCTGTGATAATCTCAAGACCATGGTATGATATTCTCAAGACCATGGTATGATATATTCAAGACCATGCCGTGATATTCTCAAGACCATGGTATGATATTCTCAAGACCATGGTATGATATTCTCAAGACCATGCTGTGATATTCTCAAGACCATGCTGTGATATTCTCAAGACCATGCTGTGATATTCTAAGACCATGGTATGATATTCTCAAGACCATGCCGTGATATTCTCAAGACCATGGTATGATATTCTCAGGACCATGCTGTGATATTCTCAAGACCATGCTGTGATATTCTCAAGACCATGCTATGATATTCTCAAGACCATGCCGTGATATTTTCAAGACCATAGTATGATATTCTCAACACCATGGTATGATATTCTCAAGACCATGCCGTGATATTCTGAAGACCATGCTGTGATATTCTCAAGACCATGGTATGATATTCTCAAGACCATGTTGTGGTATTCTCTAGACCATGCCGTGATAATCTCAAGACCACGGTATGATATTCTCAAGACCATGCTGTGATATTCTCTACACCATGCCGTGATATTCTCAAGACCATGGTATGATATTCTCAAGACCATGGTATGATATTCTCGACACCATGCCGTGATATTCTCGAGACCATGCTGTGATATTCTCAAGACCATGCCGTGATATTCTCAAGAACATGGTATGATATTCTCAAGACCATGGTATGATATTCTCAAGCCCATTGTATGATATTCTCAAGACCATGGTATGATATTCTCGACACCATGCCGTGATATTCTCGAGACCATGGTATGATATTCTCAAGACCATGCTGTGATATTCTCAAGACCATGCTGTGATATTCTCAAGACCATGCCGTGATATTCTCAAGACCATGGTATGATATTCTCACGACCATGGTGTGATATTCTCAAGCCCATTGTATGATATTCTCAAGACCATGGTATGATATTCTCAAGCTCATGCCGTGATATTCTCAAGACCATGGTATGATATTCTCTAGACCATGCTGTGATATTCTCTAGACCATGCTGTGACATTCTCAAGACCATGCTGTGATATTCTCATGACCATGCCAGATATTCTCTAGACCATTCCGTGATATTCTCAAGACCATGGTATGATATTGTCAAGACCATGTTGTGATATTCTCAAGCCCAAGCTGTGATATTCCCAAGACCATTCTGTGATATTCTCAAGACCATGGGATGATATTCTCAAGCCATTGCTGTGATATTCTCCAGACCATGGTATGATATTCTCAAGCCCATGCTGTGATATTCCCAAGACCATGCTGTGATATTCTCAAGACCATGGTATGATATTCTCTAGACCATGTTGTGATATTCTCAAGCCCATGCTGTGATATTCCCAAGACCATTCTGTGATATTCTCAAGACCATGGTATGATATTCTCAAGGCATTGCTGTGATATTCTCCAGACCATGGTATGATATTCTCAAGCCCATGCTTTGATATTCCCAAGACCATTTTGTGATATTCTCAAGACCATGGTATGATATTCTCTCTACCATGCCGTGATATTCTCTAGACCTAGGTATGATTTTCTCAAGACCATGCCGTGATATTCTCTAGACCATGGTATGATATTGTAAAGACCATGCCGTGATATTTTCTAGACCATGGTATGATATTCTCAAGACAATGTTTTGATATTCTCAAGACCATGCCGTGATATTCTTAAGACCATGGTATGATATTCTCGAGACCATGCTGTGATATTCTCTAGACCATGCTGTGATATTCTCAAGACCATGCTGTGATATTCTCAAGACCATTCCATGATATTCTTAAGACCATGGTATGATATTCTCGAGACCATGCTGTGATATTCTCTAGACCATGCTGTGATGTTCTACAGATCATGCTGTGATATTCTCAAGACCATGCTGTGATATTCTCAAGACCATGCTGTGATATTCTCAAGACCAATGTTTGATATTCTCAAGACCATTCCGTAATATTCTCAAGACCATGGTATGATATTCTCTAGACCATGCTGTGATATTCTCAAGACTATGGTAGGATATTCTCAAGACCATGCCGTGATATTCTCAAGACCATGATATTATATTCTCAAGACCAAGCCGTGGTATTCTCGAGACCATGGTATGATCTTGTAAAGACATTGCTGTGATATTCTCAAGACCATGGTATGATATTCTCAAGACCATGCTGTGATATTCTCAAGACCATGCCGTGATATTCTCTAGACCATGCTGTGGTATTCTCAAGACCATGGTATGATATTCACAAGACCATGCCGTGATATTCTCAAGACCATGGTATGATATTCTCAAGACCAATGTATGATATTCTCAAGACCATGTCGTTATATTCTCAAGACCATGGTATGATATTCTCTAGACCATGCTGTGATATTCTCAAGACCATGGTATGATATTCTCAAGACCATGCCGTGATATTATCAAGACCATGGTATGATATTCTCATGGCCAATGTATGATATTCTCAAAACCATGCCGTGATATTCTCAAGAAAATGCTGTGATATTCTCAAGACCATGATATGATATTCTCAAGACCATGTTGTGGTATTCTCTAGACCATGCCGTGATAATCTCAAGACCACGGTATGATATTCTCAAGACCATGCTGTGATATTCTCTAGACCATGCCGTGATATTCTCAAGACCATGGTATGATATTCTCAAGACCATGCCGTGATATTCTCGACACCATGCCGTGATATTCTCGAGACCATGCTGTGATATTCTCAAGACCATGCCGTGATATTCTCAAGAACATGGTATGATATTCTCAAGACCATGGTATGATATTCTCAAGCCCATTGTATGATATTCTGAAGACCATGGTATGATATTCTCGACATCATGCCGTGATATTCTCGAGACCATGGTATGATATTCTCAAGACCATGCTGTGATATTCTCAAGACCATGCTGTGATATTCTCAAGACCATGCCGTGATATTCTCAAGTCCATGGTATGATATTCTCAAGACCATGGTGTGATATTCTCAAGCCCATTGTATGATATTCTCAAGACCATGGTATGATATTCTCAAGCTCATGCCGTGATATTCTCAAGACCATGGTATGATATTCTCTAGACCATGCTGTGATATTCTCTAGACCATGCTGTGACATTCTCAAGACCATGCTGTGATATTCTCATGACCATGCCAGATATTCTCTAGACCATTCCGTGATATTCTCAAGACCATGGTATGATATTGTCAAGACCATGTTGTGATATTCTCAAGCCCATGCTGTGATATTCCCAAGACCATTCTGTGATATTCTCAAGACCATGGGATGATATTCTCAAGCCATTGCTGTGATATTCTCCAGACCATGGTATGATATTCTCAAGCCCATGCTGTGATATTCCCAAGACCATGCTGTGATATTCTCAAGACCATGGTATGATATTCTCTAGACCATGTTGTGATATTCTCAAGCCCATTCTGTGATATTCCCAAGACCATTCTGTGATATTCTCAAGACCATGGTATGATATTCTCAAGCCATTGCTGTGATATTCTCCAGACCATGGTATGATATTCTCAAGCCCATGCTGTGATATTCCCAAGACCATTTTGTGATATTCTCAAGACCATGGTATGATATTCTCTCTACCATGCCGTGATATTCTCTAGACCTAGGTATGATTTTCTCAAGACCATGCCGTGATATTCTCTAGACCATGGTATGATATTGTAAAGACCATGCCGTGATATTCTCTAGACCATGGTATGATATTCTCGAGACCATGCCGTGATATTCTCTAGACCATGGTATGATATTCTCAAGACAATGTTGTGATATTCTCAAGACCATGCCGTGATATTCTTAAGACCATGCCGTGATATTCTTAAGACCATGGTATGATATTCTAAAGACCATGCTGTGATATTCTCAGGACCATGCTGTGAAATTGTCAAGACCATGCCGTGATGTTCTCTAGACCATGGCATGATACTGTAAAGACCATGCCGTGATATTCTCTAGACCATGGTATGATATTGTAAAGACCATGCCGTGATATTCTCTAGACCATGGTATGATATTCTCGAGACCATGCCGTGATATTCTCTAGACCATGGTATGATATTCTCAAGACAATGTTGTGATATTCTCAAGACCATGCCGTGATATTCTTAAGACCATGCCGTGATATTCTTAAGACCATGGTATGATATTCTCAAGACAATGTTGCGATATTCTCAAGACCATGTCGTGATATTCTTAAGACCATGGTATGATATTCTCAAGACCATGCCGTGATATTCTCAAGACCATGGTATGATATTCTCAAGACCAATTTATGATATTCTTAAGACCATGCCGTGATATTCTCAAGACCATAGTATGATATTCTCTAGACCATGCTGAGATATTCTCAAGACCATGGTATGATATTCACAAGACCATGGTATGATATTCTCAAGGCCAAAGTATGATATTGTCAAGACCATGCCGTGATATTCTCAAGATCATGCTGTGATATTCTCATGACCATGGTATGATATTCTCAAGACCATGCCGTGATATTCTCTAGACCATGCAGTGATATTGTCAAGACCATGGTATGATATTCTCAAGACCATGCCGTGACATTCTCAGGACCATGCTGTGATATTCTCATGACCATGGTAGGATATTCTCAAGACCATGCCGTGATATTCTCAAGACCATGCTGTGATATTCTCAAGACCATGCTGTGATATTCTCAAGACCATGGTAAGATATTCTCAAGACCATGCTGTGATATTCTCAAGACCATGGTATGATATTCTCAAGACCATGCCGTGATATTTGCAAGACCATGGTATGATACTCCCAAGACCATGGTATGATATTCTCTTGACCATGCCGTGATATTCTCAAGACCATGCTGTGATATTCTCAAGACCATGGTATGATATTCTCAATACCATACCGTGATATTCTCAAGACCATGCTGTGATATTCTCAAGACCATGGTGTGATATTCTCAAGACCTTGCCGTGATATTCTCATGACCATGGTATGATATTCTCAAGACCATGGTATGATATTCTCAAGACCATGCCGTGATATTCTCAAGACCATGCTGTGATATTCTCAAGACCATGCTGTGCTATTCTCAAGACCATGGTATGATATTCTCAAGACCATGCTGTGATATTCTCAAGACCATGGTATGATATTCTCAAGACCATGCCGTGATATTCTCAAGACCATGGTATGATACTCTCAAGACCATGGTATGATATTCTCAAGACCATGCCGTGATATTCTCAACACCATGTTGTGATATTCTCAAGACAATGCTGTGATTTTCTCAAGACCATGGTATGATATTCTCAAGACCATGCCGTGATTTCACAAGACCATGGTATGATATTCTCAAGACCATGGTATGATATTCTCAAGACCATACCGTGATATTCTCGAGACCATGGTATGATATTCTCAAGACCATGGTATGATATTCTCAAGACCATGCCGTGATATTCTCAAGACCATGGTATGATATTCTAAAGACCATGGTATGATATTCTCAAGACCATGCCGTGATATTCTCAAGACCATGCTGTGATATTCTCAAGACCATGGTATGATATTCTCAAGATCATGGTATGATATTCTCAAGACCATGCTGTGATAATCTCAAGACCATGGTATGATATTCTCAAGACCATGGTATGATATTCTCAAGACCATGCCGTGATATTCTCAAGACCATTTTATGATATTCTCAAGACCATGCTGTGATATTCTCAAGACCATGCCGTGATATTCTCAAGACCATGCTGTGATATTCTCAAGACCATGCTGTGATATTCTCAAGACCATGGTATGATATTCTCAAGACCATGGTATGATATTCTCAAGACCATGCTGTGATAATCTCAAGACCATGGTATGATATTCTCAAGACCATGGTATGATATATTCAAGACCATGCCGTGATATTCTCAAGACCATGGTATGATATTCTCAAGACCATGGTATGATATTCTCAAGACCATGCTGTGATATTCTCAAGACCATGCTGTGATATTCTCAAGACCATGCTGTGATATTCTAAGACCATGGTATGATATTCTCAAGACCATGCCGTGATATTCTCAAGACCATGCTGTGATATTCTAAGACCATGGTATGATATTCTCAAGACCATGCCGTGATATTCTCAAGACCATGGTATGATATTCTCAGGACCATGCTGTGATATTCTCAAGACCATGCTGTGATATTCTCAAGACCATGCTATGATATTCTCAAGACCATGCCGTGATATTTTCAAGACCATAGTATGATATTCTCAACACCATGGTATGATATTCTCAAGACCATGCCGTGATATTCTGAAGACCATGCTGTGATATTCTCAAGACCATGGTATGATATTCTCAAGACCATGTTGTGGTATTCTCTAGACCATGCCGTGATAATCTCAAGACCACGGTATGATATTCTCAAGACCATGCTGTGATATTCTCTACACCATGCCGTGATATTCTCAAGACCATGGTATGATATTCTCAAGACCATGGTATGATATTCTCGACACCATGCCGTGATATTCTCGAGACCATGCTGTGATATTCTCAAGACCATGCCGTGATATTCTCAAGAACATGGTATGATATTCTCAAGACCATGGTATGATATTCTCAAGCCCATTGTATGATATTCTCAAGACCATGGTATGATATTCTCGACACCATGCCGTGATATTCTCGAGACCATGGTATGATATTCTCAAGACCATGCTGTGATATTCTCAAGACCATGCTGTGATATTCTCAAGACCATGCCGTGATATTCTCAAGACCATGGTATGATATTCTCACGACCATGGTGTGATATTCTCAAGCCCATTGTATGATATTCTCAAGACCATGGTATGATATTCTCAAGCTCATGCCGTGATATTCTCAAGACCATGGTATGATATTCTCTAGACCATGCTGTGATATTCTCTAGACCATGCTGTGACATTCTCAAGACCATGCTGTGATATTCTCATGACCATGCCAGATATTCTCTAGACCATTCCGTGATATTCTCAAGACCATGGTATGATATTGTCAAGACCATGTTGTGATATTCTCAAGCCCAAGCTGTGATATTCCCAAGACCATTCTGTGATATTCTCAAGACCATGGGATGATATTCTCAAGCCATTGCTGTGATATTCTCCAGACCATGGTATGATATTCTCAAGCCCATGCTGTGATATTCCCAAGACCATGCTGTGATATTCTCAAGACCATGGTATGATATTCTCTAGACCATGTTGTGATATTCTCAAGCCCATGCTGTGATATTCCCAAGACCATTCTGTGATATTCTCAAGACCATGGTATGATATTCTCAAGGCATTGCTGTGATATTCTCCAGACCATGGTATGATATTCTCAAGCCCATGCTTTGATATTCCCAAGACCATTTTGTGATATTCTCAAGACCATGGTATGATATTCTCTCTACCATGCCGTGATATTCTCTAGACCTAGGTATGATTTTCTCAAGACCATGCCGTGATATTCTCTAGACCATGGTATGATATTGTAAAGACCATGCCGTGATATTTTCTAGACCATGGTATGATATTCTCAAGACAATGTTTTGATATTCTCAAGACCATGCCGTGATATTCTTAAGACCATGGTATGATATTCTCGAGACCATGCTGTGATATTCTCTAGACCATGCTGTGATATTCTCAAGACCATGCTGTGATATTCTCAAGACCATTCCATGATATTCTTAAGACCATGGTATGATATTCTCGAGACCATGCTGTGATATTCTCTAGACCATGCTGTGATGTTCTACAGATCATGCTGTGATATTCTCAAGACCATGCTGTGATATTCTCAAGACCATGCTGTGAGATTCTCAAGACCAATGTTTGATATTCTCAAGACCATTCCGTAATATTCTCAAGACCATGGTATGATATTCTCTAGACCATGCTGTGATATTCTCAAGACTATGGTAGGATATTCTCAAGACCATGCCGTGATATTCTCAAGACCATGATATTATATTCTCAAGACCAAGCCGTGGTATTCTCGAGACCATGGTATGATATTGTAAAGACATTGCTGTGATATTCTCAAGACCATGGTATGATATTCTCAAGACCATGCTGTGATATTCTCAAGACCATGCCGTGATATTCTCTAGACCATGCTGTGGTATTCTCAAGACCATGGTATGATATTCACAAGACCATGCCGTGATATTCTCAAGACCATGGTATGATATTCTCAAGACCAATGTATGATATTCTCAAGACCATGTCGTTATATTCTCAAGACCATGGTATGATATTCTCTAGACCATGCTGTCATATTCTCAAGACCATGGTATGATATTCTCAAGACCATGCCGTGATATTATCAACACCATGGTATGATATTCTCATGGCCAATGTATGATATTCTCAAAACCATGCCGTGATATTCTCAAGAAAATGCTGTGATATTCTCAAGACCATGATATGATATTCTCAAGACCATGTTGTGGTATTCTCTAGACCATGCCGTGATAATCTCAAGACCACGGTATGATATTCTCAAGACCATGCTGTGATATTCTCTAGACCATGCCGTGATATTCTCAAGACCATGGTATGATATTCTCAAGACCATGCCGTGATATTCTCGACACCATGCCGTGATATTCTCGAGACCATGCTGTGATATTCTCAAGACCATGCCGTGATATTCTCAAGAACATGGTATGATATTCTCAAGACCATGGTATGATATTCTCAAGCCCATTGTATGATATTCTCAAGACCATGGTATGATATTCTCGACATCATGCCGTGATATTCTCGAGACCATGGTATGATATTCTCAAGACCATGCTGTGATATTCTCAAGACCATGCTGTGATATTCTCAAGACCATGCCGTGATATTCTCAAGTCCATGGTATGATATTCTCAAGACCATGGTGTGATATTCTCAAGCCCATTGTATGATATTCTCAAGACCATGGTATGATATTCTCAAGCTCATGCCGTGATATTCTCAAGACCATGGTATGATATTCTCTAGACCATGCTGTGATATTCTCTAGACCATGCTGTGACATTCTCAAGACCATGCTGTGATATTCTCATGACCATGCCAGATATTCTCTAGACCATTCCGTGATATTCTCAAGACCATGGTATGATATTGTCAAGACCATGTTGTGATATTCTCAAGCCCATGCTGTGATATTCCCAAGACCATTCTGTGATATTCTCAAGACCATGGGATGATATTCTCAAGCCATTGCTGTGATATTCTCCAGACCATGGTATGATATTCTCAAGCCCATGCTGTGATATTCCCAAGACCATGCTGTGATATTCTCAAGACCATGGTATGATATTCTCTAGACCATGTTGTGATATTCTCAAGCCCATGCTGTGATATTCCCAAGACCATTCTGTGATATTCTCAAGACCATGGTATGATATTCTCAAGCCATTGCTGTGATATTCTCCAGACCATGGTATGATATTCTCAAGCCCATGCTGTGATATTCCCAAGACCATTTTGTGATATTCTCAAGACCATGGTATGATATTCTCTCTACCATGCCGTGATATTCTCTAGACCTAGGTATGATTTTCTCAAGACCATGCCGTGATATTCTCTAGACCATGGTATGATATTGTAAAGACCATGCCGTGATATTCTCTAGACCATGGTATGATATTCTCGAGACCATGCCGTGATATTCTCTAGACCATGGTATGATATTCTCAAGACAATGTTGTGATATTCTCAAGACCATGCCGTGATATTCTTAAGACCATGCCGTGATATTCTTAAGACCATGGTATGATATTCTAAAGACCATGCTGTGATATTCTCAGGACCATGCTGTGAAATTGTCAAGACCATGCCGTGATGTTCTCTAGACCATGGCATGATACTGTAAAGACCATGCCGTGATATTCTCTAGACCATGGTATGATATTGTAAAGACCATGCCGTGATATTCTCTAGACCATGGTATGATATTCTCGAGACCATGCCGTGATATTCTCTAGACCATGGTATGATATTCTCAAGACAATGTTGTGATATTCTCAAGACCATGCCGTGATATTCTTAAGACCATGCCGTGATATTCTTAAGACCATGGTATGATATTCTCAAGACAATGTTGCGATATTCTCAAGACCATGTCGTGATATTCTTAAGACCATGGTATGATATTCTCAAGACCATGCCGTGATATTCTCAAGACCATGGTATGATATTCTCAAGACCAATTTATGATATTCTTAAGACCATGCCGTGATATTCTCAAGACCATAGTATGATATTCTCTAGACCATGCTGAGATATTCTCAAGACCATGGTATGATATTCACAAGACCATGGTATGATATTCTCAAGGCCAAAGTATGATATTGTCAAGACCATGCCGTGATATTCTCAAGATCATGCTGTGATATTCTCATGACCATGGTATGATATTCTCAAGACCATGCCGTGATATTCTCTAGACCATGCAGTGATATTGTCAAGACCATGGTATGATATTCTCAAGACCATGCCGTGACATTCTCAGGACCATGCTGTGATATTCTCATGACCATGGTAGGATATTCTCAAGACCATGCCGTGATATTCTCAAGACCATGCTGTGATATTCTCAAGACCATGCTGTGATATTCTCAAGACCATGGTAAGATATTCTCAAGACCATGCTGTGATATTCTCAAGACCAATGTTTGATATTCTCAAGACCATTCCGTAATATTCTCAAGACCATGGTATGATATTCTCTAGACCATGCTGTGATATTCTCAAGACTATGGTAGGATATTCTCAAGACCATGCCGTGATATTCTCAAGACCATGATATTATATTCTCAAGACCAAGCCGTGGTATTCTCGAGACCATGGTATGATATTGTAAAGACATTGCTGTGATATTCTCAAGACCATGGTATGATATTCTCAAGACCATGCTGTGATATTCTCAAGACCATGCCGTGATATTCTCTAGACCATGCTGTGGTATTCTCAAGACCATGGTATGATATTCACAAGACCATGCCGTGATATTCTCAAGACCATGGTATGATATTCTCAAGACCAATGTATGATATTCTCAAGACCATGTCGTTATATTCTCAAGACCATGGTATGATATTCTCTAGACCATGCTGTCATATTCTCAAGACCATGGTATGATATTCTCAAGACCATGCCGTGATATTATCAACACCATGGTATGATATTCTCATGGCCAATGTATGATATTCTCAAAACCATGCCGTGATATTCTCAAGAAAATGCTGTGATATTCTCAAGACCATGATATGATATTCTCAAGACCATGTTGTGGTATTCTCTAGACCATGCCGTGATAATCTCAAGACCACGGTATGATATTCTCAAGACCATGCTGTGATATTCTCTAGACCATGCCGTGATATTCTCAAGACCATGGTATGATATTCTCAAGACCATGCCGTGATATTCTCGACACCATGCCGTGATATTCTCGAGACCATGCTGTGATATTCTCAAGACCATGCCGTGATATTCTCAAGAACATGGTATGATATTCTCAAGACCATGGTATGATATTCTCAAGCCCATTGTATGATATTCTCAAGACCATGGTATGATATTCTCGACATCATGCCGTGATATTCTCGAGACCATGGTATGATATTCTCAAGACCATGCTGTGATATTCTCAAGACCATGCTGTGATATTCTCAAGACCATGCCGTGATATTCTCAAGTCCATGGTATGATATTCTCAAGACCATGGTGTGATATTCTCAAGCCCATTGTATGATATTCTCAAGACCATGGTATGATATTCTCAAGCTCATGCCGTGATATTCTCAAGACCATGGTATGATATTCTCTAGACCATGCTGTGATATTCTCTAGACCATGCTGTGACATTCTCAAGACCATGCTGTGATATTCTCATGACCATGCCAGATATTCTCTAGACCATTCCGTGATATTCTCAAGACCATGGTATGATATTGTCAAGACCATGTTGTGATATTCTCAAGCCCATGCTGTGATATTCCCAAGACCATTCTGTGATATTCTCAAGACCATGGGATGATATTCTCAAGCCATTGCTGTGATATTCTCCAGACCATGGTATGATATTCTCAAGCCCATGCTGTGATATTCCCAAGACCATGCTGTGATATTCTCAAGACCATGGTATGATATTCTCTAGACCATGTTGTGATATTCTCAAGCCCATGCTGTGATATTCCCAAGACCATTCTGTGATATTCTCAAGACCATGGTATGATATTCTCAAGCCATTGCTGTGATATTCTCCAGACCATGGTATGATATTCTCAAGCCCATGCTGTGATATTCCCAAGACCATTTTGTGATATTCTCAAGACCATGGTATGATATTCTCTCTACCATGCCGTGATATTCTCTAGACCTAGGTATGATTTTCTCAAGACCATGCCGTGATATTCTCTAGACCATGGTATGATATTGTAAAGACCATGCCGTGATATTCTCTAGACCATGGTATGATATTCTCGAGACCATGCCGTGATATTCTCTAGACCATGGTATGATATTCTCAAGACAATGTTGTGATATTCTCAAGACCATGCCGTGATATTCTTAAGACCATGCCGTGATATTCTTAAGACCATGGTATGATATTCTAAAGACCATGCTGTGATATTCTCAGGACCATGCTGTGAAATTGTCAAGACCATGCCGTGATGTTCTCTAGACCATGGCATGATACTGTAAAGACCATGCCGTGATATTCTCTAGACCATGGTATGATATTGTAAAGACCATGCCGTGATATTCTCTAGACCATGGTATGATATTCTCGAGACCATGCCGTGATATTCTCTAGACCATGGTATGATATTCTCAAGACAATGTTGTGATATTCTCAAGACCATGCCGTGATATTCTTAAGACCATGCCGTGATATTCTTAAGACCATGGTATGATATTCTCAAGACAATGTTGCGATATTCTCAAGACCATGTCGTGATATTCTTAAGACCATGGTATGATATTCTCAAGACCATGCCGTGATATTCTCAAGACCATGGTATGATATTCTCAAGACCAATTTATGATATTCTTAAGACCATGCCGTGATATTCTCAAGACCATAGTATGATATTCTCTAGACCATGCTGAGATATTCTCAAGACCATGGTATGATATTCACAAGACCATGGTATGATATTCTCAAGGCCAAAGTATGATATTGTCAAGACCATGCCGTGATATTCTCAAGATCATGCTGTGATATTCTCATGACCATGGTATGATATTCTCAAGACCATGCCGTGATATTCTCTAGACCATGCAGTGATATTGTCAAGACCATGGTATGATATTCTCAAGACCATGCCGTGACATTCTCAGGACCATGCTGTGATATTCTCATGACCATGGTAGGATATTCTCAAGACCATGCCGTGATATTCTCAAGACCATGCTGTGATATTCTCAAGACCATGCTGTGATATTCTCAAGACCATGGTAAGATATTCTCAAGACCATGCTGTGATATTCTCAAGACCATGGTATGATATTCTCAAGACCATGCCGTGATATTTGCAAGACCATGGTATGATACTCCCAAGACCATGGTATGATATTCTCTTGACCATGCCGTGATATTCTCAAGACCATGCTGTGATATTCTCAAGACCATGCCGTGATATTCTCTAGACCATGCTGAGATATTCTCAAGACCATGGTATGATATTCTCAAGACCAATGTATGATATACCCAAGACCATGCCGTGATATTCTCAAGACCATGGTATGATATTCTCTAGACCATGCTGTGATATTCTCAAGACCATGGTATGATATTCTCAAGACCATGCCGTGATATTCTCAAGACCATGGTATGATATTCTCAAGGCAAATGTATGATATTCTCAAAACCATGTCGTGATATTCTCAACAAAATGCTGTGATATTCTCAAGACCATGGTATGATACTCCCAAGACCATGTTGTGATATTCTCTAGACCATGCCGTGATATTCTCAAGACCACAGTATGATATTCTCAAGACCATGCCGTGATATTCTCTAGACCATGCCGTGATATTCTCAAGACCATGGTATGATATACTCAAGACCATGGTATGATATTCCTGACACCATGCCGTGATATTCTCGAGACCATGGTATGATATTCTCAAGACCATGCTGTGTTATTCTCAAGACCATGCTGTGATATTCTCAAGACCATGCCGTGATATTCTCAAGACCATGGTATGATATTCTCAAGACGATGTGATATTCTCAAGCCCATGCTGTGATATTCTCAAGACCATGGTATGATATTCTCAAGACCATGGTATGATATTCTCAAGCCCATGCTGTGATATTCCCAAGACCATTCTGTGATATTCTCAAGACCATGGTATGATATTCTCAAGCCATTCCTGTGATATTCTCCAGACCATGGTATGATATTCTCAGCCCATGCTGTGATATTCCCAAGACCATGCTGTGATATTCTCAAGACCATGGTATGATATTCTCAAGACCATGCCGTGATATTCTCTAGACCATGGTATGATTTTCCCAAGACCATGCCGTGATATTCTCAAGACCACGCCGTGATATTCTTAATACCATGGTATGATATTCTCGAGACCATGCTGTGATGTTCTCTAGACCATGGTATGATATTGTAAAGACCATGCCGTGATATTCTCTAGACCATGGTATGATATTCTCAAGACAATGTTGTGATATTCTCAAGACCATGCCGTGATATTCTTAAGACCATGGTATGATATTCTCGAGACCATGCTGTGATATTCTCTAGACCATGGTATGATATTGTAAAGACCATGCCGTGATATTCTCTAGACCATGGTATGATATTCTCAAGACAATGTTGCGATATTCTCAAGACCATGCCGTGATATTCCTAAGACCATGGTATGATATTCTCAAGACCATGCCGTGATATTCTCAAGACCATGGTATGATATTCTCAAGACCAATGTATGATATTCTCAAGACCATGCCGTGATATTCTCAAGACCATAGTATGATATTCTCTAGACCATGCTGTGATATTCTCTAGACCATGGTATGATATTCACAAGACCATGGTATGATATTCTCAAGGCCAAAGTATGATATTCTCAAGACCATGCCGTGATATTCTCAAGACCATGCTGTGATATTCTCATGACAATGGTATGATATTCTCAAGACCATGCCGTGATATTCTCTAGACCATGCAGGGATATTGTCAAGACCATGGTATCATATTCTCAAGACCATGCCGTGATATTCTCAAGACCATGCTGTGATATTCTCAAGACCATGGTAGGATATTCTCAAGACCATGTTGTGATATTCTCTAGACCATGCCGTGATATTCTCAAGACCACGGTATGATATTCTCAAGACCATGCTGTGATATGCTCTAGACCATGCCGTGATATTCTCAAGACCATGGTATGATATTCTCATGACCATGGTATGATATTCTCGACACCATGGTATGATATTCTCAAGACCATGGTATTATATTCTCAAGCCCATGGTATGATATTCTCAAGACCATGGTATGATATTCTCAAGCTCATGCCGTGATATTCTCAAGACCATGGTATGATATTCTCAAGACCATGGTATGATATTCTCAAGACCATGCCGTGATATTCTCTAGACCATGGTATGATAATCTCAAGACCATGCTGTGATATTCTCTAGACCATGGTATGATATTCTCAAGACCATGCCGTGATATTCTCTGGACCATGGTATGATATTCTCATAACCATGGTATGATATTCTCTAGACCATGCCGTGATATTCTCAAGAGCATGGTATGATATTCTCAAGCCCACGATGTGATATTCTCAAGCCCATGCTGTGATATTCTCAAGACCATGGTATGATATTCTCAAGACCATGGTATGAATTTCTCAAGACCATGCCGTGATATTCTCAAGACCATGGTATGATATTCTCAAGACCATGGTATGATATTCTCAAGCCCATTGTATGATATTCTCAAGACCATGGTATGATATTCTCAAGCTCATGCCGTGATATTCCCAAGACCATGGTATGATATTCTCTAGAACATGCTGTGATATTCTCTAGACCATGCTGTGACATTCTCAAGACCATGCTGTGATATTCTCATGACCATGCCAGATATTCTCTAGACCATTTCGTGATATTATCAAGACCATGGTATGATATTGTCAAGACCATGTTGTGATATTCTCAAGCCCATGCTGTGATATTCCCAAGACCATTCTGTGATATTCTCAAGACCATGGAATGATATTCTCAAGCCATTGCTGTGATATTCTCCAGACCATGGTGTGATATTCTCAAGCCCATGCTGTGATATTCCCAAGACCATGCTGTGATATTCTCAAGACCATGGTATGATATTCTCTAGACCATGTTGTGATATTCTCATGCCCATGCCGTGATTTCTCAAGACCATGGTATGATATTCTCAAGACCATGGTATGATATTCTCAAGACCATGCCGTGATATTCTCAAGACCATGCTGTGATATTCTCAAGACCATGGTATGATATTCTCAAGACCATGGTATGATATTCTCAAGACCATGGTATGATATTCTCAAGACCATGCCGTGATATTCTCAAGACCATGGTATGATATTCTCAAGACCATGGTATGATATTCTCAAGACCATGGTATGATATTCTCAAGAACATGCCGTGATATTCTCAAGACCATGCTGCGATATTCTCAAGACCATGGTATGATATTCTCAAGACTATGCAGTGATATTCTCTAGACCATGGTATGATATTTTCAAGACCATGCCGTGATATTCTCAAGACCATGGTATGATATTCTCAAGCCCATGCTGTGATATTCTCAAGACCATGGTATGATATTCTCTAGACCATGGTATGATATTCTCAAGCCCATGCTGTGATATTCCCAAGACCATTCTGTGATATTCTGAAGACCATGGTATGATATTCTCAAGCCATTCCTGTGATATTCTCAAGACCATGCCGTGATATTCTCAAGACCATGATATGATATTCCCATGACCATGGTATGATATTCTCAATACCATACCGTGATATTCTCAAGACCATGCTGTGATATTCTCAAGACCATGGTGTGATATTCTCAAGACCTTGCCGTGATATTCTCATGACCATGGTATGATATTCTCAAGACCATGGTATGATATTCTCAAGACCATGCCGTGATATTCTCAAGACCATGCTGTGATATTCTCAAGACCATGCTGTGCTATTCTCAAGACCATGGTATGATATTCTCAAGACCATTCCATGATATTCTTAAGACCATGGTATGATATTCTCAAGACCATTCCATGATATTCTTAAGACCATGGTATGATATTCTCGAGACCATGCTGTGATATTCTCTAGACCATGCTGTGATGTTCTACAGACCATGCTGTGATATTCTCAAGACCATGCTGTGATATTCTCAAGACCATGCTGTGATATTCTCAAGACCAATGTTTGATATTCTCAAGACCATTCCGTAATATTCTCAAGACCATGGTATGATATTCTCTAGACCATGCTGTGATATTCTCAAGACTATGGTATGATATTCTCAAGACCATGCCGTGATATTCTCAAGACCATGATATTATATTCTCAAGACCAAGCCGTGGTATTCTCGAGACCATGGTATGATATTGTAAAGACATTGCTGTGATATTCTCAAGACCATGGTATGATATTCTCAAGACCATGCTGTGATATTCTCAAGACCATGCCGTGATATTCTCTAGACCATGCTGTGGTATTCTCAAGACCATGGTATGATATTCTCAAGACCATGCCGTGATATTCTCAAGACCATGGTATGATATTCTCAAGACCAATGTATGATATTCTCAAGACCATGTTATTATATTCTCAAGACCATGGTATGATATTCTCTAGACCATGCTGTGATATTCTCAAGACCATGGTATGATATTCTCAAGACCATGCCGTGATATTATCAAGACCATGGTATGATATTCTCATGGCCAATGTATGATATTCTCAAAACCATGCCGTGATATTCTCAAGAAAATGCTGTGATATTCTCAAGACCATGATATGATATTCTCAAGACCATGTTGTGGTATTCTCTAGACCATGCCGTGATAATCTCAAGACCACGGTATGATATTCTCAAGACCATGCTGTGATATTCTCTAGACCATGCCGTGATATTCTCAAGACCATGGTATGATATTCTCAAGACCATGGTATGATATTCTCGACACCATGCCGTGATATTCTCGAGACCATGCTGTGATATTCTCAAGACCATGCCGTGATATTCTCAAGAACATGGTATGATATTCTCAAGACCATGGTATGATATTCTCAAGCCCATTGTATGATATTCTCAAGACCATGGTATGATATTCTAGACACCATGCCGTGATATTCTCGAGACCATGGTATGATATTCTCAAGACCATGCTGTGATATTCTCAAGACCATGCTGTGATATTCTCAAGACCATGCCGTGATATTCTCAAGACCATGGTATGATATTCTCAAGACCATGGTGTGATATTCTCAAGCCCATTGTATGATATTCTCAAGACCATGGTATGATATTCTCAAGCTCATGCCGTGATATTCTCAAGACCATGGTATGATATTCTCTAGACCATTCTGTGATATTCTCTAGACCATGCTGTGACATTCTCAAGACCATGCTGTGATATTCTCATGACCATGCCAGATATTCTCTAGACCATTCCGTGATATTCTCAAGACCATGGTATGATATTGTCAAGACCATGTTGTGATATTCTCAAGCCCATGCTGTGATATTCCCAAGACCATTCTGTGATATTCTCAAGACCATGGGATGATATTCTCAAGCCATTGCTGTGATATTCTCCAGACCATGGTATGATATTCTCAAGCCCATGCTGTGATATTCCCAAGACCATGCTGTGATATTCTCAAGACCATGGTATGATATTCTCTAGACCATGTTGTGATATTCTCAAGCCCATGCTGTGATATTCCCAAGACCATTCTGTGATATTCTCAAGACCATGGTATGATATTCTCTCTACCATGCCGTGATATTCTCTAGACCTAGGTATGATTTTCTCAAGACCATGCCGTGATATTCTCTAGACCATGGTATGATATTGTAAAGACCATGCCGTGATATTCTCTAGACCATGGTATGATATTCTCAAGACAATGTTGTGATATTCTCAATACCATGCCGTGATATTCTTAAGACCATGGTATGATATTCTCGAGACCATGCTGTGATATTCTCTAGACCATGGCATGATACTGTAAAGACCATGCCGTGATATTCTCTAGACCATGGTATGATATTCTCAAGACAATGTTGTGATATTCTCAAGACCATGCCGTGATATTCTTAAGACCATGCCGTTATATTCTTAAGACCATGGTATGATATTCTAAAGACCATGCTGTGATATTCTCAGGACCATGCTGTGATATTGTCAAGACCATGCCGTGATGTTCTCTAGACCATGGCATGATACTGTAAAGACCATGCCGTGATATTCTCTAGACCATGGTATGATATTCTCAAGACAATGTTGCGATATTCTCAAGACCATGTTCTCGATATTCTTAAGACCATGGTATGATATTCTCAAGACCATGCCGTGATATTCTCAAGACCATGGTATGATATTCTCAAGACCAATTTATGATATTCTTAAGACCATGCCGTGATATTCTCAAGACCATAGTATGATATTCTCTAGACCATGCTGAGATATTCTCAAGACCATGGTATGATATTCACAAGACCATGGTATGATATTCTCAAGGCCAAAGTATGATATTGTCAAGACCATGCCGTGATATTCTCAAGATCATGCTGTGATATTCTCATGACCATGGTATGATATTCTCAAGACCATGCCGTGATATTCTCTAGACCATGCAGTGATATTGTCAAGACCATGGTATGATATTCTCAAGACCATGCCGTGACATTCTCAGGACCATGCTGTGATATTCTCATGACCATGGTAGGATATTCTCAAGACCATGCCGTGATATTCTAGGGACCATGCTGTGATATTCTCAAGACCATGCTGTGATATTCTCAAGACCATGGTAAGATATTCTCAAGACCATGCTGTGATATTCTCAAGACCATGGTATGATATTCTCAAGACCATGCCGTGATATTTCCAAGACCATGCTGTGATATTCTCTTGACCATGCCGTGATATTCTCAAGACCATGCTGTGATATTCTCAAGACCATGCTGTGATATTCTCAAGACCATGCCGTGATATTCTCAAGACCATGCCGTGATATTCTCTAGACCATGCTGAGATATTCTCAAGACCATGCTGTGATATTCTCAAGACCATGCCGTGATATTCTCTAGACCATGCCGTGATATTCTCAAGACCATGCTGTGATATTCTCAAGACCATGCCGTGATATTCTCTAGACCATGCTGAGATATTCTCAAGACCATGGTATGATATTCTCAAGACCAATCTATGATATTCCCAAGACCAGCCGTGATATTCTCAAGACCATGGTATGATATTCTCTAGACCATGCTGTGATATTCTCAAGACCATGGTATGATATTCTCAAGACCATGCCGTGATATTCTCAAGACCATGGTATGATATTCTCAAGGCAAATGTATGATATTCTCAAAACCATGCCGTGATATTCTCAACAAAATGCTGTGATATTCTCAAGACCATGGTATGATACTCAAGACCATGTTGTGATATTCTCTAGACCATGCCGTGATATTCTCAAGACCACAGTATGATATTCTCAAGACCATGCTGTGATATTCTCTAGACCATGCCGTGATATTCTCAAGACCATGGTATGATATTCTCTTGACCATGCCGTGATATTCTCAAGACCATGCTGTGATATTCTCAAGACCATGCCGTGATATTCTCTAGACCATGCTGAGATATTCTCAAGACCATGGTATGATATTCTCAAGACCAATCTATGATATTCCCAAGACCAGCCGTGATATTCTCAAGACCATGGTATGATATTCTCTAGACCATGCTGTGATATTCTCAAGACCATGGTATGATATTCTCAAGACCATGCCGTGATATTCTCAAGACCATGGTATGATATTCTCAAGGCAAATGTATGATATTCTCAAAACCATGCCGTGATATTCTCAACAAAATGCTGTGATATTCTCAAGACCATGGTATGATACTCAAGACCATGTTGTGATATTCTCTAGACCATGCCGTGATATTCTCAAGACCACAGTATGATATTCTCAAGACCATGCTGTGATATTCTCTAGACCATGCCGTGATATTCTCAAGACCATGGTATGATATACTCAAGACCATGGTATGATATTCCTGACACCATGCCGTGATATTCTCGAGACCATGGTATGATATTCTCAGGACCATGCTGTGTTATTCTCAAGACCATGCTGTGATATTCTCAAGACCATGCCGTGATATTCTCAAGACCATGGAATGATATTCTCAAGACCATGGTATGATATTCTCAAGCCCATTGTATGATATTCTCAAGACCATGGTATGATATTCTCATGACCATGCTATGATATTCTCTAGACCATTCCGTGATATTCTCAAGACCATGGTATGATATTCTCAAGACGATGTGATATTCTCAAGCCCATGCTGTGATATTCTCAAGACCATGGTATGATATTCTCAAGACCATGGTATGATATTCTCAAGCCCATGCTGTGATATTCCCAAGACCATTCTGTGATATTCTCAAGACCATGGTATGATATTCTCAAGCCATTCCTGTGATATTCTCCAGACCATGGTATGATATTCTCAGCCCATGCTGTGATATTCCCAAGACCATGCTGTGATATTCTCAAGACCATGGTATGATATTCTCAAGACCATGCCGTGATATTCTCTAGACCATGGTATGATTTTCCCAAGACCATGCCGTGATATTCTCAAGACCACGCCGTGATATTCTTAATACCATGGTATGATATTCTCGAGACCATGCTGTGATGTTCTCTAGACCATGGTATGATATTGTAAAGACCATGCCGTGATATTCTCTAGACCATGGTATGATATTCTCAAGACAATGTTGTGATATTCTCAAGACCATGCCGTGATATTCTTAAGACCATGGTATGATATTCTCGAGACCATGCTGTGATATTCTCTAGACCATGGTATGATATTTTAAAGACCATGCCGTGATATTCTCTAGACCATGGTATGATATTCTCAAGACAATGTTGCGATATTCTCAAGACCATGCCGTGATATTCCTAAGACCATGGTATGATATTCTCAAGACCATGCCGTGATATTCTCAAGACCATGGTATGATATTCTCAAGACCAATGTATGATATTCTCAAGACCATGCCGTGATATTCTCAAGACCATAGTATGATATTCTCTAGACCATGCTGTGATATTCTCTAGACCATGGTATGATATTCACAAGACCATGGTATGATATTCTCAAGGCCAAAGTATGATATTGTCAAGACCATGCCGTGATATTCTCAAGACCATGCTGTGATATTCTCATGACAATGGTATGATATTCTCAAGACCATGCCGTGATATTCTCTAGACCATGCAGTGATATTGTCAAGACCATGGTATGATATTCTCAAGACCATGCCGTGATATTCTCAAGACCATGCTGTGATATTCTCAAGACCATGGTAGGATATTCTCAAGACCATGTTGTGATATTCTCTAGACCATGCCGTGATATTCTCAAGACCACGGTATGATATTCTCAAGACCATGCTGTGATATGCTCTAGACCATGCCGTGATATTCTCAAGACCATGGTATGATATTCTCATGACCATGGTATGATATTCTCGACACCATGGTATGATATTCTCAAGACCATGGTATTATATTCTCAAGCCCATGGTATGATATTCTCAAGACCATGTAATGATATTCTCAAGCTCATGCCGTGATATTCTCAAGACCATGGTATGATATTCTCAAGACCATGGTATGATATTCTCAAGACCATGCCGTGATATTCTCTAGACCATGGTATGATAATCTCAAGACCATGCTGTGATATTCTCTAGACCATGGTATGATATTCTCAAGACCATACCGTGATATTCTCTGGACCATGGTATGATATTCTCAACACCATGGTATGATATTCTCTGGACCATGCCGTGATATTCTCAAGAGCATGGTATGATATTCTCAAGCCCACGATGTGATATTCTCAAGCCCATGCTGTGATATTCTCAAGACCATGGTATGATATTCTCAAGACCATGGTATGAATTTCTCAAGACCATGCCGTGATATTCTCAAGACCATGGTATGATATTCTCAAGACCATGGTATGATATTCTCAAGCCCATTGTATGATATTCTCAAGACCATGGTATGATATTCTCAAGCTCATGCCGTGATATTCCCAAGACCATGGTATGATATTCTCTATAACATGCTGTGATATTCTCTAGACCATGCTGTGACATTCTCAAGACCATGCTGTGATATTCTCATGACCATGCCAGATATTCTCTAGACCATTTCGTGATATTCTCAAGACCATGGTATGATATTGTCAAGACCATGTTGTGATATTCTCAAGCCCATGCTGTGATATTCCCAAGACCATTCTGTGATATTCTCAAGACCATGGAATGATATTCTCAAGCCATTGCTGTGATATTCTCCAGACCATGGTGTGATATTCTCAAGCCCATGCTGTGATATTCCCAAGACCATGCTGTGATATTCTCAAGACCATGGTATGATATTCTCTAGACCATGTTGTGATATTCTCATGCCCATGCCGTGATTTCTCAAGACCATGGTATGATATTCTCAAGACCATGGTATGATATTCTCAAGACCATGCCGTGATATTCTCAAGACCATGCTGTGATATTCTCAAGACCATGGTATGATATTCTCAAGACCATGGTATGATATTCTCAAGAACATGCCGTGATATTCTCAAGACCATGCTGTGATATTCTCAGGACCATGCTGTGATATTGTCAAGACCATGGTATAATATTCTCAAGACCGTGCACTGATATTCTCAAACCATGCTGTGATATTCTCAAGACCATGCTGTGATATTCTCAAGACCATGGTATGATATTCTCAAGACTATGCAGTGATATTCTCTAGACCATGGTATGATATTTTCAAGACCATGCCGTGATATTCTCAAGACCATGCTGTGATATTCTCAAGACCACGCTGTGATATTCTAAAGACCATGGTATGATATTCTCAAGACCATGCCATGATATTCTCAAGACCATGGTATGATATTCTCAAGACCATGCTGTGATATTCTCAAGACCATGGTATGATATTGTCAAGACCATGCCGTGATATTTGCAAGACCATGGTATGATACTCTCAAGACCATGGTATGATATTCTCAAGACCATGGTATGATATTCTCATGACCATGCCATGATATTCTCTAGACCATTCCGTGATATTCTCAAGACCATGGTATGATAATCTCAAGACGATGTTGTGATTTTCTCAAGCCCATGCTGTGATACTCTCAAGACCATGGTATGATATTCTCTAGACCATGGTATGATATTCTCAAGCCCATGCTGTGATATTCCCAAGACCATTCTGTGATATTCTCAAGACCATGGTATGATATTCTCAAGCCATTCCTGTGATATTCTCCAGACCGTTGTATGATATTCTCAGCCCATGCTGTGATATTCCCAAGACCATGCTGTGATATTCTCAAGACCATGGTATGATATTCTCTAGACAATGCCGTGATATTCTGTAGAGCATGGTATGATTTTCTCAAGACCATGCCGTGATATTCTCAAGACCATGCCGTGATATTCTTAAGACCATGGTATGATATTCTCGAGACCATGCTGTGATATTCTCTAGACCATGCTGTGATATTCTCAAGACCATGGTATGATATTCTCAAGACCATGCCGTGATATTCTCTAGACCATGGTATGATTTTCTCAAGACCATGCCGTGATATTCTCAAGACCATGCCGTGATATTCTTAAGACCATGGTATGATATTCTCGAGACCATGCTGTGATGTTCTCTAGACCATGGTATGATATTGTAAAGACCATGCCGTGATATTCTCAAGACCATGCCGTGATATTCTTAAGACCATGGTATGATATTCTCAAGACCATGCCGTGATATTCTCTAGACCATGGTATGATTTTCTCAAGACCATGCCGTGATATTCTCAAGACCATGCCGTGATATTCTTAAGACCATGGTATGATATTCTCGAGACCATGCTGTGATATTCTCTAGACCATGCTGTGATATTCTCAAGACCATGCCGTGATATTCTCAAGACCATGCCGTGATATTCTCAAGACCATGGTATGATATTCTCAAGACAATGTTGTGATATTCTCAAGACCATGCCGTGATATTCTTAAGACCATGGTATGATATTCTCGAGACCATGCTGTGATATTCTCTAGACCATGCTGTGATATTTTCAGGACCATGCTGTGATATTCTCAAGACCATGCCGTGATATTCTCTAGACCATGGTATGATATTGTAAAGACCATGCCGTGATATTCTCTAGACCATGGTATGATATTCTCAAGACAAAGTTGCGATATTCTCAAGACCATGCCGTGATATTCTTAAGACCATGGTATGATATTATCAAGACCATGCCGTGATATTCTCAAGACCATGGTATGATATTCTCAAGACCAATATATGATATTCTCAAGACCATGCCGTGATATTCTCAAGACCATAGTATGATATTCTCTAGACCATGCTGTGATATTCTGAAGACCATGGTATGATATTCACAAGACCATGGTATGATATTCTCAAGGCCAAAGTATGATATTGTCAAGACCATGCCGTGATATTCTCAAGACACTGCTGTGATATTCTCATGACCATGGCATGATATTCTTAAGACCATGCCGTGATATTCTCTAGCCCATGCAGTGATATTGTCAAAACCATGGTATGATATTCTCAAGACCATGCCGTGATATTCTCAAGACCATGCTGTGATATTCTCAAGACCATGGTAGGATATTCTCAAGACCATGTTGTGATATTCTCTAGACCATGCCGTGATATTCTCAAAACCACGGTATGATATTCCCAAGACCATGCTGTGATATGCTCTAGACCATGCCGTGATATTCTCAAGACCATGGTACGATATTCTCAAGACCATGCTGTGTTATTCTCAAGACCATGCTGTGATATTCTCAAGACCATGCCGTGATACTTTCAAGACCATGGTATGATATTCTCAAGACCATGGTATGATATTCTCAAGCCCATTGTATGATATTCTCAAGACCATGGTATGATATTCTCATGACCATGCCATGATATTCTCTAGACCATTCCGTGATATTCTCAAGACCATGGTATGATATTCTCAAGACGATGTTGTGATATTCTCAAGCCCATGCTGTGATATTCTCAAGACCATGGTATGATATTCTCTAGACCATGGTATGATATTCTCAAGCCCATGCTGTGATATTCCCAAGACCATTCTGTGATACTCTCAAGACCATGGTATGATATTCTCAAGCCATTCCTGTGATATTCTCAAGACCATGCCGTGATATTCTCAAGACCATGATATGATATTCTCATGACCATGGTATGATATTCTCAATACCATACCGTGATATTCTCAAGACCATGCTGTGATATTCTCAAGACCATGGTGTGATATTCTCAAGACCTTGCCGTGATATTCTCATGACCATGGTATGATATTCTCAAGACCATGGTATGATATTCTCAAGACCATGCCGTGATATTCTCAAGACCATGCTGTGATATTCTCAAGACCATGCTGTGCTATTCTCAAGACCATGGTATGATATTCTCAAGACCATGCTGTGATATTCTCAAGACCATGGTATGATATTCTCAAGACCATGCCGTGATATTCTCAAGACCATGGTATGATACTCTCAAGACCATGGTATGATATTCTCAACACAATGTTGTGATATTCTCAAGACAATGCTGTGATTTTCTCAAGACCATGGTATGATATTCTCAAGACCATGCCGTGATTTCACAAGACCATGGTATGATATTCTCAAGACCATGGTATGATATTCTCAAGACCATACCGTGATATTCTCGAGACCATGGTATGATATTCTCAAGACCATGGTATGATATTCTCAAGACCATGCCGTGATATTCTCAAGACCATGGTATGATATTCTCAAGACCATGGTATGATATTCTCAAGACCATGCCGTGATATTCTCAAGACCATGCTGTGATATTCTCAAGACCATGCTGTGATATTCTCAAGACCATGGTATGATATTCTCAAGATCATGGTATGATATTCTCAAGACCATGCTGTGATAATCTCAAGACCATGGTATGATATTCTCAAGACCATGCTATGATATTCTCAAGACCATGCTATGATATTCTCTAGACCATGGTATGATATTCTCAAGACCATGCTATGATGTTCTCAAGACCATGCTATGATATTCTCAAAACCATGCTATGATATTCTCTAGACCATGCTATGATATTCTCAAGACCATGCTATGATATTCTCAAGACCATGCTATGATATTCTCAAGACCATGGAATGATATCCTCTAGACCATAGTATGATAATCTCCAGACAATGGTATGATATTCTCAAGACCATGTTACCATATTCTCTAGACCATGTTATGATATTCTCAAGACCATAGTATGATATTCTGAAGACAATGGTATGATATTCTGAAGACAATGGTATGATATTCTCTAGACCATGGTATGATATCCTCTAGACCTTGTTATGGTATTCTCAAGACCATAGTATGATATTCTTAAGACCATGGTATGATATTCTCAAGACCATGCTAAGATATTCTCAAGACCATGGTATGATATTCTATGGACCATGGTGTGATATTCTCTAGACCATGCTGTGATATTCACTAGACCATGGTTTGATATTCTGAAAGACCATGGTATGATATTCTCCAGACCATGCTATGATAATCTCAAGACCAGGCTCACATTCTCTAGACCATTGTATGATATTCTTAAGACCATGGTATGATATTCTCTAGACCATGCTGTGATATTCTCAAGACTATGGTATGATATTCTCAAGACCATGCCGTGATATTCTCAAGACCATGATATTATATTCTCAAGACCAAGCCGTGGTATTCTCGAGACCATGGTATGATATTGTAAAGACATTGCTTTGATATTCTCAAGACCATGGTATGATATTCTCTAGACCATGCTGTGATATTCTCAAGACCATGGTATGATACTCTCAAGACCATGGTATGATATTCTCAAGACCATGGTATGATATTCTCAAGCTCATGCCGTGATATTCTCAAGACCATGGTATGATATTCTCAAGACCATGCCGTGATATTTTCAAGACCATTGTATGATATTCTCAAGGCCAATGTATGAAATTCTCAAGACCATGCCGTGATATTCTCAAGACCATGCAGTGATATTGTCAAGACCATGGTATGATATTCTCAAGACCATGCCGTGATGTTCTCAAGACCATGCTGTGATATTCTCAAGACCATGGTATGATATTCTCAAGCCCATGGTATGATATTCTCAAGACCATGGTATGATATTCTCAAGCTCATTCCGTGATATTCTCAAGACCATGGTATGATATCCTCAAGACCATGCCGTGATATTCTCTAGACCATGGTATGATATTCTCGAGGCCAATGTGTGATATTCTCAAGACCATGCCGTGATATTCTCAAGACCATGCTGTGATATTCTCAAGCCCATGGTATGATATTCTCAAGACCTTGCCGTGATATTCTCAAGACCATGGTATGATATTCTCAAGCTCATTCCGTGATATTCTAAAGACCATGGTATGATATTCTCAAGACCATGCCGTGATATTCTCTAGACAATGCCGTGATATTCTCAAGAGCATGGTATGATATTCTCAAGCCCACGCTGTGATATTCTCAAGCTCATGCTGTGATATTCTCAAGACCATGGTATGATATTCTCAAGACCATTATATGATATTCTCAAGACCATGCCGTGATATTCTCAAGACCATGGTATGATATTCTCAAGACCATTGTATGATATTGTCAATACCATGCCGTGATATTCTCAAGACCATGCTGTGATATTCTCAAGACCATGCTGTGATATTCACAAGACCATGGTATGATATTCTCAAGATCATGCCCTGATATTCTCATGACCATGGTATGATATTCTTAAAAACATGGTATGATATTCTCTAGACCATGCTAAGATATTCTCAAGACCATAGTATGATATTTTCAAGACCATGGTATGATATTCTCAAGATCATGGTATGATATTCTCAAGCCCATGGTATGATATTCTCAAGACCATGCTAAGATATTCTCAAGACCATAGTATATTTTCAAAACCATTTTATGATATTCTCAAGACCATGGTATGATATTCTCATGACCATGGTATGATATTCTCAAGACCATAAAAGATATTCTCAAGACCATAGTATGATATTTTCAAGACCATGGTATGATATTCTCAAGACCATCGTATGATATTCTCAAGACCAAGCTGTGATATTCTCTAGACCATGGTGTGATATTCTCTTGACCATGGTGTGATATTCTCAAGACCATGCTGTCATATTCTCAAGACCATGCTGTGATATTCTCAAGACCATGCTGTCATATTCTCAAGACCATGCTGTGATATTCTCTGGACCATGGTATCATATTCTCTAGACCATGCTGTGATATTCACTAGACCATGGTTTGATATTCTGAAAGACCATGGTGTGATATTCTCAAGACCATGCTGTGATATTCTCTGGACCATGCTGTGATATTCTCAAGACCATGGTATGATATTCTCAAGCCCATGGTATGATATTCTCAAGACCATGGTATGATATTCTCAAGCTCATTCCGTGATATTCTCAAGACCATGGTATGATATTCTCAAGACCATGCCGTGATATTCTCTAGACCATGGTATGATATTCTCGAGGCCAATGTGTGATATTCTCAAGACCATGCCGTGATATTCTCAAGACCATGCTGTGATATTCTCAAGCCCATGGTATGATATTCTCAAGACCTTGCCGTGATATTCTCTAGACCATGGTATGATATTCTCAAGACCATGTTGTGATATTCTCTAGACAATGCCGTGATATTCTCAAGAGCATGGTATGATATTCTCAAGCCCACGCTGTGATATTCTCAAGCTCATGCTGTGATATTCTCAAGACCATGGTATGATATTCTCAAGACCATTATATGATATTCTCAAGACCATGCCGTGATATTCTCAAGACCATGGTATGATATTCTCAAGACCATTGTATGATATTGTCAATACCATGCCGTGATATTCTCAAGACCATGCTGTGATATTCTCAAGACCATGCTGTGATATTCACAAGACCATGGTATGATATTCTCAAGATCATGCCCTGATATTCTCATGACCATGGTATGATATTCTTAAAAACATGGTATGATATTCTCAAGACCATGCTAAGATATTCTCAAGACCATAGTATGATATTTTCAAGACCATGGTATGATATTCTCAAGATCATGGTATGATATTCTCAAGCCCATGGTATGATATTCTCAAGACCATGCTAAGATATTCTCAAGACCATAGTATATTTTCAAAACCATTTTATGATATTCTCAAGACCATGGTATGATATTCTCATGACCATGGTATGATATTCTCAAGACCATAAAAGATATTCTCAAGACCATAGTATGATATTTTCAAGACCATGGTATGATATTCTCAAGACCATCGTATGATATTCTCAAGACCAAGCTGTGATATTCTCTAGACCATGGTGTGATATTCTCTTGACCATGGTGTGATATTCTCAAGACCATGCTGTCATATTCTCAAGACCATGCTGTGATATTCTCAAGACCATGCTGTCATATTCTCAAGACCATGCTGTGATATTCTCTGGACCATGGTATCATATTCTCTAGACCATGCTGTGATATTCACTAGACCATGGTTTGATATTCTGAAAGACCATGGTGTGATATTCTCAAGACCATGCTGTGATATTCTCTGGTCCATGGTGTGATATTCTCAAGACCATGGTGTGATATTCTCAAGACCATGCTGTCATACTCTCAAGACCATGCTGTGATATTCTCTGGACCATGGTGTGATATTCTCAAGACCATGCCGTGATATTCTCTAGCCCATGGTGTGATATTCTCTGGACCATGGTGCGATATTCTCTTGACGATGGTGTGATATTCTCAAGACCATGCTGTCATTTTCTCAAGACCATGGTGTGATATTCTCAAGACCATGCTATGATATTCTCAGGACCATGCTGTGATATTTCAAGACCATGCTGTGATATTCTGAAGACCATGGTGTGATATTCTCAAGACCATGCTGTGATATTCTCAAGACCATGCTGTGATATTCTCTAGACCATGGTGTGATATTCTCCAGACCATGGTGTGATATTCTCAAGACCATGTGATATTCTCAAGACCATTATGTGATATTCTCCAGACCATGCTGTGATATTCTCAAGACCATGCTGTGATATTCTCAAGACCAATGTGTGATAATCTCAAGACCATGGTGTGATATTTTCTGGACCATGGTGTGATATTCTCAAGACCATGGTGTGATATTCTCAAGACCATGCTGTGATATTCTCAAGACCATGCTATGATATTCTCCAGACCATGCTGTGATATTCTTAAAACCAAGCTGTGATATTCTCAAGACCATGCTATGATATTCTTAAGACCATGGTGTGATATTCTCAAGACCATGCTATGATATTATCAAGACCATGCTGTAATATTCTCAAGACCATGCTGTGATATTCTCTAGACCATGCCGTGATATTCTCAAGACCATGCTCTGATATTCTCTTGACCATGGTGTGATATTCTCTGGACCATGGTGTGATATTCTCAAGACCATGCTATGATATTCTCAAGACCATGCTATGATATTCTCTAGACCATGGTATGATATCCTCTAGACCATGTCATGATATTCTCAAGACCATGGTATGATATTCTCAAGACGATGGTATATTATCAAGACCATGCTGTAATATTCTCAAGACCATGCTGTGATATTCTCTAGACCATGCCGTGATATTGTCAAGACCATGCTGTGATATTCTCTTGACCATGGTGTGATATTCTCTGGACCATGGTGTGATATTCACAAAGACCATGCTATGATATTCTCAAGACCATGCTATGATATTCTCAAGACCATGCTATGATATTCTCTAGACCATGGTATGATATCCTCTAGACCATGTCATGATATTCTCAAGACCATGGTATGATATTCTCAAGACGATGGTATGATATTCTCAAGACCATGCTGTGATATTCTCAAGATCATGGTATGATATTCTCATGACCATGGTATGATATTCTCAAGACCATGCAAAGATATTCTCAAGACCATAGTATGATATTTTCAAAACCATTTAATGATATTCTCAAGACCATGGTATGATATTCTCAAAACCATGGTATGATATTCTCCAGACCATGCTATAATAATCTCAAGACCAGGCTATGACATTCTCTAGACCATTGTATGATATTCTCAAGACCGTGATATGATATTCTCTAGACCATGGTATGATATTCTCAAGACCATGGTATGATATTCTCTAGACCATGTTATGATATTCTTAAGACCATGGTATGATATTCTTAAGACCATGGTATGATATTCTAAAGACCATGGTATGATATTCTCAAGACCATGGTATGATATTCTCAAGACCATGGTATGGTATTCTTAAAAACCATGGTATGATATTCTCAAGGCCATGGTATGATATTCTCAAGACCATGCTAAGATATTCTCAAGACCATGGTATGATATTCTATGGACCATGGTGTGATATTCTTTAGACCATGCTGTGATATTCACTAGACCATGGTTTGATATTCTGAAAGACCATGGTGTGATATTCTCTAGACCATGCTGTGATATTCTCTAGACCATGGTGTGACAATCTAAAGACCATGGTGTGATATTCTCAAGACCATGCTGTGATATTCACTAGACTATAGTTTGATATACTCGAGACCATGGTGTGATATTCTCAAGACCATGGTATGATATTCTCAAGACCATGCTGTGATATTCACTAGACCATAGTTTGATATTCTCTAGACCGTGGTGTGATATTCTCAAGACCATGGTATGATATTCTCAAGACCATGCTGTGATATTCACTAGACCATAGTTTGATATTCTCTAGACCATGGTGTGATATTCTCAAGACCATGGTATGATATTCTCAAGACCATGCTGTGATATTCACTAGACCATAGTTTGATATTCTCTAGACCATGGTGTGATATTCTCAAGACCATGGTATGATATTCTCAAGACCATGCTGTGATATTCACTAGACCATAGTTTGATATTCTCTAGACCATGGTGTGATATTCTCAAGACCATGGTATGATATTCTCAAGACCATGCTGTGATATTCACTAGACCATAGTTTGATATTCTCTAGACCATGGTGTGATATTCTCAAGACCATGGTATGATACTCTCAAGACCATGCTGTGATATTCACTAGACCATAGTTTGATATTCTCTAGACCATGGTGTGATATTCTCAAGACCATGGTATGATATTCTCAAGACCATGCTGTGATATTCACTAGACCATAGTTTGATATTCTCTAGACCATGGTGTGATATTCTCAAGACCATGGTGTGATAATCTAAAGACCATGGTGTGATATTCTCTAGACCATGCCGTGTTATTCGCTAGACCATGGTATGCTATTCTCAAGGCCATGGTGTGATATTCTCTCGACCATGCTATGATATTCTAGGGACCATGCTATGATATTCTCTAGACCATGCTGTGATATTCTCAAGACCATGCTGTGATATTCTCAAGCCCATGTTGTGATATTCTCAAGACCATGCTGTGATATTCTCAAGACCATGCTGTGATATTCTCAAGGCCATCCTATGATATTCTCTAGACCATGCTTTGATATTCTCAAGACCATGTAATGATATTCTCTAGACCATGCTGTGATATTCTCAAAACCATGCTGTGATATTCTCAAGACCATGCTATGATATTCTCAAGACCATGCTGTGATATTCTCAAGATCATGCTATGATATTCTCAAGACCATGCTGTGATATTCTCAGGACCATGGTGTGATATTCTCAAGACCATGGTGTGATATTCTTGGACCATAGTGTGATATTCTCAAGACCATGCTGTGATATTCTCAAGACCATGCTGTGATATTCTCAAGACCATGCTATGATATTCTCTAGACCATGCTGTGATATTCTCAAGACCTTGCTGTGATATTCTCAAGTCCATGCTGTGATATTCTCTAGATCATGCTATGATATTCTCAAGACCATGCTGTGATATTCTCAAGACCATGCTATATTATTCTCAAGACCATGCTGTGATATTCTCATGACCATGCTGTGATATTCTCTAGACCATGGTGTGATAATCTCTAGACCATTGTGTGATATTCTCAAGACCATGGTGTGATATTCACATGAATATGCTGTGATATTCTCTAGATCATGACGTGATATTCTCTAGACCATGGTGTGATATTCTCAAAACCATGCTGTAATATTCTCAAGACCATGCTGTGATATTCTCAAGACCATGCTGTGATATTCTCAACACCATTCTATGATATTCTCTAGACCATGCTATGATATTCTCATGACCATGCTATGATATTCTCTAGACCATGCTGTGATATTTTCAAGACCATGCTGTGATATTCTCATGACCATGCTGTGATATGCTCAAGACCATGCTGTGATATTCTCAAGACCATGCTATGACATACTCAAGACCATGCTGTGATATTCTCAAGACCATGCTATGATATTCTCATGACCATGCTGTCATATTCTCAAGACCATGCTGTGATATTCTCAGGACCATGGTGTGATATTCTCTGGACCATGGGGTGATATTCTCAAGACCATGCTGTGATATTCTCATGACCATGCTGTGATATTCTCAAGACCATGCTATGATACTCTCTATACCATACTACGATATTCACAAGACCATGCTATGATATTCTCAAGACCATGCTGTGATATTCTCTAGACCATGGTGTGATATTCTCCAGACCATGGTGTGATATTCTCAAGACCATGTTGTGATATTCTCAAGACCATTATGTGATATTCTCCAGACCATGCTGTGATATTCTCAAGACCATGCTGTGATATTCTCAAGACCAATGTGTGATAATCTCAAGACCATGGTGTGATATTCTCTGGACCATGGTGTGATATTCTCAAGACCATGGTGTGATATACTCAAGACCATGCTGTGATATTCTCAAGACCATGCTATGATATTCTCCAGACCATGCTGTGATATTCTCAAAACCAAGCTGCGATATTCTCAAGACCATGCTATGATATTATCAAGACCATGCTGTAATATTCTCATGACCATGCTGTGATATTCTCCAGACCATGCCGTGATATTGTCAAGACCATGCTGTGATATTCTCTTGACCATGGTGCGATATTCTCTGGACGATGGTGTGATATTCTCAAGACCATGCTGTCATTTTCTCAAGACCATGGTGTGATATTTCAAGACCATGCTGTGATATTCTGAAGACCATGGTGTGATATTCTCAAGACCATGCTGTGATATTCTCTAGACCATGGTGTGATATTCTCCAGACCATGGTGTGATATTCTCAAGACCATGTGATATTCTCAAGATCATTATGTGATATTCTCCAGACCATGCTGTGAAATTCTCAAGACCATGCTGTGATATTCTCAAGACCAATGTGTGATAATTTCAAGACCATGGTGTGATATTCTCTGGACCATGGTGTGATATTCTCAAGACCATGGTGTGATATTCTCAAGACCATGCTATGATATTCTCCAGACCATGCTGTGATATTCTCAAAACCAAGCTGTGATATTCTCAAGACCATGCTATGATATTCTTAAGACCATGGTGTGATATTCACAAGACCATGCTATGATATTATCAAGACCATGCTGTGATATTCTCAAGACCATGCTGTGATATTCTCTAGACCATGCCGTGATATTGTCAAGACCATGCTGTGATATTCTCTTGACCATGGTGTGATATTCTCTGGACCATGGTGTGATATTCTCAAGACCATGCTATGATATTCTCAAGACCATGCTATGATATTCTCAAGACCATGCTATGATATTCTCAAGACGATGGTATGATATTCTCAAGACCATGCTAAGATATTCTCAAGACCATTGTATTATATTTTCAAGACCATGCTATGATATTCTCAAGAGCATGGTATGATATTCTCAAGACCATGGTATGATATTCTCTAGACCATGCTTTGATATTCTCAAGCAAATGCTATGATATTCTCAAGACCATGCTATGATATTCTCAAGACCATGCTATGATATTCTCTAGACCATGGTATGATATTCTCAAGACCATGCTATGATATTCTCAAGACCATGCTATGATATTCCCAAGACCATGCTATGATATTCTCTAGACCATGCTATGATATTCTCAAGACCATGCTATGATATTCTCAAGACCATGGAATGATATCCTCTAGACCATGTTATGATATTCTCAAGACCATAGTATGATATTCTGAAGACAATGGTATGATATTCTCTAGACCATGGTATGATATCCTCTAGACCTTCTTATGGTATTCTCAAGACCATAGTATGATATTCTTAAGACCATGGTATGATATTCTCAAGACCATGCTAAGATATTCTCAAGACCATGGTATGATATTCTATGGACCATGGTGTGATATTCTCTAGACCATGCTGTGATATTCACTAGACCATGGTTTGATATTCTGAAAGACCATGGTGTGATATTCTCAAGACCATGCTGTGATATTCTCTAGACCATGGTGTGATATTCTCTTGACCATGGTGTGATATTCTCAAAACCATGGTGTGATATTCTCTAGACCATGGCGTGATATTCTCTAGACCATGCTGTGATATTCTCTAGACCATGCTGTGATATTCTCTAGACCATGGTGTGATAATCTAAAGACCATGGTGTGATATTCTCAAGACCATGCTGTGATATTCTCAAGACCATGCTGTGATATTCTCTGGACCATGGTGTCATTTTCTCAAGACCATGGTGTGATATTCTCAAGACCATGGTGTGATATTCTCAAGACCATGGTGTGATATTCTCTAGACCATGGTGTGATATTCTCAAGACCATGGTATGATATTCTCTAGACCATGGTGTGATATTCTCAAGAGCATGCTGTGATATTCTCAAGACCATGCTGTGATATTCTCTAGACAATGCTGTGATACTCTCTAGACCATGGTGTGTTATTCTCAAGACCATGGTGTGATATTCTCTGGACCATGCTGTGATATTCTCAAGGCCATGCTGTTATATTCTGTAGATCATATCCGTGATATTCTCTAGACCATGCAGTGATATACGCTAGACCATGGTGTGATATTCTCAAGACCATGGTGTGATATTCTCTGGACCATGGTGTGATATTCTGAAGACCATGTTGTGATATTCTCAAGACCATGGTGTGATATGATCAAGACCTTGCTGTGATATTCTCAAGACCATGCTACGATATACTCAGGAGCATGCTGTGATATTTTCAAGACCATATTATGATATTCTCAAGACCATGGTATGATATTCTCTAGACCATGGTATGATATTCTCAAGACCATGCTATGATATTCTCAAGACCATGCTATGATATTCTCAGGACCATGCTATGACATTCTCTAGACCATGGTATGATATTCTCTAGACCATGCTATGATATTCTCAAGACCATGCTATGATATTCTCAAGACCATGGAATGATATCCTCTAGACCATGTTATGATATTCTCAAGACCATAGTATGATAATCTCCAGACCATGGTGTGATATTCTCTAGACCATGGTATGATATTCTCAAGACCATGCTATGATATTCTCAAGACCATGCTATGATATTCTCAGGACCATGCTATGACATTCTCAGGACCATGCTATGACATTCTCTAGACCATGGTATGATATTCTCTAGACCATGCTATGATATTCTCAAGACCATGCTATGATATTCTCAAGACCATGCTATGATATTCTCAGGACCATGCTATGACATTCTCAGGACCATGCTATGACATTCTCTAGACCATGGTATGATATTCTCTAGACCATGCTATGATATTCTCAAGACCATGGTATGATATTCTCAAGACCATGGTGTGATATTCTCTAGACCATGGTGTGATATTCTATAGACCATGGTCTGATATTCTCAAGACCATGGTATGATATTCTCTAGACGATGCTGTGATATTCTCATGACCATGGTGTGATATTCTCAAGACCATGGTGTGATATTCTCTAGACCATGGTGTGATATTCTCAAGACCATGGTATGATATTCTCTAGACCATGGTGTGATATTCTCAAGAGCATGCTGTGATATTCTCAAGACCATGCTGTGATATTCTCTAGACAATGCTGTGATACTCTCTAGACCATGGTGTGATATTCTCTAGACCATGGTATGATATTCTCAAGACTATGCTATGATATTCTCAAGACCATGCTATGATATTCTCTGGACCATGCTATGACATTCTCAGGACCATGCTATGACATTCTCTAGACCATGGTATGATATTCTCTAGACCATGCTATGATATTCTCAAGACCATGCTATGATATTCTCAAGACCATGTTATGATATTCTCAAGACCATGGTGTGATATTCTCAAGACCATGCTATGATATTCTCAAGACCATGCTATGATATTCTCAAGACCATGTTATGATATTCTCAAGACCATGCTATGATATTCTCAAGACCATGCTATGATATTCTCAAGACCATGCTATGATATTCTCAAGACCATGCTATGATATTCTCAAGACCATGCTATGACATTCTCTAGACCATGGTATGATATTCTCTAGACCATGCTATGATATTCTCAAGACCATGCTATGATATTCTCAAGACCATGTTATGATATTCTCAAGACCATGTTATGATATTCTCAAGACCATGCTATGATATTCTCAAGACCATGCTATGATATTCTCAAGACCATGCTATGATATTCTCAAGACCATGCTATGACATTCTCTAGACCATGGTATGATATTCTCTAGACCATGCTATGATATTCTCAAGACCATGCTATGATATTCTCAAGACCATGTTATGATATTCTCAAGACCATGTTATGATATTCTCAAGACCATGCTATGATATTCTCAAGACCATGCTATGATATTCTCAAGACCATGGAATGATATCCTCTAGACCATGTTATGATATTCTCAAGACCATGGTATGATATTCTCAAGACCATGGTGTGATATTCTCTAGACCATGGTGTGATATTCTATAGACCATGGTCTGATATTCTCAAGACCATGGTATGATATTCTCTAGACGATGCTGTGATATTCTCATGACCATGGTGTGATATTCTCAAGACCATGGTGTCATATTCTCTAGACCATGGTGTGATATTCTCAAGACCATGGTATGATATTCTCTAGACCATGGTGTGATATTCTCAAGAGCATGCTATGATATTCTCAAGACCATGCTATGATATTCTCAAGACCATGGAATGATATCCTCTAGACCATGTTATGATATTCTCAAGACCATGGTATGATATTCTCAAGACCATGGTGTGATATTCTCTAGACCATGGTGTGATATTCTATAGACCATGGTCTGATATTCTCAAGACCATGGTATGATATTCTCTAGACGATGCTGTGATATTCTCATGACCATGGTGTGATATTCTCAAGACCATGGTGTGATATTCTCTAGACCATGGTGTGATATTCTCAAGACCATGGTATGATATTCTCTAGACCATGGTGTGATATTCTCAAGAGCATGCTGTGATATTCTCAAGACCATGCTGTGATATTCTCTAGACAATGCTGTGATACTCTCTAGACCATGGTGTGTTATTCTCAAGACCATGGTGTGATATTCTCTGGACCATGCTGTGATATTCTCAAGACCATGCTGTTATATTCTGTAGATCATATCCGTGATATTCTCTAGACCATGCAGTGATATACGCTAGACCATGGTGTGATATTCTCAAGACCATGGTGTGATATTCTCTGGACCATGGTGTGATATTCTGAAGACCATGTTGTGATATTCTCAAGACCATGGTGTGATATGATCAAGACCTTGCTGTGATATTCTCAAGACCATGGTATGATATTCTCTAGACCATGGTATGATATTCTCAAGACCATGCTATGATATTCTCAAGACCATGCTATGATATTCTCAGGACCATGCTATGACATTCTCTAGACCATGGTATGATATTCTCTAGACCATGCTATGATATTCTCAAGACCATGCTATGATATTCTCAAGACCATGGAATGATATCCTCTAGACCTTCTTATGGTATTCTCAAGACCATAGTATGATATTCTTAAGACCATGGTATGATATTCTCAAGACCATGCTAAGATATTCTCAAGACCATGGTATGATATTCTATGGACCATGGTGTGATATTCTCTAGACCATGCTGTGATATTCACTAGACCATGGTTTGATAATCTGAAAGACCATGGTGTGATATTCTCAAGACCATGCTGTGATATTCTCTAGACCATGGTGTGATATTCTCTTGACCATGGTGTGATATTCTCAAAACCATGGTGTGATATTCTCTAGACCATGGCGTGATATTCTCTAGACCATGCTGTGATATTCTCTAGACCATGGTGTGATAATCTAAAGACCATGGTGTGATATTCTCAAGACCATGCTGTGATATTCTCAAGACCATGCTGTGATATTCTCTGGACCATGGTGTCATTTTCTCAAGACCATGGTGTGATATTCTCAAGACCATGCTGTGATATTCTCTGGACCATGGTGTGATATTCTCAAGACCATGCCGTGATATTCTCTAGACCATGGTGTGATATTCTCTGGACCATGGTGCGATATTCTCTGGACGATGGTGTGATATTCTCAAGACCATGCTGTCATTTTCTCAAGACCATGGTGTGATATTTCAAGACCATGCTGTGATATTCTGAAGACCATGGTGTGATATTCTCAAGACCATGCTGTGATATTCTCTAGACCATGGTGTGATATTCTCCAGACCATGGTGTGATATTCTCAAGACCATGTGATATTCTCAAGACCATTATGTGATATTCTCCAGACCATGCTGTGAAATTCTCAAGACCATGCTATGATATTCTCAAGACCATGCTATGATATTCTCAAGACCATGCTATGACATTCTCTAGACCATGGTATGATATTCTCAAGACCATGCTATGATATTCTCAAGACCATGCTATGATATTCTCAGGACCATGCTATGACATTCTCTAGACCATGGTATGATATTCTCTAGACCATGCTTTGATATTCTCTAGACCATGTTATGATAATCTCAAGACCATAGTATGATAATCTCCAGACAATGGTATGATATTCTCAAGACCATGTTATGATATTCTCAAGACCATAGTATGATATTCTGAAGACAATGGTATGATATTCTCTAGACCATGGTATGATATCCTCTAGACCTTGTTATGGTATTCTCAAGACCATAGTATGATATTCTTAAGACCATGGTATGATATTCTCAAGACCATGCTAAGATATTCTCAAGACCATGGTATGATATTCTATGGACCATGGTGTGATATTCTCTAGACCATGCTGTGATATTCACTAGACCATGGTTTGATATTCTGAAAGACCATGGTGTGATATTCTCAAGACCATGCTGTGATATTCTCTAGACCATGGTGTGATATTCTCTTGACCATGGTGTGATATTCTCAAAACCATGGTGTGATATTCTCTAGACCATGGCGTGATATTCTCTAGACCATGCTGTGATATTCTCTAGACCATGGTGTGATAATCTAAAGACCATGGTGTGATATTCTCAAGACCATGCTGTGATATTCTCAAGACCATGCTGTGATATTCTCTGGACCATGGTGTCATTTTCTCAAGACCATGGTGTGATATTCTCAAGACCATGCTGTGATATTCTCTGGACCATGGTGTGATATTCTCAAGACCATCCCGTGATATTCTCTAGACCATGGTGTGATATTCTCTGGACCATGGTGCTATATTCTCTGGACGATGGTGTGATATTCTCAAGACCATGCTGTCATTTTCTCAAGACCATGGTGTGATATTTCAAGACCATGCTGTGATATTCTGAAGACCATGGTGTGATATTCTCAAGACCATGCTGTGATATTCTCTAGACCATGGTGTGATATTCTCCAGACCATGGTGTGATATTCTCAAGACCATGTGATATTCTCAAGACCATTATGTGATATTCTCCAGACCAAGCTGTGAAATTCTCAAGACCATGCTTTGATATTCTCAAGACCATGGTGTGATATTCTCAAGACCATGCTATGATATTCTCTAGACCATGATATGATATTCTCTGGACCATGGTGTGATACTCTCAAGACCATGGTGTGATATTCTCTAGACCATGTTGTGTTATTCTCAAGACCATGGTGTGATATTCTCAAGACCACGCTATGATATTCTCTGGACCACGGTGTGATATTCTCTAGACCATGGTGTGATATTCTCAAGAACATGGTGTGATACTCTCAAGACCATGGTGTGATATTCTCTCGACCATGTTGTGTTATTCTCTAGACCACGATGTGATATTCTCTAGACCATGGTGTGATATTCTCAAGAACATGGTGTGAATTTCTCAAGACCATAGTGTGATATTCTCAAGACCATGGTGTGATATTCTCAAGACCATGCTATGATATTCTCTGGACCACGGTGTGATATTCTCTAGACACTGTATTATTCTCTAGACCATGGTGTGATATTCTCTAGACCATGTTGTGTTATTCTCAAGACCATGGTGTGATATTCTCAAGACCATGCTGTGATATTCTCTAGACCACGGTGTGATATTCTCTAGACCATGGTGTGATATTCTCAAGAACATGGTGTGAATTTCTCAAGACCATAGTGTGATATTCTCAAGACCATGGTGTGATATTCTCAAGACCATGGTATGATATTCTCAAGACCATGGTGTGATATTCTCTAGACCATGGTGTGATATTCTATAGACCATGGTCTGATATTCTCAAGACCATGGTATGATATTCTCTAGACGATGCTGTGATATTCTCATGACCATGGTGTGATATTCTCAAGACCATGTTGTGTTATTCTCAAGACCATGGTGTGATATTCTCAAGACCATGCTGTGATATTCTCTAGACCACGGTGTGATATTCTCTAGACCATGGTGTGATATTCTCAAGAACATGGTGTGAATTTCTCAAGACCATAGTGTGATATTCTCAAGACCATGGTGTGATATTCTCAAGACCATGGTATGATATTCTCAAGACCATGGTGTGATATTCTCTAGACCATGGTGTGATATTCTATAGACCATGGTCTGATATTCTCAAGACCATGGTATGATATTCTCTAGACGATGCTGTGATATTCTCATGACCATGGTGTGATATTCTCAAGACCATGGTGTGATATTCTCAAGAGCATGCTGTGATATTCTCAAGACCATGCTGTGATATTCTCTAGACAATGCTGTGATACTCTCTAGACCATGGTGTGTTATTCTCAAGACCATGGTGTGATATTCTCTGGACCATGCTGTGATATTCTCAAGACCATGCTGTTATATTCTGTAGATCATATCCGTGATATTCTCTAGACCATGCAGTGATATACGCTAGACCATGGTGTGATATTCTCAAGACCATGGTGTGATATTCTCTGGACCATGGTGTGATATTCTGAAGACCATGTTGTGATATTTTCAAGACCATGCTGTGATATTCTCAAGACCTTGCTGTGATATTCTCAAGACCATGCTATGATATACTCAGGACCATGCTGTGATATTTTCAAGACCATATTATGATATTCTCAAGACCATGGTATGATATTCTCTAGACCATGGTATGATATTCTCAAGACCATGCTATGATATTCTCAAGACCATGCTATGATATTCTCAAGACCATGCTATGATATTCTCTAGACCATGGTATGATATTCTCTAGACCATGCTATGATATTCTCAAGACCATGCTATGATATTCTCAAGACCATGGAATGATATCCTCTAGACCATGTTATGATATTCTCAAGACCATAGTATGATAATCTCCAGACAATGGTATGATATTCTCAAGACCATGTTACGATATTCTCTAGACCATGTTACGATATTCTCAAGACCATGCTATGATATTCTCTAGACCATGGTATGATATCCTCTAGACCTTGTTATGGTATTCTCAAGACCATAGTATGATGTTCTTAAGACCATGGTATGATATTCTCAAGACCATGCTAAGATATTCTCAAGACCATGGTATGATATTCTATGGACCATGGTGTGATATTCTCTAGACCATGCTGTGATATTCACTAGACCATGGTTTGATATTCTGAAAGACCATGGTGTGATATTCTCAAGACCATGCTGTGATATTCTCTAGACCATGGTGTGATATTCTGTTGACCATGGTGTGATATTCTCAAAACCATGGTGTGATATTCTCTAGACCATAGCGTGATATTCTCTAGACCATGCTGTGATATTCTCTAGACCATGGTGTGATAATCTAAAGACCATGGTGTGATATTCTCAAGACCATGCTGTGATATTCTCATGACCATGCTGTGATATTCTCTGGACCATGGTGTCATTTTCTCAAGACCATGGTGTGATATTCTCTGGACCATGGTGCGATATTCTCTGGACGATGGTGTGATATTCTCAAGACCATGCTGTCATTTTCTCAAGACCATGGTGTGATATTTCAAGACCATGCTGTGATATTCTGAAGACCATGGTGTGATATTCTCAAGACCATGCTGTGATATTCTCTAGACCATGGTGTGATATTCTCCAGACCATGGTGTGATATTCTCAAGACCATGGGATATTGTCAAGACCATTATGTGATATTCTCCAGACCATGCTGTGAAATTCTCAAGACCACGCTGTGATATTCTCAAGACCAATGTGTGATAATTTCAAGACCATGGTGTGATATTCTCTGGACCATGGTGTGATATTCTCAGACCATGGTGTGATATTCTCAAGACCATGCTATGATATTCTCCAGATCATGCTGTGATATTCTCAAAACCAAGCTGTGATATTCTCAAGACCATGCTATGATATTCTTAAGACCATGGTGTGATATTCTCAAGACCATGCTATGATATTATCAAGACCATGCTGTGATATTCTCTAGACCATGCTGTGATATTCTCTAGACCATGCCGTGATATTGTCAAGACCATGCTGTTATATTCTCTTGACCATGGTGTGATATTCTCTGGACCATGGTGTGATATTCTCAAGACCATGCTATGATATTCTCAAGACCATGCTATGATATTCTCAAGACAATGCTATGATATTCTCAAGACGATGGTATGATATTCTCAAGACCATGCTAAGATATTCTCAAGACCATAGTATTATATTTTCAAGACCATGCTATGATATTCTCAAGAGCATGGTATGATATTCTCAAGACCATGGTATGATATTCTCTAGACCATGCTTTGATATTCTCAAGCAAATGCTATGATATTCTCAAGACCATGCTATGATATTCTCAAGACCATGCTATGATATTCTCTAGACCATGGTATGATATTCTCAAGACCATGCTATGATGTTCTCAAGACCATGCTATGATATTCTCAAAACCATGCTATGATATTCTCTAGACCATGCTATGATATTCTCAAGACCATGCTATGATATTCTCAAGACCATGCTATGATATTCTCAAGACCATGGAATGATATCCTCTAGACCATAGTATGATAATCTCCAGACAATGGTATGATATTCTCAAGACCATGTTACCATATTCTCTAGACCATGTTATGATATTCTCAAGACCATAGTATGATATTCTGAAGACAATGGTATGATATTCTGAAGACAATGGTATGATATTCTCTAGACCATGGTATGATATCCTCTAGACCTTGTTATGGTATTCTCAAGACCATAGTATGATATTCTTAAGACCATGGTATGATATTCTCAAGACCATGCTAAGATATTCTCAAGACCATGGTATGATATTCTATGGACCATGGTGTGATATTCTCTAGACCATGCTGTGATATTCACTAGACCATGGTTTGATATTCTGAAAGACCATGGTGTGATATTCTCAAGACCATGCTGTGATATTCTCTAGACCATGGTGTGATATTCTCTTGACCATGGTGTGATATTCTCAAAACCATGGTGTGATATTCTCTAGACCATGGCGTGATATTCTCTAGACCATGCTGCGATATTCTCTAGACCATGGTGTGATAATCTAAAGACCATTGTGTGATATTCTCAAGACCATGCTGTGATATTCTCAAGACCATGCTGTGATATTCTCTGGACCATGGTGTCATTTTCTTAAGACCATGGTGTGATATTCTCAAGACCATGCTGTGATATTCTCTGGACCATGGTGTGATATTCTCAGACCATGCCGTGATATTCTCTAGACCATGGTGTGATATTCTCTGGACCATGGTGCGATATTCTCTGGACGATGGTGTGATATTCTCAAGACCATGCTGTCATTTTCTCAAGACCATGGTGTGATATTTCAAGACCATGCTGTGATATTCTGAAGACCATGGTGTGATATTCTCAAGACCATGCTGTGATATTCTCTAGACCATGGTGTGATATTCTCCAGACCATGGTGTGATATTCTCAAGACCATGTGATATTCTCAAGACCATTATGTGATATTCTCCAGACCAAGCTGTGAAATTCTCAAGACCATGCTGTGATATTCTCAAGACCAATGTGTGATAATTTCAAGACCATGGTGTGATATTCTCTGGACCATGGTGTGATATTCTCAAGACCATGGTGTGATATTCTCAAGACCATGCTGTGATATTCTCAAGACCATGCTATGATATTCTCCAGACCATGCTGTGATATTCTCAAAACCAAGCTGTGATATTCTCAAGACCATGCTATGATATTCTTAAGACCATGGTGTGATATTCTCAAGACCATGCTATGATATTATAAAGACCATGCTGTGATATTCTCAAGACCATGCTGTGATATTCTCTAGACAATGCCGCGATATTGTCAAGACCATGTTGTGATATTCTCTTGACCATGGTGTGATATTCTCTGGACCATGGTGTGATATTCTCAAGACCATGCTATGATATTCTCAAGACCTTGCTATGATATTCTCAAGACCATGCTATGATATTCTCAAGACGATGGTATGATATTCTCAAGACCATGCTAAGATATTCTCAATACCATAGTATGATATTTTCAAGACCATGGTATGATATTCTCAAGATCATGGTATGATATTCTCAAGCCCATGGTATGATATTCTCAAGACCATGCTAAGATATTCTCAAGACCATAGTATATTTTCAAAACCATTTTATGATATTCTCAAGACCATGGTATGATATTCTCAAGACCATAAAAGATATTCTCAAGACCATAGTATGATATTTTCAAGACCATGGTATGATATTCTCAAGACCATGGTATGATATTCTCAAGACCATGCTATGATATTCTCAAGACCATGCTATGATATTCTCAAGACCATGCTATGATATTCTCTAGACCATGGTATGATATCCTCTAGACCATGTCATGATATTCTCAAGACCATGGCATGCTATTCTCAAGACGATGGTATGATATTCTCAAAACCATGCTAAGATATTCTCAAGACCATGATATGATATTTTCAAGACCATGGTATGATATTCTCAAGATCATGGTATGATATTCTCAAGACCATGGTATGATATTCTCAAGACCATGCTAAGATATTCTCAAGACCATAGTATATTTTCAAAACCATTTTATGATATTCTCAAGACCATGGTATGATATTCTCATGACCATGGTATGATATTCTTAAGACCATGGTATGATATTCTCAAGACCATGCTAAGATATTCTCAAGACCATGGTATGATATTCTTTAGACCATGCTGTGATATTCACTAGACCATGGTTTGATATTCTGAAAGACCATGGTGTGATATTCTCAAGACCATGCTGTGATATTCTCTAGACCATGGTGTGATATTCTCTTGACCATGGTGTGATATTCTCAAAACCATGGTGTGATATTCTCTAGACCATGGCGTGATATTCTCTAGACCATGCTGTGATATTCTCTAGACCATGATGTGATAATCTAAAGACCATGGCGTGATATTCTCAAGACCATGCTGTGATATTCAGTAGACCATGGTTTGATATTCTCTAGACCATGGTGTGATATTCTCAAGACCATGGTGTGATAATCTAAAGACCAAGGTGTGATATTCTCTAGACCATGCCGTGTTATTCTCTAGACCATGGCGTGCTATTCTCAAGGCCATGGTGTGATATTCTCTGGACCATGCTATGATATTCTAGGGACCATGCTATGATATTCTTTAGACCATGCCCTGATATTCTCTAAACCATGCTGTGATATTCTCTAGACCATGCTGTGATATTCTCAAGACCATGCCGTGATATTCTCTAGACCATGCTGTGATATTCTCAAGACCAAGATATGATATTCTCAAGCCCATGCTGTTGAATTCTCTAGACCATGCTGTGATATTCTCAAGACCATGGTATGATATTCTCAAGATCATGCTGTGATATTCTCAAGACCATGGTATGATATTCTCAAGACCATGCTGTGATATTCTCAAGCCCCTGCTGTGTAATTCTCTAGACCATGCTGTGATATTCTCAAGACCATGGTATGATATTCTCAAGACCATGCTGTGATATTCACTAGACCATGGTATTATATTCTCAAGACCATGCTGTGATATTCTCAAGACCATGCTGTGATATTCTCAAGACCATGCCGAGATATTCTCTAGACCATGCTGTGATATTCTCAAGACCATGGTATGATATTCTCAAGACCATGCTGTGATATTCTCAAGACCATGCTGTGATATTCTCTAGACCATGTTATGATATTCTCAAGCCCATGCTGTGATATTCTCAAGACCATGGTATTTATTCTCAAGACCATGCTGTGATATTCTCTAGACCATGGTATGATATTCTCAAGACCATGCCGTGCATATTCTCTAGACCATGCTGTGATATTCTCAAGACCATAGTATGATATTCTCAAGCCCATTCTGTGATATTGTCATCACCATGGTATGATATTCTCAAGCCCATGGTGTGATATTGTCAAGACCATGGTATGATATTCTCAAGCCCAAGCTTTGATATTCTCAAGACCATGGTATGATATTCTCAAGACCAAGCTGTGATATTCTCAAGACCATGGTATGATATTCTCAAGACCATGCCTTGATATTCTCAAGCCCATGCTGTGATATTCTCAAGACCGTGGTATGATATTCTCAAGCCCATGCTGTGATATTCTCAAGACCATGCTGTGATATTCTAAAGACCATGGTATGATATTCTCATGCCCATGGTGTGATATTCTCAAGAACATGCATTGATATTCTCAAGCCCATGCTGTGATATTCTCAAGACCATGGTATGATATTCTCAAGCCCATGCTGTGATATTCTCAAGACGTTGCAATTATATTCTCATGACCATGCCGTGATATTCTTTAGACCATGCTGTGATATTCTCAAGACCATGGTATGATATTCGCAAGCCCATGGTGTGATATTCTCAAGACCATGGTATGATATTCTCTATACCATGCTGTGATATTCTCAAGACCATGGTATGATATTCTCAAACCCATGCTGTGATATTCTCAATACCATGTTATGATATTCTCAAGACCATGTAGTGATATTCTCTAGGCCATGCTGTCATTCTCAAGACCATGGTATGATATTCTCAAACCCATGCTGTGATATTCTCAAGACCATGCTGTGATATTCTCAAGACCTTGGTATGATATTCTCAACCCCATGCTTTGATATTCTCAAGCCCATGATATGATATTCTCAAGCCCATGCTGTGATATTCTCAAGACCATGGTATCATATTCTCAAGCCCATGCTGTGATATTGTCAAGACCATGGTATGATATTCTCAAGCCCATGCTGTGATATTCTCAAGACCATGGTATGATATTCTCAAGACCATGCTGTGATATTCTCAAGACCATGGTATGATATTCTCAAGAGCATGCCGTGATATTCTCTAGACCATGCTGTGATATTCTCAAGACCTTGATATGATATTCTCAAGCTCATGCTGTGAGATTCTCTAGACCATGCTGTGATATTCTCAAGACCATGGTATGATATTCTCAAGACCATGCTGTGATATTCTCAAGACCATGGTATTATATTCTCAGGACCATTCTGTGATATTCTCTAGACCATGCTGTTATATTCTCTAGACCATGCCGTGATATGCTCAAGACCATACCGTGATATTCTCTAGACCATGCTGTGATATTCTCTAGACCACGCTGTGATATTCTCTAGACCATGCCGTGATATTCTATAGACCATGCTGTGATAGTCTCTAGACCATGCTGTGATATTCTCTAGACCATGCTGTGATATTCTCTAGACCATGCTGTATTATTCTCAAGACCATGCCGTGATATTCTCTAGACCATGCTGTGATATTCTCTAGACCATGCCGTAATATTTGGTAGACCATGCTGTGATATTCTCTAGACCATGCTGTGATATTCTCTAGACCATGCTGTGATATTCTGTAGACCATGCTGTGATATTCCCTAGACCATGCTGTGATATTTTCTAGACCATGCTGTGATATTCTCTATACCATGCTGTGATATTCTCAAGACCATGCTTTGATATTCTAAAAATCCATGCTGCGATATTCTAAAGACCATGCTGTGATATTCTAAGGACCATGCTGTGATATTCTCAAGGCCTGTCTGTGAAATTCTCATGGCCATGATGTGATATTCTCAACAACGTGCTTTGATATTCTCAAAACCATGCTGTGATATTCTAGGGACCATGCTGTGATATTCTCAAGACCATGCTGTGATATTCTCAAGTGCATGCTGTGATGTTCTCAAGACCATGCCGTGATATTTTCAACACCATGCCGTGATACTGTCAACGCCTGTCTGTGATATTCTCAAGACTATGCCGAGATATTCTCAAGGCCTGACTGTGATATTCTCAAGACGATGCTGTGATATTCTCAAGATTGTGCTGTGATATTCTCAAGATCGAGCGGTGATATTCTCAAGACTATGCCGTGATGTTCTCAAGGCCTGACTGTGATATTCTCCAGACCTTGCTGTGACATTGTCAAGACCATGCTGTGATATTCTCAAGATCGTGCTGTGATATTCTCAAGACTATGCCGTGATATTCTCAAGGCCTGACTGTGATATTCTCAAGACCATGCTGTGATTTTCTCAAGATTGTGCTGTGATATTCTCAAGATCGTGCTGTGATATTCTCAGGACTATGCCGCGATATTCTCAAGGCCTTACTGTGATATTCTCAAAACCATGCTGTGATATTCTCAAGTGCATGCTGTGATATTCACAAGACCATGCCGTGATATTCTCAGGACCATGCCGTGATATTCTCAAGGCCTGTCTGTGATATTCTCAAGGCCTGACTGTGATATTCTCAAGACCATGCTGTGATATTCTCAAGATCGTGCTATGATATTCTCTAGACCCAGCTCTGATAAACTCAAGCGCTGGCTGTGATATTCTCAAGACCATGCTGTGATATTCTCAAGAATATGCTGTGATATACTCAAGACCATGGTATGATATTCTCAAGCCCATGCTGTGATATTCTCAAGACAATGCTGTTATATTCTCAAGAATATGCTGTGATATTCTCAAGACCATGCTATATTCTCAAACCGATGCTGTGATATTCTCAAGCTCATGCTGTGACATTCTCAAGACCATGGAATGATATTCAAAGCTCATGCTGTGATATTCTCAAGACCATGGTATGATATTCTCAAACCCATGCTGTGATCTACACAAGCTCACGCTGTGATATTCTCAAGACCATGGAATGATATTCTCAAGCTCATGCTGTGATATTTTCAAGACCATGGTATGATATTCTCAAGCCCATGCTATGATATTCTCAACCCCATGCTTTGATATTCTCAAGACCATGATATGATATTCTCAAGCCCATGCTGTGATATTCTCAAGACCATGGTATCATATTCACAAGCCCATGCTGTGATATTGTCAAGACCATGGTATGATATTCTCAAGCCCATGCTGTGATATTCTCAAGACCATGGTATGATATTCTCAAGACCATGCTGTGATATTCTCAAGACCATGGTATGATATTCTCAAGAGCATGCCGTGATATTCTCTAGACCATGCTGTGATATTCTCAAGACCATGATATGACATTCTCAAGCCCATGCTGTGAGATTCTCTAGACCATGCTGTGATATTCTCAAGACCATGGTATGATATTCTCCAGACCATGCTGTGATATTCTCAAGACCATGGTATTATATTCTCAAGACCATTCTGTGATATTCTCTAGACCATGCTGTTATATTCTCTAGACCATGCCGTTATATTCTCAAGACCATACCGTGATATTCTCTAGACCATGCTGTGATATTCTCTAGACCTTGCTGTGATATTCTCTAGACCATGCCGTGATATTCTTTAGACCATGCTGTTATATTCTCTAGACCATGCTGTGACATTCTCTAGACCATGCTGTGATATTCTCTAGACCTTGCTGTGATATTCTCTAGACCATGCTGTGATATTCTCTAGACCATGCTGTGATATTCTCAAGACCATGCCGTGATATTCTCTAGACCATGCTGTGATATTCTCTAGACCATGCTGTGATATTCTCCAGACCATGCCGTGATATTCTCTAGACCATGCTGTGATATTCTCTAGACCATGCTGTGATATTCTCAAGACCATGGTTTGATATTCTAAAAATCCATGCTGTGATATTCTCAAGACCATGCTGTGATATTCTAAGGACCATGCTGTGATATTCTCAAGGCCTGTCTGTGAAATTCTCAAGGCCATGATGTGATATTCTCAACAACGTGCTTTGATATTCTCAAAACCATGCTGTGATATTCTCAAAACCATGCTGTGATATTCTAGGGGACATGCTGTGATATTCTCAAGACCATGCTGTGATATTCTCAAAACCATGCTGTGATATTCTCAAAACCATGCTGTGATACTCTAGGGAACATGCTGTGATATTCTCAAGACCATGCTGTGATGTTCTCAAGACCATGCCGTGATATTTTCAAGACCATGCCGTGATATTCTCAAGACCTGTCTGTGATATTCTCAAGACTATACCGTGATATTCTCAAGGCCTGCCTGTGATATTCTCAAGACCATGCTATGATATTCTCAAGATTGTGCTGTGATATTCTCAAGATCGTGCTGTGATATTCTCAAGACTATGCCGTCATATTCTCAAGGCCTGACCGTGATATTCTCCAGACCTTGCTGTGTCATTGTCAAGACCATGCTGTGATATTCTCAAGATCGTGCTATGATATTCTCAAGGTCGTGCTGTGATATTCTCAAGACTATGCCGTGATATTCTCAAGGCCTGACTGTGATATTCTCAAGACCATGCTGTGATATTCTCAAGATTGTGCTGTGATATTCTCAAGATCGTGCTGTGCTATTCTCAAGACTATGCCGTGATATTCTCAAGGCCTGACTGTGATATTCTCAAGGCCTGACTGTGATATTCTCAAAACCATGCTGTGATATTCTCAAGACCATATTGTGATATTCTCAAGTGCAAGCTGTGATATTCACAAGACCATGCCGTGATATTCTCAAGACCATGCCGTGATATTCTCAAGGCCTGTCTGTGATATTCTCAAGATTGTGCTGTGATATTCTCAAGATTCTGCTGTGATATTCTCAAGATCGTGCTGTGATATTCTCAAGACTATGCCGTGATATTATCAAGGCCTGACTGTGATATTCTCAAGACCATGCTGTGATATTCTCAAAATTGTGCTGCGATATTCTCAAGATGGTGCTGTGATATTCTCAAGACTATGCCATGATATTCTCAAGGCCTGACTGTGATATTATCAAGGCCCGACTGTGATATTCTCAAATCCATGCTATGATATTCTCTAGACAAAGCTCTGATAAACTCAAGGGCAGGCTGTGATATTCTCAAGACCATGCTGTGATATTCTCAAGAATATGCTGTGATATACTCAAGACCATGGTATGATATTCTCAAGCACATGCTGTGATATTCTCAAGACAATGCTGTTATATTCTCAAGAATATGCTGTGATATTCTCAAGACCATGCTATATTCTCAACACCATGGAATGATATTCTTAGGATCATGCTGTGATATTCTCAAGACCATGCTCTGATATACTCAAACGCATGCTGTGATATTCACAACCTCATGCTGTGATATGCTCAAGACCATGGAATGATATTCTCAAGCTCATGCTGTGATATTCTCAAGACCATCGTATGATATTCTCAAACCCATGCTGTGATATTTTCAAGACCATGGTATGATATTCTCAAGCCCATGCTGTGATATTCGTAAACCCATGCTGTGATATTCTCAAGACCATGCTGTGATATTCTCAAGACCTTGGTATGATATTCTCAACCCCATGCTTTGATATTCTCAAGACCATGATATGATATTCTCAAGCCCATGATATATTCTCAAACCCATGCTGTGATATTTTCAAGACCACGGTATGATATTCTCAAGCCCATGCTGTGATAGTCCTAAACCCATGCTGTGATATTCTCAAGACCATGCTGTGATATTCTCAAGACCTTGGTATGATATTCTCAACCCCATGCTTTGATATTCTCAAGACCATGCTGTGATATTCTCAAGACCATGGTATATTCTCAAGCCCATGCTGTGATATTCTCTAGACCATGGTATAATATTCTCAGGACCATGCTGTGATATTCTCAAGACCATGGTATAATATTCTCAGGACCATGCTGTGATATTCTGAAGACCATGGTATGATACTCTCAAGAGCATGCCGTGATATTCTCTAGACCATGCTGTGATATTCTCAAGACCATGATATGATATTCTCAAGCCCATGCTATGAGATTCTCTAGACCATGCTGTGATATTCTCAAGACCATGGTATCATATTCTCAAGACCATTCTGTGATATTCTCTAGACCATGCTGTGATATTCTCTAGACCATGGCGTGATATTCTCAAAACCTTACCGTGATATTCTCTAGACCATGCTGTGATATTCTCTAGACCATGCTGTGATATTCTCTAGACCATGCCGTGATATTCTTTAGACCATGCTGTGATATTCTCTAGACCATGCTGTGATATTCTCTAGACCATGCTGTGATATTCTCTAGACCATGCTGTGATATTCTCTAGACCATGCTGTGATATTCTCATGACCATGCCGTGATATTCTCTAGACCATGTCGTGATATTCTCTAGACCATGCTGTGATATTCTCTAGATCATGCTGTGATATTCTCTAGACCATGCTGTGATATTCTCTAGACCATGCCGTAATATTCTGTAGACCATGCTGTGATATTCTCTAGACCATGCTGTGATATTCTCTAGACCATGCTGTGATAATCTCTAGACCATGCTGTGATATTCTCAAGACCATGCTGTGATATTCTCTAGACCATGCTGTGATATTCCCAAGACCATGCCCTGATATTCTCTAGACCATGCTGTGATATTCTCTAGACCATGCTGTGATATTCTCAAGACCATGCTGTGATATTCTCAAGACCATGTTCTGATATTCTCAAGACCATGCTCTGATATTCTATAGACCATGCTGTGATATTCTCAAGACCATGCTGTGATATTCTCAAGACCATGCTGTGATATTCTCTAGACCATGCTGTGATATTCTCTAGACCATGCTGTGATATTCTCTAGACCATGCTGTGATATTCTCTAGACCATGCCGTGATATTCTCTAGACCATTCTGTGATATTCTCTAGACCATGCTGTGATATTCTCTAGACCATGCTGTGATATTCTCTAGACCATGCTGTGATATTCTCTAGACCATGCTGTGTTATTCTCAAGACCATTCTCTGATATTCTCTAAAACATGCTGTGATATTCTCTAGACCATGCTGTGATATTCTCTAGACCATGCCGTGATATTCTCAAGACCATGCCGTGATATTCTCAAGACCATGGTATTATATTCTCAAGATTATGCTGTGATATTCTCAAGCCCATGCTGTGATACTCTCTAGACCATGCTGTGATATTCTCTAGACCATGCTGTGATATTCTCAAGACCATGCCGTCATATTCTCTAGACCATGCTGTGATATTCTCAAGACCATGATATGATATTCTCAAGCCCATGCTGTGATATTCTCTAGACCATGCTGTGATATTCTCAAGACCATGGTATGATATTCTCAAGACCATGCTGTGATATTCTCAAGACCATGGTATGATATTCTCAGCACCATGCTGTGATATTCTCAAGCCCATGTTGTGATATTCTCTAGACCATGCTGTGATATTCTCTAGACCATGGTATGATATTCTCAAAACCATGCTCTGATATTCTCAAGCCCATGCTGTGATATTCTCTAGACCATGCTGTGATATTCTCAAGACCATGGTATGATATTCTCAAGACCATGCTGTGATATTCTCAAGACCATGCTGTGATATTCTCTAGACCATGGTATGATATTCTCTAGGCCATGTTGTGATATTCTCAAGACCATGGTATGATATTCTCAAGACCATGCAGTGATATTCTCTAGACCATGGTATGATATTCTCAAGCCCATGCTGTGATATTCTCTAGATCATGGTATGATATTCTCAAGACCATGCTATGATATTCTCAAGACCATGGTATTTATTCTCAAGACCATGCCGTGCATATTCTCTAGACCATGCTGTGATATTCTCAAGACCATGGTATGATATTCTCCAGCCCATACTGTGATATTGTGAACACCATGGTATGATATTCTCATGCCCATTGTGTGATATTGTCAAGACCATGGTATGATATTCTCAAGCCCATGCTTTGATATTCTCAAGACCATGGTATGATATTCTCAAGACCATTTTGTGATATTCTCAAGCCCATGCTGTGATATTCTCAAGACCGTGGTATGATATTCTCAAGCCCATGCTGTGATATTCTCAAGACCATGTTGTGATATTCTAAGGACCATGGTATGATATTCTCAATCCCATGCTGTGATATTCTCAAGACCATGGTATGATATTCGCATGCCCATGGTGTGATATTCTCAAGACCATGCTGTGATATTCTCAAGCCCATGCTGGTATATTCTCAAGACCATGGTATGATATTCTCAAGCCCATGCTGTGATATTCTCAAGACCCTGCAATGATATTCTCATGACCATGCCGTGATAATCTTTAGACCATGCTGTTATATTCTCAAGACCATGGTATGATATTCAAAAACCCGTGCTGTGATATTCTCAAGACCATGGTATGATATTCTCAAGCCAATGCTGTGATATTCTCAAGACCATGGTATGATATTCTCTATACCATGCTGTGATATTCTCAAGACCATGCTGTGATATTCTCAAGACCATGCTGTGATATTCTCTAGACCATGCTGTGATATTCTCTAGACCATGCTGTGATATTCTCTAGACCATGCTGTGATATTCTCTAGAGCATGCAGTGATATTCTCAAGACCATGCTCTGATATTCACTAAACCATGCTGTGATATTCTCTTGACCACGCTGTGATATTCTCTAGACAATGCCGTGATATTCTCAAGACCATGCCGTGATATTCTCAAGACCATGGTATTATATTCTCAAGATTATGCTGTGATATTCTCAAGCCCATGCTGTGATACTCTCTAGAACATGCTGTGATATTCTCTAGACCATGCTGTGATATTCTCAAGACCATGCCGTCATATTCTCTAGACCATGCTGTGATATTCTCAAGACTATGATATGATATTCTCAAGCCCATGCTGTGATATTCTCTAGACCATGCTGTGATGTTCTCAAGACCATGGTATGATATTCTCAAGACCATGCTGTGATATTCTCAAAACCATGGTATGATATTCCCAAGACAATGCTGTGATATTCTCAAGCCCATGCTGTGATATTCTCTAGACCATGCTGTGATATTCTCTAGACCATGGTATGATATTCTCAAAACCATGCTGTGATATTCTCAAGCCCATGCTGTGATATCCTCTAGACCATGGTATGATATTCTGAAGCCCATGCTGTGATATTCTCTAGACCATGCTGTGATATTCTCAAGCCCATGTTGTGATATTCTCTAGACCATGGTATGATATTCTCAAGCCCATGCTTTGATATTCTCTAGACCATGGTATGATATTCTCAAGACCATGCTGTGATATTCTCAAGACCATGCTATTTATTCTCAAGACCATGCTGTGATATTCTCTAGAGCATGGTATGATATTCTCAAGACCATGCCGTGCATATTCTCTAGACCATGCTGTGATATTCTCAAGACCATGGTATGATATTCTCAAGCCCATACTGTGATATTGTCAACACGATGGTATGATATTCTCAAGCCCATGGTGTGATATTGTCAAGACCATGGTATGATATTCTCAAGCCCATGCTTTGCTATTCTCAAGAGCATGGTATGATATTCTCAAGACCATTTTGTGATATTCTCAAGCCCATGCTGTGATATTCTTAGGACCATGGTATGATATTCTCAAACCCATGCTGTGATATTCTCAAGACCATGGTATGATATTCGCATTCCCATGGTGTGATATTCTCAAGTCCATGCCGTGATATTCGCATGCCCATGGTGTGATATTCTCAAGACCATGCTATGATATTCTCAAACCCATGCTGTGATTTTCTCAATACCATGTTATGATATTCTCAAGACCATGTAGTGATATTCTCAATACCATGGTATGATATTCTCTAGACCACGCTGTGTTATTCTCAAGACCATGGTATGATATTCTCAAACCCATGCTGTGATTTTCTCAAGACCATGCTGTGATATTCTCAATACCATGGTATGATATTCTCTAGACCACGCTGTGTTATTCTCAAGACCATGGTATGATATTCTCAAACCCATGCTGTGATTTTCTCAAGACCATGCTGTGATATTCTCAAGACCATGGTATGATATTCTCTAGACCATGCTGTGATATTCTCAAGACCATGGTATGATATTCTCAAACTCATGCAGTGATATTCTCAAGACCATGGTATGATATTCTCAAACCCATGCTGTGATATTCTCAAGACCATGTTATGATATTCCCAAGCCCATGCTGTGATATTCTCAAACCCATGCTGTGATAATCCTAAGACCATGCTGTGATATTCCCAAGGCCATGGTACGATATTCTAAAGCCCATGCTGTGATATTCTCATACCCATGCTGTGATATTCTAAGCTCATGGTATGATATTCTCTAGACCATGCTGTGATATTCTCAAACCCTTGTCGTGATATTCTCAAGGCCTATCTGTGATATTCTCAAGACTATGCCGTGTTAGTCTCAAGGCCTGACTGTGATATTCTCCAGACCATGCTGTAATATTCTCAAGATTGTGCTGTGATATTCTCAAGATCGTGCTGTGATATTCTCAAGACTTTGCCGTGATATTCTCAAGGCCTGACTGTGATACTCTCCAGACCATGCTGTGATATTCTCAAGACCATGCTGTGATATTCTCAAGATCGTGCTGTGAAATTCTCAAGATCGTGCTGTGATATTCTCAAGACTATGCCGTGATATTCTCAAGGCCTGAGTGTGATATTCTCAAGACCATGCTGTGATATTCTCAAGATCGTGCTGTGATATTTTCAAGATCGTGCTGTGATATTCTCAAGACTATACCGTGATATTCTCAGGCCTGACTGTGATATTCTCAAAACCATGCTGTGATATTCTCAAGACCATGCTGTGATATTCTCAAGTGCATGCTGTGATATTCTCAAGACCATGCCGTGATATTCTCAAGACGATGCCGTGATATTCTCAAGGCCTGTATGTGATATTCTCAAGACTATGCCGTGATATTCTCAAGGCCTGACTGTGATATTCTCAAGACCATGCTGTGATATTCTCAAGATCGTTCTATGATATTCTCTAGACCAAGCTCTGATAAACCCAAGGGCAGGCTGTGATATTCTCAAGAATATGCTGTGATATTCTCAAGACCATTGTATGATATTCTCAAGCCCATGCTGTGATATTCTCAAGACAATGCTGTGATATTCTCAAGAATATGCTGTGATATTCTCAAGACCGTGGTATGATATTCTCAAGACCATGCCCTGATATTCTTAACCCATGCTGTGATATTCTCAAGCTCATGCTGTGATATTCGTAAAACCATGGAATGATATTCTCAAGCTCATGCTGTGATATTCTCAAGACCATGGTGTGATATTCTCAAACCCATGCTGTGATATTCTCAAGACCATGGTATGATATTCTCAAGCCCATGCTGTGATATTCTCAAACCCATGCTGTGATATTCTCAAGACCATGTTGTCATATTCTCAAGACCATGGTATGATATTCTCAAGCCCATGCTGTGAAATTCTCAAGACAACGCTGTGATATTCTCTAGACCATGCTGTGATATTCTCAAACCCATGCTTTGATATTCTCAAGACCATGGTATGATATTCTCAAGCCCTAGCTGTGATATTGTCAAGACCATGGTATGATATTCTCAAGCCCATGCTGTGATATTCTCAAGATAATGGTATGATATTCTCAAGCCCATGCTGTGATATTGTGAAGACCATGGTATGATATTCTCAAGCCCATGCCTTAATATTCTCAAAACCATGGTATGATATTCTAAAGACCATGCTGTGATATTCTCAAGACCATGGTATGATATTCTCAAGACCATGTTGTTATATTCTCTAGACCATGCTGTGATATTCTAAAGACCATGGTATGATATTCTTAAGACCATGCTGTGATATTCTCAAGCCCGTGATGTGATATTCTCAAGACCGTGGTATGATATTCTCAAGCCCATGCTGTGATATTCTCAAAACCATGGTATGATAGTCTAAAGACCATGCTGTGATATTCTCAAGAACATGGTATGACATTCTTAAGACCATTCTGTGATATTCTCAAGACAAAAGTATGATATTCTCAAGACCATGCCTTGATATTGCTTAGACCATGCCATGATATTCTCAAGACCATGGTATGATATTCTCAAACCCATGCTGTGATATTCTCAAGACCATGGTATGACATTCTCAAACCCATGCTGTGATATTCTCAAGACCATGGTATGATATTCTCAAGCCCATGCTGTGATATTCTCAAGCCCATGCTGTGATATTCTCAAACCATGGTATGATATTCTCAAACCCATGCTGTGATATTCTCAAGACCATGGTATGATATTCTAAAGACCATGGTATGAAATTCTCAAGCCCATGGTATGATATTCTCAAGCCCATGCTGTGATATTCTCAAGCCCATGCTATGATATTCTCAAGCCCATGGTGTGATATTCTCAAGCCCATGCTGTGATATTCTCAAGCCCATGCTGTGATATTCTCAAGATCATGCTGTGATATTCTCATGACCCAGCTGTGATATTCTCAAGCTTATGCTGTGATATTATCAAGACCATGGTATGATATTCTCTAGCCCATGCTGTGATATTCTCAAGACCATTGTATGATATTCTCTAGACCATGCTGTGATTTTCTCAAGCCCATGCTGTGATATTCTCTAGACCATGCTGTGATATTCTCAAGAGCATGTTGTGATATTCTCAAGACCATGGCGTGATATTCTCAAGACCATGGTATGATATTCTCAAACTCATGCTGTGATATTCTCAAGACCTTTGTAAGATATTCTCAAACCCATGCCGTGATATTCTTAAGGCCTGTCTGTGATATTCTCAAGACTATGCCGTGATATTCTCAAGGCCTGACTGTCATATTCTCAAGACCATGCTTTGATATTCTCAAGATTGTGCTGTGATATTCTCAAGATTGTGCTGTGATATTCTCAAGATCGTGCTGTGATATTCTCAAGACTATGCCGTGATATTCTCAAGAACTAACTGTGATATTCTCCAGACCATGCTGTGATATTCTCAAGACCACGCTGCGATATTCTCAAACTCGTGCTGTGATATTCTCAAGATCGTGCTGTGATATTCTCAAGACTTTGCCGTGGTATTCTCAACGCCTGACTGATATTCTAGGGACCATGCTGTGATATTCTCAAGATTGTGCTGTGATATTCTCAAGATCGTGCTGTGATATTCTCAAGACTATACCGTGATATTCTCAAGGCCTGACTGTGATATTCTCAAAAGCATGCTGTGATATTCTCAAGACCATGCTGTGATATTCTCAAGTGCATGCTGTGATATTCTCAAGACTATGCCGTGATATTCTCAAGGCCTGACTCTGATATTCTCAAGACCATGCTGTGATATTCTCAAGATCGTGCTATGATATTCTCTAGACAAAGGTCTGATAAACTCAAGGGCAGGCTGTGATATTCTCAAGACCATGCTGTGATATTCTCAAGACCATGCTGTGATATTCTCCAGACCATGCTGTGATATTCTCAAGACCACGCTGCGATATTCTCAAACTCGTGCTGTGATATTCTCAAGATCGTGCTGTGATATTCTCAAGACTTTGCCGTGGTATTCTCAACGCCTGACTGATATTCTAGGGACCATGCTGTGATATTCTCAAGATTGTGCTGTGATATTCTCAAGATCGTGCTGTGATATTCTCAAGACTATACCGTGATATTCTCAAGGCCTGACTGTGATATTCTCAAAAGCATGCTGTGATATTCTCAAGACCATGCTGTGATATTCTCAAGTGCATGCTGTGATATTCTCAAGACTATGCCGTGATATTCTCAAGGCCTGACTCTGATATTCTCAAGACCATGCTGTGATATTCTCAAGATCGTGCTATGATATTCTCTAGACAAAGGTCTGATAAACTCAAGGGCAGGCTGTGATATTCTCAAGACCATGCTGTGATATTCTCAAGCCCATGCTGTGATATTCTCAAGATCGTGCTATGATATTACTAGACCAAGCTGTGATAAACTCAAGGGCAGGCTGTGATATTCTCAAGACCATGCTGTGATTTTCTCAGGACAATGCTGTGATATTCTCAAACCCATGCTGTGATATTCTCAAGCTCATGCTGTGATATAATCAAGACCATGGAATGATATTCTCAAGCTCATGCTATGATATCCTCAAGACCATGGTATGATATTCTCAAACCCATGCTGTGATATTCTCAAGACCATGGTATGATATTCTCAAGACCATGCTGTGATATCCTCAAGACCATGGTATGATATTCTCAAACCCATGCTGTGATATTCTCAAGACCATGGTATGTTATTCTCAGGCCCATGCTGTGATATTCTCAAGCCGTTGCTGTGATATTCTCAAGACCATGCTGTGATATTCTCAAGACCATGGTATGATATTCTCAAGGCCATGCTGTGATATTCCCAAGACCATGGTATGATATTCTCAAGCCCATGCTGTGATATTTTCAAGACCGTGGTATGATATTCTCAAGCCCATGCTGTGATATTCTCAAATCTATGGTATGATATTCTCAAGACCATGCTGTGATATTCTCAAGACCATGGTATGATATTCTCAAGACCATGCCGTGATATTCTCTAGACCATGCTGTGATATTCTCAGGACCATGGTATATTATTCTCAAGACCATGCCGTGATAATCTCAAGACCAATGTATGATATTCTCTGGACCATGGTATGATATTCTCTAGACCATGGTATGATATTCTCAAGACCATGCCTTGATATTCTCTAGACCATGCTGTGATATTCTCAGGACCATGGTATGATATTCTCTAGACCATGCTGTGATATTCTCTAGACCATGCTGTGATATTCTCAGGACCATGGTATATTATTCTCAAGACCATGCCGTGATAATCTCAAGACCAATGTATGATATTCTCTGGACCATGGTATGATATTCTCTAGACCATGGTATGATATTCTCAAGACCATGCCTTGATATTCTCTAGACCATGCTGTGATATTCTCAGGACCATGGTATGATATTCTCTAGACCATGCCGTGATATTCTCTAGACCATGCTGTGATATTCTCAGGACCATGGTATATTATTCTCAAGACCATGCCGTGATAATCTCAAGACCAATGTATGATATTCTCTGGACCATGGTATGATATTCTCTAGACCATGGTATGATATTCTCTAGACCATGGTATGATATTCTCAAGACCATGCCTTGATATTCTCTAGACCATGCTGTGATATTCTCAGGACCATGGTATATTATTCTCAAGACCATGCCGTGATAATCTCAAGACCAATGTATGATATTCTCTGGACCATGGTATGATATTCTCTAGACCATGGTATGATATTCTCAAGACCATGGTATGATATTCTCAACACCATGCTGTGATATTCTCAAGACCATGGTATGATATTCTCTAGACCATGTTATGATATTCTCAAGACCATGCCATGATATTCTCAAGACCATGTTATGATATTCTCAAGACCATGCCGTGATATTCTCAAGACCATGGTATGATATTCTCAAGACCATGACTTGATATTCCCTAGACCATGGTATGATATTCTCAAGACCATGTTATGATATTCTCTGGACCATGCCTTGATATTCTCTAGACCATGTTATGATATTCTCAAGACCATGCCGTGATATTATCTAGACCATGCCGTGATATTCTAAAGACCATGCTATATTTTCAAGACCATGCCGTGATATTGTCAAGACCATGGTATGATATTCTGAAGACCATGCCTTGATATTATCTAGACCATGGTGTGATATTCTCAAGACTATGGCATGATATTCTCAAGACCATGTTATGATATTCTCAAGACCATGCCGTGATATTCTCAAGACCATGGAATGATATTCTCAAGACCATGCCTTCATATTCTCTAGACCATGGTATGATATTCTCAAGACCATGTTATGATATTCTCAAGACCATGCCGTGATATTCTCAAGATCATGGTATGATATTCTCAAGACCATGCCTTGATATTCTCTAGACCATGGTATGATATTCTCATGATTATGGTATGATATTCTCAAGACCATGGTATGATATTCTAAAGACCATGTTATGATATTCTCAAGACCATGCCGTGATATTCTCAAGACCATGGTATGATATTCTCTAGACCATGACGTGATATTCTCAAGACCATGTTATGATATTCTGAAGACCGCGCCGTGATATTCGCTAGAGCATGCTGTGATATTGTAAGGACCATGTTATGATATTGTCAAACCCATACTGTGATATTCTCAGGACCATGGTATGATATTAAAAAACCCATGCTGTGATATTCTCAAGACCATGGTGTGATATTAAAAAACCCATGCTGTGATATTCTCAAGACCATGGTATGATATTCTCAAACCCATGCTTTGATATTCTCAAGACCATGGTATGATATTAAAAAAACCCATGCTGTGATATTCTCAAGACCATGGTATGATATTCTCAAGCCCACGCTGTGATATTCTCAAGACCATGGTATGATATTCTCAAGCCCATGCTGTGATATTCTCAAGACCATGGTATGATATTCTCAAACCCATGCTTTGATATTCTCAATACCATGTTATGATATTCTAAAGACCATGCTGGGATATTATCAAGAGCATGCTGTGATATTCTCAAGCCCATGCTGTGATATTCTCAAGAGCATGCTGTGATATTCTCAAGCCCATGCTGTGATATTCTCAAGACCATGCTGTGATATTCTCATGACCATGCTGTGATATTCTCAAGCCCATGCTGTGATATTATCAAGACCATGGTATGATATTCTCTATCCCATGCTATGATATTCTCAAGAACATGGTATGATATTCTCTAGACCATGTTGTGATATTCTCAAGCCCATGCTGTGATATTCTCTAGACCATGCGGTGATATTCTCAAGAACATGTCGTGATATTCTCAAGAGCATGCCCGGATATGCTCAATACCATGTTATGATATTCTCAAGAACATGCTGTGATATTCTCAAGTGCATGCTGTAATATTCTCAAGACCATGCCGTGATATTTTCTAGACCATGCTGTGATATTCTCAAGGCCTGTCTGTGATATTCTCAAGGCCATGCTGTGATATTCTCAAGACCATGCTGTGTTATTCTCAAGACCATGCCGTGATATTCTCATGACCATTCTGTGATATTATCTAGACCATGCTGTGATATTCTCAAGTGCATCCAGTAATATTCTCAAGACCATGCCGTGATATTTTCAAGACCATGCTGTGATATTCTCAAGGCCTGTCTGTGATATTCTCAAGGCCATGATTTGATATTCTCAAGACCATGCTGTGATATTCTCAAAACCATGCTGTGATATTCTCAAAACCATGCTGTGATATTCTCAAAACCATGCTGTGATATTCTAAGGACCATGCTGTGATATTCTCAAGACCATGCTGTGATATTCTCAAGGCCATGCTGTGATATTCTCAAGTGCATCCAGTAATATTCTCAAAACCATGCTGTGATATTCTGAGGACCATGCTGTGATATTGTCAAGGCCTGTCTGTGATATTCTCAAGGCCGTGATTTGATATTCTCAAGACCATGCTGTGATATTCTCAAAACCATGCTGTGATATTCTCAAAACCATGCTGTGATATTCTCAATACCATGCTGTGATATTCTAAGGACCATGATTTGATATTCTCAAGACCATGCTATGATATTCTCAAGACCATGCTTTGATATTCTCGAGCCCATGCTGTGATATTCTCAATACCATGCTGTGATATTCTAAGGACTATGCTGTGATATTCTCAAGCCCATGCTGTGATATTCTCAAAACCATGCTGTGATATTCTCAAGACCATGCTGTGATATTCTCAAGTGCATGAAGTAATATTCTCAAGACCATGCCGTGATATTCTCAAGACCATGCCGTGATATTCTCAAGGCCTGTCTGTGATATTCTCAAGACTATGTCGTGATATTTTCAAGGCCTGACTGTGATATTCTCAAGACCATGCTGTGATATTCTCAAGACCATGCTGTGATATTCTCAAGATCGTGCTATGATATTCTCTAGACCAAGCTCTGATAAACTCAAGGGCAGGCTGTGATATTCTCAAGACCATGCTGTGATATTCTCAAGTTCGTGCTATGATATTCACTAGACCAAGCTCTGATAAACTCAAGGGCAGGCTGTGATATTCTCCAGACCATGCTGTGATATTCTCAAGGACTGGCTGTGATATTCTCTAGACCATGCTGTGATATTCTCAAGTGCATGCAGTAATATTCTCAAGACTATGCCGTGATATTTTCAAGACCATGCTGTGATATTCTCAAGGCCTGTCTGTGATAATCTCAAGGCGATGCCGTGATATTCTCAAGACCATGCTGTGATATTCTCAAGTGCATGCTGTAATATTCTGAAGACCATGCCGTGGTATTCTCAAGACCATCCCGTGATATTCCCAAGGCCTGTCTGTGATATTCTTAGGACCATGCCGTGATATTCCCAAGGCCTGGCTGTGATATTCTCAAGACCATGCCGTGATATTCTCAAGGTCTTGCTGTGATATTCCCAAGATCGTGCTATGATATTCTCTAGACCAAGCTCTGATAAACTAAAGGGCAGCCTGTGATATTCTCAAGACATTGCTGTGATATTGTCAAGGCCTGGCTGTGATATTCTCAAGACCATGCTGTGATATTCTCAAGAATATGCTGTGATATTTGCAAGAGAATGCTGTGATATTCTCAAAACCATGGCGTAATATTCTGAAGACCATGCAGTTATACTCTCAGGACCGTGAAATGATTTTCCGAACACCATGCTGTGATATTCTCAAGACCGTGCTGTGATATTCTCAAGACCATGCTGTGATATCCTCAAGACCATTCCGTAATATTCTCAAGGCCAGTCTGTGATATTCTCAAAACCATGCCGTGATATTCTACAAACCATGCCGTGATATTCTTAAGAACGTGTTGTTATATTCTCAAGGCCGTTATGTGGTATTTTCAAGGCCGTACTGTAATATTCTCAAGACCGTGTCGTGATATTCTCAAGACTGTGCCGAGATATTCTTATGACTATGTCGTGATATTCCAGAGACCATGCAGTGATATTGTCAAGACTATACCGTGATACTCTTATGACCATTCCGTGATATTCTCAAGACCAATCCGTGATATTCTTAAGAACGTGCTGTGAAATTCTCAAGTGCGGTGTGTGATATTCTCTAGACCATGCGGTTATAGTCTCAGGATCATATTGTGAGATTCTTAAGAACATGCCGTGATAATCTCAAGACCATGCTGTGATATTCTCAAGCCAAATAGTGATATTCTCAACACCATACCGTGATATTATCAAGATCATGCCGTGATATTCTCAAGACCATGTCGTGATATTCTCAAAACCATGCTATGATATTCTCTAGACCATGCTGTGATATTCGCTAGGGAGGGCTCTAATATTCTCAAGACCATACTGAAGTATTCTCAAGACCATGCTGTGATTATCTCAAGGCCTGGCTGTGATATTCTCAATGCCTGGCTGTGATATTCTCAAGGCCTGGCTGTGATATTCTCAAGCCATGTCGTGATATTCTCAATAGAACGCTGTGACATTCTCAAGACCATCCTACGATATTATCAATACCATGCTGTGATATTTTCAAGACCATGTCGTGATATTCTCAAGAACTGGCTGTGATATTCTCGAGACCATGCTGTGATATTCTCAAGTGCATTCAGTAATATTCTCAAGACCACGAAGAGATATTCTCATGATCATGCTGTGATATTCTCAAGAACATTTTATGATATTCTCAAGGACATGCTGTGATATCCTCAAGACCATGCCGTGATATTCTCAAGGCCTGGCTGTGATATTCCCAAGACCATGCTGTGATATTCCCAAGCCCATGCTCTGATGTTCTCAAGAAAACAACTTGATATTCTCAAGGCCTTACTGTGATATTCTCAAGACCAAGCTATGATATTGTCTAGACCACACTCTGATATTCTCAAGGGCAGGCTGTGATACTCTCAAAACCATTCTGTGACTTTCTCGAGGCCTGGTTGTGATATTCTCAAGACCATGCTGTGTATATTCTCAAGAGCATGCCGCGATATTTTCAAGGTCTTGCTGTGATATTCCCAAGATCGTGCTACGATGTTCTCTAGACCACGCTCTGATATTCTCAAGTGCAGGCTGTGATATTCTCAAGACCTTGCTGTGATATCCTCAAGGCCTGGCTGTGATAATCTCAAGACCATGCTCTGAAATTCTCAAGACCATGCTGAGATATTTGCAAGACCACGCTATTATACTCTCAGAACCGTGATATGATATTCCGAACACCATGCCGTGATATTCTCAAGACCGTTCAGTAATATTCTCAAGGCCAGTGTGTGATATTCTCAAGTCCATGATGTGATATTCTCAAGACCTTGCTGTGGTATTCACAAGATGAAGCTGTCATATTCCGAAGACGATGCTGTGATATTCTCAAGACCATGCTGTGATATTCTCAAGACCATGCCGTGATATTCTCAGGACGATATTGTGATATTCACAAGACGATGATGTGATATTCTCAAGACGATGCCGTGATATTCTCAAGACGATATTGTGATATTCTCAAGTCCATGATGTGATATTCTCAAGACCTTGCTGTGGTATTCACAAGATGAAGCTGTCATATTCCGAAGACGATGCTGTGATATTCTCAAGACCTTGCTGTGGTATTCCAAGGACCTTGCTGTGATATTCTCAAGACGATGCTGTGATATTCTCAAGACCATGCCTTGATATTCTCATGACGATGCTGTGATATTCACAAGACCATGCCGTGATATTCTCAAGACGATACTGTGATATTCTCAAGACCATTCTGTGATATTCTCAAGACCATGCCGTGATATTCTCAAGATGATGCCGTGATTTTCACAAGACGATGCTGTGATATTCTCAAGACCATGCTGTGATATTCACAAGACCATGCTGTGATATTCTCAACACGATGCTGTGATATTCTCAAGACTATGCTGTGATATTCTCAAGACGATGCTGTGATTTTCACAAGACGATGCTGTGATATTCTCAAGACGATGCTGAGATATTCTGAAGACCATGCTGTGATATTCTTAAGACGATGCTGTGATATTCACAAGACCATGCCGTGATATTCTCAAGACGATGCTGAGATATTCTCAAGACCATGCTGTGATATTCTTAAGACCATGCTGTGATATTCTCAAGACCATGCCGTGATATTCTCAGGACGATATTGTGATATTCACAAGACGATGATGTGATATTCTCAAGACGATGCCGTGATATTCTCAAGACGATATTGTGATATTCACAAGACGATGATGTGATATTCTCAAGACCAATCTGTGATATTCTCAAGACGATGCTGTGATATCCACAACACGATGCTGTGATATTTATAAGACCAATCTGTAATATTCTCAAGACCATGCTGTGATATTCATAAGACCATGCTGTGATATTCTCAAGACCATGTTGTGATATTCTAAAGACGATGCTGTGATATTCTCAAGACGATGCTGTGATATTCTCAAGACGATGCTGTAATATTCACAAGACCATGCTGTGATATTCTCAAGACCACGCTGTGATATTCTCAAGACGATACTGTGATATTCTCAAGACGATGCTGTGATATTCATAAGACCAATCTATGATATTCTCAAGACGATGCTGTGATATTCTGAAGATCATGTTGTGATATTTTCAAGACCGTGTTGTGATATTCTCAAATGAATGCTGTGATATTCTCAACACTAGGCTGTGATATTCTGAAGACCATGCTGTGATTTCTATAGACGATGTGTGATATTCTCAAGACGATGCTGTGATATTCACAAGACCATGCTGTGATATTCACTGGACCATGCCTAGATATTCACAAGACCATGCCGTGATATTCTCAAGACTATGCCTTGATATTCTCAAGAGCATACCGTAATATTCTCAAGTCCATGTCGTCATATTCTCAAGACCAGGCTTAGATATTCTCAAGATCTTACTGTCATATCCTCAAGAATATGCTGTGACATTCTCAAGACAATGGCCTGATATTCTCAGCACGATGCCGTGATATTCTCAAGACCATGTTGGATATTGTCAAGACCATGTTGAGATATTCTCAACATCATGCGTTGATATTCCCAAGACTATTCCGTGGTATTCTCAAGACAGCAACGTGATATTCTCAAGATCATGCTGTGATATTCTCAAGACCATGTTGGATATTGTCAAGACCATGTTGAGATATCCTCAACATCATGCGTTGATATTCCCAAGACTATTCCGTGGTATTCTCAAGACAGGAACGTGATATTCTCAAGATCATGCTGTGATATGCTCTAGACCATGCCCTAATATTCTCAAGACCATGCCGTGATATTCACAAGACCGTGTTGTGATATTCTTACGACCATGCCGTTATATTCTCATGTAACGGCAATGAGAATGTCGCGACACGGCCATGAGGATGTCGCGAGACGGTGATGAGAATATCAGGACTGCCATGAGAATGTGTCCGCAGGCCAGGCCAGGCCAAGCCGGCCAGCGAGGCCAAGTTAGCCAGCCAGGCCAGTCCAGCCAGGGCAAGCCAGTCAGAAAAGTCAAGCCAGCCAGCCAGGCCTAGCCATGCCAAGCAAGCCAGCCAGGCCATGCCAAGCCAGCCAACCAGCCAGGCCAAGCAAGCCAGCCAGCCAGCTCATGCCGGGCCAACCTGCCAGGCTAGGCCAAGCCAGCCAGCCACTCCAAGCCAAGCCAGCCAGCCAGGCCAAGGCAGCCAGCCAGCCAGTCAGGCCAAGCCAAGCCAATCAGCCAGCCAGGCCATGCCAAGCCAGCCAACCAGCCAGTCCGCCAGCTTGCCAAGCCAGCCAGGCCATGCCAAGCAAGCCAGCCAGGCCATGCCAAGCCAGCAAGCCAGCCTGCCAAGCCAGCCAGCCAGGCCAACCCAAGCCAAGCCAATCAGCCAGGCCAAGCCAGCCAGCCAGGCCATGCCAAGCCAGGCAGCCAGGTCAAGCCAGCCAGCCAGTCAGGCCATGCCAAGCCAAGCCAATCAGCCAGGCCAAGCCAGCCAGCCAGGCCATGCCAAGCCAGCCAACCAGCCAGGCCATGGCAAGCCAGCCAACCAGCCAGGCCAAATCAATTAAGCCAACCACCCAGGCCAGGCCAAGCAAGCCAACCAGCCAGGCCAAGCCAGCCAACCAGCCAGGCCAAGCCAATCAAGCCAACCAGCCAGGCCAGGCCAAGCAAGTCAGCCAGGCCATGCCAAGCCAGTCAGCCAGGCCAGGCCAAGCCATCCATCTATATGTATCCATCCATCCATCCATCCATCCATCTATATATATCTATGTGTGTATGTATATATATGTATATATATATACATACATAGATATATACATATACATATATATATGTGTGTGTGTGTGTGTATGAGTGTGCGTGTGTGTCTGTGAATCTGTGGGTAGTATAACCCAAAAACGAAAGTTCGATTAAAAACGAAAGTTGGTGATTAAATTTAATGTCTTTCAAGGATGCGACACGAAGATTTTCAAGAAAATTGCTTCACCCTGAAGTATCCTTTACATGGAAATTTTTTTGAAAATCGTGATTTTCTCGAAAATTACTTAACGATTTTGATTAAAGTTCCGTATGTTTGAGGTGCTTTTATGGCAAATGAAATGTATATTTTCAATTTTCTGGCTATAGCCTATACAGTCCTGTTTATTCTGAATGACCAAATCTTAGTATACAAAAAATGTAGATCTTGCTAAAATACACAGTTTATGTCTTAATAATTTTGTTTGTAGAGTGAAACATTTATTTGCGTGAGTTTTGGAGAACTTATACTTCTATCAAATGGAACATCTTATTTCATTTTTATATGTTAGCCGTGCAAAGAGAACAGAATTTCAAAGCTTTAAAAGATCTATCTCTCTAAGCCTACTGTATTTCCATATTCCCTTTGTACCTACAAGGAAATAAGCAATAAGATAATTTCTGCCAATGTTTATCTGAAGATAATGAAGAATCTGAAGATAACGAAGAAGATACAGGAATAAGAGTTTGTAAGAATGATTAATACGAGAGTAGAGAAAGTTATATGAATAGAACACATCAGAAGTATTTCTTCTGTTGATTTGCGAAACTTCAATTTGTGCATTACTTTGAATCTTGCACCAGATTGATGTCTTAATACGTTTGCCTGATATTAATAATACATAGTAAGTTTATTTAGCATATACAGTAAACTCTCGGTTTAACGAACCTTTAGATTTTTAGAAGATCTGCGATGATTAAATTGTGGCATTCCGCTGTTTGTCTGATCGAGAAGGCTAGTTCATGCGTCTTCGGGTACATTCGTGAAAGTTCGTGTAGGTGTCACGTGTTCAAGAAATTAAATTAAATTATTTTCTTGTTTAACGACGCTGTCAATTGCCAGAATCACATCAGCGTTGCCGGTGTGCCGAAATTTTGTCCCGCAGGAGTTCTTTTACATGCCAGTAAATCTACTGACATGGAGCTGTCGTTTTTAAGCACACTTAAAAACCATCGGCCTGGGCCGGGTTTGAACCCGCGACCTTGGGATCAGTAGGCGAGCGTCTAACCAACTGAGCCACCCAGACCGACACGTGTTCAAGAGCTCACATGACAGCTTCAGTCTGAACTGGGCATTCTCTGTGCTTTCCCAGGTTACCAGATTATGAGTTATGGAGAGATCGCTGCAAGTGTTGTACAAGAGGATGAAGATGAAAGTAATGATGAATCTTTGAAGTGTGTATTTAAATTATCTGTCATAAGAGAGCACATGGATGATGTGATTTCTTATATGGAAAGATCTTCAGACCTGCAAGTGCTAACCTATTATGAACATTTCAAACAAGAGAAATGATATAGAAATAAAGGAAGCAGAAATGAATGCTGCTCTTAGCCAGATTAAAGTGGATACGTCTCCGGGTCCTGTTCGAATCATTGTAAAAGTTTTAAAAGAATTTAAAACCACTAAACTGTTGTGTCTTCTAGCTAATGCAATGCTGAAATTTGGAAAATGTCCTGAAGTATTTAAGGCTGCAAGAACAGTTCTAATATTCAAAAAAGGAAACCCTGATGAACTAACTAATTGGCGCCCAATATCAATTTTTTCTGTAATCAGACGTGTTATTGAAAAAGTAATTGACAGAAAACTGAGATCATTTATCGATTTTTGCGCTTATCAATGTGGCTTTGTTGCGCTCCTTGGCTGTCATATAAATACATCAATCATCAATGGATGTCTGACAAACTGTAAAGCTAACAAGAAGGACTGCTGCATTGTTTTCCTTTACATCTCCAAGGCTTATGATAGCATAGGTCATGAACATATCAAGAGATGCCTGATGCGCACCAATATGCCAAACAACTTGAGAGCATTAGTTATGAATCTCATTCAGGGTAATAGCATGGCAGTAGAATGTGGCATAAACAAAACATCGCCTATTTTTCTACAAAAAGGAGTTGCCCAGGGTTCACCCATCTCTCCTACATTGTTTAATTTAGCGATTGATGACACAATTAAAGATGTAACGGACGATGAGATTGCAAAATTGCATGGATTTCAACTTAGCTCTGAAGTAAAAAATGTATCGGCCATGGCTTTTGCTGATGATATTGTTTTAGTAGCAAAGGACGAAACATCTGCTCAGTCACTTTTAGACTTAACTACCAGCAACTTGGCTGCAATTGGTTTGCATATCAATCCATTAAAATGCAATGTCATAAATATCAAACATGGTAAACTTAGTGAAACTTTTAAAATAAAATTTGGCTCAAATGTTTTAGAGCCAATCAAAGAAAATGAAAACATAAAATATTTGGGTGTAAATTTCACGAATGAAATCCAGTTGGATAAGAATAAGATAATCAAACGTTTGGAAAAAGATTTGAATTCACTTTCTTATTCCAACTTGCTCAAAGCAGATCAAAAATTAAATATCATTAATCAATATATTTGGCCTGGATTAGTTTATTCCCTTCAAAGTACACCACTGAATAAGATTCCATCCTCCTTTTTAGAAGATATTGATAAATTAATAAGAACATCCGTCAAAGAAATAGTTGGGCTACCACATGATTGCCCCAATGATATGATATACGCTCCACGTAATCTTCGAGGAATAGGACTAATTAGAGCTGGTTGGGAGGCTTATATACAACATTTCAATATAGCTCAGAAGCTTTCACAGATACAAGATGATCATCTACGCTTGTGTCGAGATACTCAGAAAGAGAAGAAAGAAGCCCTTTCCAATTTGAACATTGACATTAACGATGAAATCATGTCAAAATCAGGACGATGGCTTCGAAAACAATTACAACTTAAATCGTTTGATGCATGGTGTCAGCTACCTCACAAGGGAAAGAGGATTGAGACATATAAAGAGAATCCCAGAGCCAATTCGTGGATGAGCAACAGAAAAATCTTGTCATGTTCTGAATGGACTAATGCCATCAAAATGTCATGTAACACGTCAGCAGTAAGATTTGTGCCTGGAAGAAATCAGCGAACAACACTATGTCGGCACTCAAGTTGTAAAGAAGTGGAAACCCTTGGGCATGTACTAGGATATTGCCCAAAGGGAGAATTACTTCGCAACACTCGTCACCACCGTGTGCGTTCATCAATTTCTACAGCCCTTCGTAGAGCCAATTGGGAGGTCTATGAAGAGGTCCATTGCCTGTCTGAGGATGGTAGCCATCGAAGAGCAGATATCGTAGCCACCAAGAGGGATGCAGGAAAGGGTCTCATTCTTGATCCAACAGTAAGAACGGAGCAACATTTACAGCAGGCGACACAGGTGAACGAGGAAAAGGAAGCCATCTACCAACCATGCATTCCTCACCTTAGTGAGAGATATAACGTACCTGAAAATGCATGGGAGGTAAAAGGACTACTCTTTGGTGCCCGCGGAACATGTTTTAAATTCACAAGTACCTGCCTCAAAGCACTGGGTGTGCAACGGTCCGAAATTGTAAATATATGTTTACATGTCCTAAAAGACTATTTATATATTTTAAATAATCACTTGTATTCAATGTGTTAACTGTTATCTTCTTGTTATAATCATTTAATGTTTCTTTAGATATTTTGAATATTAATTTTAATCATTTTTTTTTCTTCTTAAAATTGACTTTGTCATATATCTCTGTATTCTGGATCTTTATGGTCACCTGCAATGTCAGGCAGATGTCACAATTTTTGTTTGTGAAATATATATCCTTGATCATAAATAAGCAATATTCAAGTGGGAAGCAAATGGGTATTGAACATTTTCCAACCCACAACTCCACAGGGAACGACTTCTAGCCAAGAGCAAATCATTGCTATGCACCAATAAAAGTTTCAATTGTATTCGCTTCATTTTATTTCATCTTGCGATTTAACGGACTTTTACTGTATATTGTTCCATAGTAAGAAACATTTTAAATGGTACAAAATGTATAAAATACTACCAAATAAAAGGTAGAGGAACATTTACTAATAAACTGACCTGACATTCTGCTCAGGTATATTTTATTCAATAGTATAGATCATTTTTAGAAACTGACATAGGTGCATCAAATTTTATAAAATATTTCCGCAAATGTGTGACACATTGGTGCACAATACACATTCTGAGCCTCAGTTCAGGATTGTTTAAATCCTCAAGTACATAATTCTGTAATTTTCACTCTGATGAAAAAAAAAAAAATTATATATGTTTTTACTAAAACGTTTCTAGAAAATCAGATGTAATAATAAATTAAAAAGTCTAAACTGTGATGTTTTGTTAAATTTCACGACGGGTAGTAGACGCACCTTAGAACCCATATTGACCCCGGTCATTTGACCCTCATATCGCAATGAAGGTCGTGCGGGGCAGTGACCTTATCTACCCACAACACTTGCTAACGGAACTCTCCAAATGTTCCAGTTAAGTCACTGTGTGTAAAAACAAAAGAGCCTGGAGCAAGTGGTCTGTGCAGTCAACAATGACAAAGAGGCCATATTCTTGTTGCGATTTCTCCCCCTTCCTGCCCCCCCCCCCCCACCCCACCTCTGCCCATCACTTTCATCTCGTTCCTCCCCTAACCTTTTTATCGCTACATTAGGTCCCTTATAAAGAGAAAACTAACTAGTATTTTATTGGTATTCATTTTCCGCTCGGGTCGATAACTTCTAGTGCGGTATTAGTGGCAATTGTTTCAGGTGTTGTGACTGGCTGGCTGCTGGACAAGTTGAGGTGAAAGTGACTTACGCCGTTCGTTTGTTCCTTCGTGTGATTTTGTGAACTCAACTGCATCTTATCCTTTTGAAAACTACCACATTACAAAGGTTTTTACAATTATTTATGCTTTAACCACCAAATTGTAAAGGTATTCTGTGATCATCTGCAAATTTACTCACAGTAAGTTGAGAAAGTACTGTAACCTACACAAAACTCGACACGAGATCTTACCGGAAATACATGTTTTGAGACTCCATGGATAAAAAATTAAGGATTTTTGAGAAAACATCTATGTGTATGTCTGTGAGCAACGTAATTCAAAACTAAAAATCGGTTAAAAGCTAATCATCTTTTAAGGATGCTACAAGAAGATTTTTAAGTAAATCCTCCAATTCTAAACTAACTTTTACATGGAAAATTGTTCGAAAATATTCATTTAAGTGCCATAGTGTTAATACATTTTCATGAAAACGAAGAGAAAGCTTGAATTTTGTGCGAACAGACTTTGAAGTCCCCTTCTTTCTGAACACAATGCATTTCAAGTACATTTTTCCGGACTTAACCATTTTGGATGTATTCCTTGAATTTCCCAAAACTTCTGCTTATCACAAACAGAACGTCATTGTTTTTTCATCAAGGTACCCAGCCACCCAAAAATACAAAACGGAGATTTAAGTGAAATAGCGTCCTGATATCTTCCAACAGCATTTTCAGAAAACGCTCGTTATATGTGTGTGTGTGTATTTGTTTCTGTGAACGGCGTTTCTCAAAACGAAAGGTGTTTAAAAGTCAGTTTTAGATTGAAGAAGGTTATAACATGAAGATTTCAAAAATAGTTTTTCGATTCCAACTTAACCTTTACACGCAAATTTTCTAAAAATGTTCATATTCAGGAAAGTGGCTCTAATGATTCTGAATAAAATAAAGACAATTTCATGACAAATGAAATGTATATCTTTCCTTTACATTTTCTATTTAAAGGGAAGTTTAGGGTGGAGGAATTTTCTTCCAAATCTTTATGTCGCATCCTTGAAAGATTCTAAATTTAAATACCAACTTTGGTTTATAGCCCACTTTTCATTTTGGAGTTGTTGCCCACAGCCTCACACACATACACACACACATACACACACATACAAAAACACACGTATCTTTTTTTAAAACTGCTTTCTCTGGATTCAAGTGGCCTCAAAATATATATTTCCGGTGAAAACTCGACATAGAATTTTTGGGTGGAACACAATACTTCCTCTATTTACTATATGTAGTAGATAAATTGAAAAATATAGATCTCATTCAAAACGGAATTTAACTAAAATACAATACTTTTTGTGTGGTGAACCATTTCCTAGATATTCTTGGTTACTGGTTTGAATGTTGCAAAACTTTGTCCTAGCCGTACAAAGAGAATGAAATTGCAAAGCCATCACATAGCGACCCGCTGTTCCGTATCCCGTTATTCTCGTTGTGAAATATCTAATAATACTATCTTTGCAAACATTTCGGTGCAGTAATATGAATTAGATAAAATAATACGAGTTCTTAAAGAATGGTTTATATAGAAATTAATATGAATGCACAGATCAGATGGTTTTGTTCTTAAAGGTTGACTTTAAAATGAATGCAGTGTTACAAAGAGGTTACAAAACTATTTTAGGTAATTTAACTGAATAAGGAATGTGCAAGATTAATTGTAAATGGTGTTTCGTTGAACTAAAGGCTGCCTTCTACAGAGTATAACAATTGAAACTAAGCCAGATGTCTCAGGGGATGATGATGATGATGATGATAATAATAATAATAATAATAATAATAATAATAATAATAATAATAATAATAATAATAATAATAATAATAATAATAATAATAATAATAATAATAATAATAATAATAATAATAATAATAATAATAATAATAATAATAATAATAATAATAATAATAATAATAATAATAATAATAATAATAATAATAATAATAATAGTGTGACAAATGATAGTCTGGTAGGTTTTTTATTTCACTTATTTCTTGTAAAACAGTAGTTATATCGCGACCTTAACACAAATATCGCTCAACTGTTCACAACTTACTCTAACAATTAACTAACTTCACCCACAAGCCAGTCTGCTTATACAGTCCTTCAATTACCGGCGACTTTTGTAGAAATTGAAACTTTTTCAAATTTCTGCTCTAAACAAAGCCCTTCCATTATGAAATGTGTGAACGGCGGCCGCCACAATTGGCAATCAGGCAAATGTTTCAAACATGAACAATTTTATTATTTATTTATGCCAACAAACTTACTGTTGGTGTTTTTAAACACACAAGCCGTGTGTGGGCAAAGTTTAAGAATAACTGGCTTGAGAATTTAGTGCCATTCTGGCAGTTTGTCACAATAGCTCAGTGGTTAGAGCATCCGCCCGGCAAGCGGAAGGTCTGTGGTTCAAATCCCAGTTGTGGCATTGAATTTTTAAGTTCCAGTTCTACCTCTTAAACATGAACAATTTTGTTTCGATATCAATAGTGACACAGAAAATAAGGGATAAATTCCAATAAATATATACGGAAAAAGGATTATAAAAATAAAACAAGGAAAGAACGAACACTGAACCTATACAGGAATATAAGGATCCCTCTGCATCCTGGATGATAATAATAGAAGAGGATAAAAATGAAATTCATACAACGAGAACGAGATTGCGAACGACTAAGTTACATTAGACTGAAATTAATAAAATATGAAACAATTAGAGGAACACTAAATATTTTTATGTCAGAAAATTGAAGAAAATAAACATAATTAGAAAGAGCACATGAACTTAATCCTTGACTGGAGGAAGTCGAAAAACGGATACTAAAAACGCCACTGGAAACGAATATTTAATTTCCATATTAACAAGCTATATCCTTCTAGACATTTCTTAAAAAAGATCTAAACATTACAATGAATAATAATTTATGTCAAATACTTTGTTTTTTCTTTAGAGTAAATCATTTCCGAGATAGTCTTTGTTATTTGTCCCAATTTGCCAATACTTATATGTTATTCGGTTTGTTATCTCGGGTCTTGCATAGACAGCGGAATTTCAAAGGCCTCGTATAGCAACCAGCTCTTAACATATTTAACTATCGCTTAAAGACTACTCTATTCCCATATTCAACTTCCACCTACAAGGAAATTAGCAATAAGGTGATTTCTGAAAATGCTTATGTCGATTAAGAAGACACTGAACATAAATACCATGTTTGGTATTTAATCAACTTTTGGTTTTTCAGTTGCACTGTTGACAGACTCACAGACACGTGCACAGACAGACAAACATACCAAACTTTTCATAAAAAAATATTCAGGGGGAATCAAAACATGTATTTTCGGTAAAATTTTGTTGTCGAATTTTTGGGCGTACCTACTGTGTGCACAAAGTAAATATAATAGGAAAGAACAAATAGCGTATTTATCTTACATTCGATTATTAACAGTAATTTGCAACTCTTGTGTAAAGTATAATTTTTTATGTTGTTAGTTTTCTTACGTAATATATCTTCGTTAAATTACGCTTTGATAATTGGACTGAATGAGTTCACGCAAGAAATGGTTCCGTTTCCAATCAGTGGACAGAATTTCGAAACTTTTAAATTATCTGTCTTACGTCATTCAGATCTTACAGCTATTCGTGTTTTATCAGCAGAAACAAAAACAGTGGCGCAGTACATATAGATGTGGTCAAATAAAGAGTAAACTAATCTGGTAAATTACCATATAGTTTATTAATTAGTATATTTTAAAATTAAACACGGTCTTCGCTGTCTCATAAGTTTAAATATTTGTGTTTGACAACTTTAGATACCACGAATCCACTTGAAACAATAATTAAAACCAATTTACGTTTAACGACATATTCAAATTATAGTTTAACTTTCCAATGTTTTTGTACGATTCTTTCATAGAACCTCAATGGCGGGGTATTAAAATTAGGTTATGTCATCAAATATTTTAGAAAAGGTTATCTGAAATCACTGTCACTAGTAAACTTGTAGCAAAATAAAGGGCAGCTTTGTTAACAATTTTCTAAAATATTTATTAAAAAGTTTCGTTTGTTACACTCATGTGACTTTCTCTACTCTTGTACTAACCATTCTTAGAAACCCTTATTCCTATATCTTCTTCGTGTTAGTTGAGATTAACATTTGCAGAAGTTATCTTATTGTTCATTTCCTTGTAGGTACAAGGGAAATATGAGAATAAAGTAGGCTTTGAGCGATAGTCAAATCTTTTGAAGTTGGCCACTGTGGGATGAATTTGAAATTTGGTTCTCTTTGCGTGGCCAGCAGATAAACATTAAGTAGGCAAAAAGTATATTTTGGAAAAGTGTTTTATCATGTTGTTTGTTGTGATTACAGACCGGGCGCTGGTGACAGATAAAAGGTGTGATGGGACCACATCTATGAGAGGATCTAGGATGCAGTGCTGTATGAGAGTGTGCTGGTTGGCACTCCTGCTGGTGTCTACTTCAGCAGACGAGGAGCGAGAGAAGCAAGCCAAGATTGGTATTAACGAGGAAGAGCGTCTACCAATAAGTGACCACGAGTATCCCAAGGAGAACGTCCCCACAAGACCTGACTATCGAGGTCCTGGACACTGGGCCACTCCTGCACCAGACTCTGGCATCAAACTGGGCTTCGTCCCCATCAAGACTTATGCACAGGTGAGCTTAGGACATAGGTTGTCAACGTAAACATCGCCATTTCGAAATAGCCTACGAAATTCATAGATATGCTTTGAATGTGAATGTTTTAAGGGAAATATTAATCTGGAGGGGAATGTTTGACAATTGAGGTAGGCGTTTTCCCTGCTTCATTTTCAGCTATTGATATCTTAGGGAGCATTCATTTGTAAAATTTCCATCATACTGCAGCATTCATAAGACGGCGAGAAAGGTTACAACGGTACGCGGAATAAAAATACCTAAAGAATGAGCTTTATTAGAAATAGATTCCATTAGCTTGTATAATTTTATATTTCGCTTGGGTTATATAAATAATGGTGTTGCTGTTAAGAAATAAAAAAGAAAAAGAGAAATAAAAAGGAATACGTTAGATGGGATTCGAACCCATGTTAACCCACACTGCTCATTTGAAAGAACACGCCTTAGCTAGCACAGCTATAGTGAATATTGGAGCTAGTTCTGACTGATTAAACTCACGTTCTATAAGTCCAGCACCAAAACTGAATCATTTTAGTTCTAGTCCACAACTTAACATAAACGCCATAAGAACATATGTTGTGCAGGTGCACTGAAGTTGAATGTGCAATGTTTGCCCGTTAATGTAGAAGGGTTGCTGAAATATTGCTTTTCAAAACTGCGAGGTGCTGTGAGTTGCGAGGTGACATGGCTGCCAATGCAAACACGCCTGAGAATTATGTGACCCTTCACGCACGTCTCACAGAAGATGGGTATTTACTTTTGTGAAAGATAGCACGTAGCTGTATCGCTTTTGCTTCCGGGCGTAAGCGACTGCAGATGTCACTTGGATACGTGACCAAGTCACTTCTACACATCCCGGCAGGCAGCGCTAGGGTAGTATCTAGTCTATGTGCATTTCATAGATGGAAGTGCATTCATTATTAGCATCCCATACTTGTTTTTACTGGAACTTTTGACTTAAGCTGGAACTCTAGGTTCCTCTATTAAATACTGAATTGCATATCAACCTTGTTAACAGAGGAAAATAATGTAAAAACCACAATCAGGGTGATTAGCCCGCTAGATTTGAACCTGGAACCTCTTGTCTCTGACTGAGTCACCCCGCTGGGCAATAGAAGTACTGTGCCTGTTAAGACTAATTGTGAATTTTCAAATAATCTCTAGAATTCCTGGTTGTCTCTCCGAGTAGTCTCTCGTAGTTGTAAAGTGGTAAACATTACGATTGTATCACTCCACCAACAAACACGTGTTGTTCTCTGCGCAGGACTGTTTACATCTGACTGTTATTGCAACCGTCAAATCTTTCATTGCAGCGGTGTGAGGTTAGAGTTGCTGTCGGCAACAAAATATGGAACGTGGTTTACCTAAAATGTCTAAGATCTGGCTCAATGTCCATTACCTATTATAGGAGGCCCGTTGTTTAAAAAGAAACTATGCATTTTAAAGCGAATAACACTTAAGTCATCCACTTTGCCTAAAGCACTAAATGGTCCTTTCGTTTTCTTTTTAGGTACTTTCACAGTTCCTGTTTGTTTCATTTCCCTTCTCACATTTGAAACAGTATTGTGAATTTGGTGGGTGTAAAGTAAAGAAGACAGATGTAGTCGAGATAAAGAAACACTTTTATTTCCGTAAACAGTCACTTTGTACACTCGTTGCAACAGCACGAAAGTCTTTTCACTTTTCACCAACAGCACGGCTCCGAATTCGTAACACAAAAACTGTCCCTTCTCACACTTTACCGCTATTTATATCTCCCAGGCACTGTTCTGGAAACTTCAGGAAAGTTCAGTTATTATTGCGGTCAAATACAAAGCAGAAAATTCCAGAAGTCTCTATCCCTTTCTCTCTTTCGGCAAGCGCCCAACAATGCGGCCATTCTCTGTCTCTTCCCTTCGGCTCCTTTGCGGTAGTGCCGACAATAATGCGATGGGCGACAGTATGCTTCAGACGTCAATTTGGTTACGTCCTTCATAGCCATAACTGAAAGAAAAAGTTAAACACATATAATACAAGTCTTTTCGCCACTTCTTAAAGACTTTCCACTTTTATGTTTCTATATTCTGAGGAACTACACACTGCACCTACATTACTAGTAACAAAATCTGATGTGTTACACTCACATGACTTTCTCTACTCTTGTATTAACCATTCTTACAAGCACTTACTCCTATATCATCTTCGTATTAGTTAAGATAAACATTTGTACAAATTATCTTATTGCTTATTTCCTTGTAGTTGCAAGGGCAATATTAGAATACAGTAGGCTTTGTGCGATAGTCAAATCTTTTAAATCTTTGAGATCCCGTTCTCTTTGCGCACTTAACATAAAAATGAACAACAATGTTCCACTTCACGAAAGTTGTTTTCCGAAACTCACACACATAACAAGGAATATCTCCAATTTATTTAGACATAAATTGTGCATTTTAGCAAGATCTACATTTTTTGTATAGTATGATTTGGTCTATCTCTAACGGTTTACCAGTTATGCAAAAGTCGTCCAGAGTAAATGCGACTACAGGGGCTATAGCCAGAAAATTCAAAACATACATTTCATTTTTTATAAAAATATCTCAAACACAGGACATTTTAATAAAAATCGTTAGAGCCATTTTCAAGAATATCAAAACTTTCGAAAAATGTTCCATGTAAAGGGAAGTTTAGGGTGGAGGAATTTTCTTCAAAATTTTCGTGTCGCATCCTTGAAAGACATTAAACTTATATACCAACTTTGGTTTTTAACCGACTTTTCCTTTTTGAGTTATAATAAGAAAAGAAGATAGAAATGCATGTCATTCTAGGATTCCGTTTTCCGCAATTGGCAGTACTGAGCAAGTCGAAGTACACTAATCGAAAGGAATATATTTCAGGTTATGCTTTTGTAGAGTTTAACATTCTATGGTCAAATCTTTCTGATGTAGTGTTTAAATGTATATTTTAAAGTGCCCGACTGCGCACGGCGGTCATTCCTGCACTTTCCTTCCCAATCTTTCCGAATCAGGACTCTCTATGAACGCTGGGCTATTCTCCACTCATGTTAACTCTTTCACTGACAACTTCTTTGTGAATCAACTTTAATGGTTTTTCACGCAATTCACTAACATCTACACTATTAGAGATCACTTGTCTGCCCAAACTGTGAACGGTTTTGTGATTATGACTTACTTCGTTACTGAGTGGCAGTGCCATTTAAATAAATACGAGACTCACAAGTTTTAATAGTGCCCCCATTATTTACCTGTGCTGCCACACTTCTGTAGCTTACACGGAAACACTTGCAAGCATGTGACGTATTTATGGTATTGTTTACAATTCAGTACCTCGCGCACAGTTAGGAAAAACTTGATACTCAGATTCAGATTATTTTATTAAAAGAATTTTGTCTGGTGCTGGTACATGGGGCCCAGCGTACAGACTTAATTTATCATTGGATTACAATTTTTTTGATATTTACAACAAATATACATTGGGTTTTAAGAAAACCCATACAGTGACCCTCTTTTGGGCCACCGAGAACAGTTCTCTTGTGTATAGTTCTTGGGTATGTGTTTATATTTTGTTTTTGTCTTTTTTCGCTTTTTTCTTGCTATATACATATTTTTTTACACACATGCATTCTCTCATTCACTCTGGCATATAATGTGATATGCCCTCATGCACGCACACACATATACATACACGCACGCACATTGGGCACTTCAAGTGAGCGTCCCGCTCGCACATGTTTGCTGGGCACACGTAACTATGTGTCCCAGCATTATAACAAAGAACTATATACACACGTTAACTATATACACTATATATACACTATCTACACTCCACGGTTATCCTGGGCGGGGCAGGGTGCAGCTCCTGACCTGTTCACTGGGGTGCAGGCCTCTGAGGTAGCGTGTGTGCGGCCTAGGGCCGTGTTTGCGTGGACGCGCATCAGTCGGTGAGCCGAGTGACGTTTAAAACATTTTAATTCTAGCATGCTTCCGATGCTTCGGCTCACCTTTGCCGATATTGGCAATGACATAATTGTCGTGGTTTCTGATGCGCGCCCACGCGGCAGTGGCTCTTTTTGTAATTGCCTCGGGTATGGATGGGGTCTGGGTTTCTTGGTGAAGGGTTTGATTAGTGGTTAGGATGGGAGCAGAGAGGATTTTTCGGAGGGAGAGGTTTTGGAGGGTTTGGATGGTCTTCAGGGCGGTTTTTGAGGCATTTGCCCAGGCCACACACGCGTATAGAACTACCGATAAAATAAAAGCTTTATACAGGATGAGTTTGGACTTCAGTTGCAGCTGTTTGCTGCGGAAGATGGGGGCGCATAACTTTAGCCGCTGTCTGCCTTTGTTGGCGCTATTTTTTATGTGGGTGGACCAGCACATTGTGCGGTCCAAGGTAACCCCTAAGTATTTAACTTGCCGACGGCAATGCAATACCTGACCACCGACCGTTAGGTCCATTGCCAAAGTGTGATGCCGCTTAGAGAAATGAATCAGCTGGCATTTGTTGGGATTAATTTTGATTTTCCAGTCATGTTGCCATGAAAGGAAGTTGTTAACATAACGTTGCATTTCTGCGAGGCCGAAACGGGGATTTCTATGGTGGTTGTATATTGCAGTGTCGTCGGCATACATGGCGACCTTACATCTGGCGTCCACTGGGAAATCATTGGTGAATAATATGTACAAAAAGGGGGACATAATTGCCCCTTGTGGGACGCCAGCCCGCATCACTCTCTCCCGTGAGGAGGAGCGGCCCACTTGGACGTAAAATTTCCGTTTTTCTAAAAAATTGTGCAGCAAATATAGATAATTTTGAAGAGCCGGGAAATTGTGGTGCAGTTTGTAAATAAGGCCATTGTGCCAGCACCGGTCGAATGCGGCTTCTACGTCCAGAAATAGCGCCAACGTTGAAGCCCCATTGTTAAATTGCTCTGTTACGTCATCAGTTAGTCTGAGAAGCTGTAAATCAGTAGAATGTCCTTTTCGAAAACCAAACTGTGAATTTGATAGTTCATGAGATTCCGAAACTTGTTTTTGGAGTCGAAAAAGTATAAGTTTTTCGAGCAATTTACCAATAGTAGACAAAAGACTAATGGGGCGGTAGTTTTGCGGTTGCCTGGTGCTTTTCCCTTGCTTTGGGAGCATAATTATCTTGGCTCGTTTCCAGGTAGAGGGGAAATAGCCTTGCTGCAGACAGGCGTTAAAAATTTTAGTCAGTTGCACCAGGGCTGTTCTCGGGAGATGCTTAAGTTCCTCATTAGTCACTTTGTCTGGGCCGGCAGCTTTCCCATTAGGTAATTTCCTAATGAGCTTGTAAACTTCCTGCGGTGTTATGATGGGTAGTTGTTGCTCTTGCTTCTGCGCCACCCAGGTTTGTACCCATGTCTGTACCTCCCGTTCTATATCTCGGTTGGTAACTGGGTTTTCGCTGAATCTATCTTCAAGACAGTCAGCAAAGACCTCGGCTTTCTCCTCTTCGGAGAAGTGCAGGCCGCCATGAGTGTGCAGCGCCTCAGTTGCGGAGTTGATGTTCGTGGAGACTTTAAATGCCTTTAATAATTTCCACAAGGAAGAGTCCGAATGGGTGGTACTCAGCATTTTGTTTTCCCACTGTTCAGTTTTATTAAGTCTAATTTGGTGGCGAATGATGTTGCGTAGCCATTTCGCTAGCATTTTATATTCAGGCTGACGGGTGTATCGCCACAGTCTTGTCAAGCGTCGTCTCCGCGCAATGAGTTGCTCTACCTCGGGGTACGTGCAAAAACCGGGTGGTCTTGTGGTGTAAGTGGTAGCGCTTCTCTTGGCCGTGTGTAGCGAGGCAGTGAAGTTTTCAATGGCGACATCTATGTCTGCCTCGCTATAGTATGACAGTCTGGGTTGCGCCATTCCGTGCATTTCCATGGTGAACTTATTCCAGTCGGTCTCAGCCCTCCTTCGAGGCCCAGAGGCACCGGCCGGAATGCCAGCCTGTATATCGAAATGCACGGGAAGGTGGTCAGAGTCCAGGCTGTGATACACTGTAAAGTTAATTAAAGGTGTCGCATTTTTTGTTAGTACGAAGTCCAAAATTTCGGGGTCAAAGTGCCCCGATTTGTGCCAAAATGTGGGATCTGGGGGAAGGTGTACCTCTAAGTCGTCATTATCTGTTATAAGTTCAACCAGGAGATTTCCAGCCGCGTTTGCCCGGCGTGAAAACCACCAGGGGTGCCGAGCGTTGAAATCTCCTGCAATTATAACGTGCTCCTCTAAAGCGAGGATTTGTTCGAGGTCATGTATGAAATTTAAGGAGTTGGGGGGCCGATAGAGCGCTACCAGCATCACCGTTTGATTATTTACACGGGTTTTAAGTGCTGTGCACTCTAACGCTGCCATTGCAGGTAGCGTAACAGAAGCATGAGCAACAGTGTTTCTGAGCAAAATAGCAGTCCCTCCCCCCTGTCTGCCAGTTCTGTCATTCCGAAAGATTTGGTACCCCTGGAGCTTAAAAGTGTGCTCGTGCTGTAATTTTGTTTCGCAAATGAATGCGACATCAATTTTGTTACGCCGCAGGTAGTTTTCAAGTTCGTGTTGCTTCCTGTGGATGCCATCTGCATTCCACAGGAGTGCGCGAGTTAAAGTTATGCCTCCCCTTGAAGTTGCCATTTACTCGAAGAGAGTGGTTACCAAGCATATGATGGCTTCTAGCTTCTCCATGGTATCGTTGCAGCTTTTTAATCTTGCAATTATGGGCCGCAACTTTGGTAGTAGAACTGGGAGGTTTAAATCCTTGAAGAGGCTGAATATTTCTTTCAAACCTCCCAGGTCACTGGTGGGTGCCTCTGAGGGCTGGGGTTGTGGAGGGGGACCATTTGGTGGTTGCTGAGGTGCATTTATCCCTGCGGCGGCACCTGCAAAAGAGGTGCCGTTTTGGACCAGGGCCGGGTGGCGAATGAGGCGTGGCCCTGGTTAAGTATCTCGGAGATACTTGATACTTTTTGCACGGCACTTACTCGTATATTCCCGAACGGGATGTCTCTTGCAGAGACGGGAGTCTTTAAATGTAAGTCTCATAGGCTACTCAAACTAATTGTGATTTTTATGTGCTTTTCCTAGTTTACCAAGATAAATGTTAGCTTAGATATTAATACCGAAACTCTAAGTACCATCTTAAGTCTAAAATACAAGAGACATTCAAAATAGATGGTAATAGGGAATTCGCTGCCATCTATCCACAAGCCGGCTAACCGCTGTATTTAGACTAGATGCCATCTGCCGGCATGTATAGGTGTCCTGGACATATATGCAGGACCTCCTAGATTAACGGACCTGACACTGCCATCTAAGTTGTACAAAAATGGCGTCGGCTGGTGGGATTTATTTCTGAGGTGTTTCCACACGCTGTTTTTCGTATTATTTTCTATGTCTTCGAGTTATTGTTTCTTATAATAATTCCTATGTAAGTTTGTCTTCATATCAGCAAAGCGAGTGTTTCAAAAGTTTTATTTGGGCAGTATAGGAACAGGAATAAATGTAATAACGTTTTGACTGCCGTGTGCTATCCACGTGTTCATGTTTATTGTGTTCCATCTAGGACTATGGCTACATTAGCCGTATAGTGTGGTTAATTTATCTGTTTGCAAGTACAATTTGTGTCACGATTACAGTGGTGAGAGGTTGTTGAAGAAAAACTGTTCCAGTAGTGTATATTAATGTTGCCATACTACAACCTAACCTCAAACACGACAATGCACCGTAACTGTTGCATTCCCGGATGCAAATTAAAAATCAGAAACTTTCAGTTAAAACAAAAGGTAAATTACAACATAAAGCTTCTAAATTCAGTATTTAATTACAATAAATTGCAGCGTTATGTGTATTAGTTGCCGGTGTGTATATAACATGGTGAATAGTGTGAATAGTGAAAGACAATAATTTCGAGTGAATTCAATTAGTGGCATCTGCAACACCAACAGTTTGTTTCATGTAAGTAGTATGCTGCTCATATTTGTACATTATCTTTTGTCTTTGTAATTTAAATGTGTAGCTGTAGTTTAGAAGAAATGTGTTATGTTGCTGCATGTAAAACTGTAGACTATAGCAAAGTTTGGTAAATATTTACAAAATCGTCCGCTCGAGAAAACGAATGAAACATAGTGCAATGGATGCAGTTTTTATTGCTGATTACGATCTTGTAAGTTTTATTGTGCGCTCAAGCTTCGTGTTTTATTTATGAGAAAATTTCGTACGGTCGATGAAGTGGTTTTATTTCGCTTATGCGGCGGATATTTAGCTAATAAATGTGCATAAACGAGTGTAATATATGCTACAATGATTGATTAATGCATTTACGTTGAAATGATTGCATAAACACTACCCAAATTGTAAATATTTCGATAACACAGGACCCTGTCACCCCACTCATATGCAAAACTAACCTAACCTAAGCTAACACAATGTTGCTTTACAATACTGATTTAAGATTACGTATTTCATGTATTTCATTTACAGTGCTGTTTTACGGTTATTATTTTTAATATTTCATCTGCTTTTGTGGATTCCCCCTGTAAAATAAAGTGTCCTGAAATGCTGAGTATAATATGTTGTTGCAAACTGAGTAATCAAGTTCTCAGTAATAGTGAAAGCAAAATTTCACCCTAAAGGTTTTGAATTCAGTAGGTAGCTTTAGGTCATTCTAAATAGCAGCATTTGTATATCAGCCATCCAGTATAGTATGTTTTGTGTAGGTATATAACATTCTGCACATTGTACAAATGTGAAAAACAGTGTAAACAATGATTAATAATTCTGAGTCAACTCAATGTCAACACTTCTGTTTTATTTAAGTAACATGCTGCTTGCAGTTTTGTCTATCTTCTTTGTAATTTGAGTGTGTAATGCAGTTACATAATGGCATGTAAACCTGTAGATTGCATGAATGATATTTGAGGTTATATATTTCATTGCCCATGGTTTATCGTTTAATATTAAATGTCATTCTTTTTTGTTTACTTGAGGTTATGTTTAAGACAGTGTTTTTGTGTTTAACACAGCCCATATTCACAAAATAGGCGTGTTATTACACCACATTTTTATTTTACTGCGTTGAAATCGTAGCCTGTAGACGAGTTGTTTACAAGTAGTTCCCACCACTTTGGCCGCCATCTTGAATTACAGTGTCAGGTCCGGTAATCTAGGAGGTCCTGATATATGGAAGATGACATCTGCCTGTCACGTGCGGAAGTAGAAGCCATATGACAGGACCCTCTGGATTAACGGACCTGACTCTGCCATCTAAGTTGTACAAAAATGGCGTCGGCTGGTGGGGGTGATTTCTGAGGTGTTTCCACACGCTATCCTTCGTATTATTTTCTATGCCTTTGAGTTATTGTTTTTTATAACAATTCCTATGTAAGTTTGTCTTCATATTAGCAAAGCGAGTGTTTAAAAACTTTTATTTGGGCAGTATAGGGAACGGGAATAAATCTAATAACATGTTGACTGTGCCGTGTGTTTAACCACGTGTTCATGTTTATAGTGTTTCATCTAAGGCTATGGCTACGTTAGTCGTATAGTGTGGTTAATTTATATGTATGCAAATACAATTTGTGTCACGATTACAGTGGTGGGAGGTTGCTGAAGAAAAACTGTTCCAGTAGTGTACCTAACCTCAAACATCACAATGCCCCGTAACTGTTGCATTTCCAGATGCAAATTAAAAATCAGAAACTTTCAGTTAAAACAAGAGGTAAATTTAAACGTAACGCTTGTAAATTCTATTTAATTACTATAAATTGCAGCGTTATGTGTGTTGCCGGTGTGTACATATATAACATGGTGAATGGTGAAAGACAATGATTTCGAGACCCGCTCTCCTACAGTTTTACCCATGTAAGTAGTATGCTGCTTGTATGTATACATTATATTTTGTCTTTGTAATTTAAATCTGTAGCTGCAGTTTAGAAGAAATGTGTTATGTTGCTGCATGTAAAACCGTAGACTATAGCAAAGTTGGGAAAATGTTTACAAAATCGGCCGCTCGAGAAAACGAATGAAACATAGTGTAATGGATGCAGTTTTTATTGCTGATTACGATCTTGTAAGTTTTATTGTGCGCTCAAGCTTCATTTTTTATTTATGAGCAAATTTCGTACTTGCGATGCAGTGGTTTTATTTCGCTTATGCGGCGGATATTTAGCTAATAAATGTGTATAAACGAGTATAATATTATATACTAGAATGATTGATTAATGCATTTACGTTGAAATTATTGCATAAACACTGCCCAAATTGTAAATATTTCGATAACTCAGGACCCTGTTACCCCACTCATATACATACACTAAACCTAACGTAACACAGGAAAAACGAAAACGAAGCTTGACTGGCAAATAAAACTTTCAAAACCGTAATCAGCAATAACAATTTCAACGTAAATACATTAATCACTCATTTTAGCATATATTATACTCGTTTATAAACATTTATTTGCTAAATATCCGCCGCATACGCGAAATAAAACCACTGCATAGCACATACGAAATTTGCTCATAGATAAAAAACGAAGCTTAAGCGCATAATAAAACTTTCAAAATCGTAATTAGCAATATCATAGATAAAAAACGAAGCTTAAGCGCATAATAAAACTTTCAAAATCGTAATTAGCAATAAAAACTGCATCCATTGCACATTGTTTCTTTCGTTTTCTCGAGCGGTCGATTTTATAAATAATTACCCAAAGTTGCTTTACAATGCTGATTTAAAGTTACGTATTTCGTATGTTTCATTTACAGTGCTGTTTTACGGTTATTATTTTTAATATTTATCTGCTTTTGTGGATTCCCCCTGTAAAATAAAGTGTCATGAAGTGCTGAGTAATATGTTGTTGCAAACTGAGTAATCAAAAGTTTTCAGTAATAGTAAAAGCAAATTTCCACCCTAAAGCTTTAGAATTCAGTAGGTAGCTAATTATTCTAAATGGCAGCATTTGTGTATCAGCCATCCAGTATAGTATGTTTTGTGTAGGTATATAACATTATGTAAATTGTATAAATGTGAAAAACAGTGTAAACAATGATTAATAATTGAGTCAACTCAATGTCAACACTTCTGTTTTATTTAAGTAACACGCTACTTGCAGTTTTGTCTATCTTCTTTGTAATTTGAGTGTGTAATGCAGTTACATAATGGCATGTAGACCTGTAGATTGCATGAATGTTATTTAAGGTTATATATTTCATTGCCCATTGGTTATCGTTTAATATTAAATGTCATCCTTTTTTGTTTACTTGAGGTTATGTTTAAGACAGTGTTTTTGTGTTTAACACAGCCCATATTCACAAAATAGGCGTGTTATTACACAACATTTTTATTTTACTGCGTTGAAATCGTAGCCTGTAGACGAGTTGTTTATAAGTAGTTCCTACCACATAGGCCGCCATCTTGAATCACAGTGTCAGGTCCGTCCGGTATTTAGGAGGTCCTGCATATGATCAATTGCTCCATTCTTATGTTTCGATCTGTTATAAACAGATAAACAGCCTTTTATCCACCTCCTGTGAACATTTCAGTTTGTTATGTTAAATACTTTGTTAGTGAATTATCAATGTAACAGTTTTAGTACTACTAACTGAAATACCCGGCAACAAAGACACTGAAAAGACACCATGGAAAAGTACTGTTTAAGTCATAACCATCACAGGAAGAAAAGCGAGTAGAGAAAACAGTGTGAATGTAATGTGTCATTTCTATTTCAATTATATAGAAAGGTGTACGAATTTCTTGCAGAAAAAGAATAGAGTGACTGAATGGAGTTTAAGGGCCCGTCGACAGCTAGGTCATTTGTGTCCCGTACTCAAACCTTACAACCTAAAACACATATAAACTTACATGTCTAAAACATAAGATTAAAACATTTAACAGCTGAAACACCAAAACGCTCAAACATGAGAGAGCTGTAAAAGAGATCTTAAAAATTTAAAATTTGCCTAAAGCTAAAGCACAAGTTACACTTGCTTATCGAAACCCATTTGGGCGACGAACCGCAGCGCCTTGACTACATAAAATGAATAGAGAAAGACGCGTGAATGTTTTACTTAAAAGAAAACCGAGTAGAGAAAACCATGTGAATATGATATATTGCATTTGTATTTCAATAATATAGAAAATGGTTTGAATTGTTTGTAGAGCGCGTAGTGAAAGACACGGGAATGTGTTAATTAAAAGAGAAGTGAGTGGAGAAATCCATGTAAATGTAATACATAAGATAAAAAACTCCATGAAAAAGCACTCAGATGCGTCAATTTTCACGGTGATCGGTCAATAGGTGTTATAGTTTATCAACTTCATCTGTCGCTTTCAGGGGTTCAAATTCGGCCCAGACAGATGGTTTTTTAAGTGAGGTTAAAAATGACTACTCCATGTCAGTAGATTTATTGGGATGTAAAAGAACTCCTGTGGGACGAAATTCCGACACACCGGCGACGCTGATATGATTCTGGCAATTGACAGCGTCGTTAAATAACAACTTTATACATCCAACATACATATAAAGTGCTAAAGATGCATATCTTAAACGAACAGAGAAAAAACCAAATGCCAAGAATTGCAAATCCTTAAAGGAGCAAGAGACCTTCCAAATTGTGATACAGAAAGTATTTCATGGAGCCCGTTATGGGGCCCATTGAGCCCAAACTCAAAATTTTTAATGGAACTATGATAATTTTTTGTATATTCTAGTTCCGCACAATAGACTAAGCAATTTCTGTTTAAACCTTGTTTTTTCCTAAAATGAATTGTTGAGCGGTATAGGATGTTTTCTTTGAAGTGCTTATACATTAGTAGAAAGCAGTACGAAACAAGTTAATAATTACTCAGGTGATGACTCTAAATTACTTTATTAAATGCTCGAAGTTCCCTCCATTAACATCTAACCATTTGACAATTCTTTTGGAAACATATTCTCCAAACATGCAGTTCGATAGCTTCTTCTGCATTTAACTAGTACTAAAATCATATTTACCTAGATATCAAAATCTACCATTTTTTGTTTAATTTTGAAGAGCCACAGTAAATCATTAGTATGGCTAACTAGGCATGGTGTATTTTAGAAGCTAATCCTGCAAGATTTGCAATAATTCTTGGCAGGTGTTTTCGGCTTTCTTTTCTTTTTTTTCCCTTTTTTTTCCCCTCTCACTTTAAAGAGATATTCACAGTAGCACTCTGTGTGGGCCAGCCTGTATGTGTGGAGTGCATTTATTGGGCAACATATTGATCCATATATCTGCAGTACATATTTCAGCCTAGGACAAATGCTAAAACATTTCTGTTTCAGGTGCGACGTAGTATTAGCGTCAAACACCTGCCCAGGAGCGACGCCTTGGCTTCCGCTACCACTCCCGAGGAGAAAGTAAATGCACCACGACTGCGTGAGGTTGTTACGACAAAGAAGATCAGCGAAGTTTACACGGAAGAGGGTTACGAGGACTCCGCCTACGATCATGGAGGATACAAGAAGGAGCAGGCCAAAGAAGAAGATTATGTGAAACCTGCAGCTTCTAACCAGCAAGACTCTGTTGCCCAGGGCACACATGCTGTCCCAAAACCCGGGGTGCCACCAAGCACTTGGGAGAGACACAAGGTAATCAGAAACGAGACTCGAATGATGTTCTTGGGTGACAATGACGGGAAAGATACGGTTCCAATGAAAGTAGTAGCTAGTTATTCTCATACCATACAGCATCCCGGTGGGAAAGGTGACGTTGTTGAGTCCGGGTCTATTAATACGCCTCCAAATAGAAGATCGTCTTCGAACCGAAGATCGTCCAAGGTCCCACGCTCATCGCCCCATTACACCGAAAATTTGGCTATACCACTAATGTCCAGCGATGCCTCAGCGCTAAGAAACCATCAGTTACTGTTAGGAAACCGCCACTCAGAAGTATCTCATCCCACAATGGTTCAAAATTACCCCGCAGTGATAATGCAACACAATTCAGAGGAATCAAACCATCAATTACTACTACGAAATCAACAGCCACTGGTAGATTACTCGTCCTTGATGCAAAACCCTGGAATAATTCAACGTCACCCATCCATGACTTCAAACCCACAGCCGTTACCACTTGACGCCCAAAACTTGCCGTTGATGTTCATGACAGACGACCCATTACAACAACAACAACTTCTCAATCAGAACCAGGCTGTGAGTTTTGTACAGAATAATCCCCGACTGAAGCCAAATGCTAGGGCTCCAGCTGTGGAGAATTTGCCAATGATGGTATTGCAAAACAATCCTGCAGAATTGCAACATGTAAAATTACTACAGCAGATCTCAGACGATTCACAAATAGCATTTTTATCTCGGTCTCAGCCGGTAACACAGAATAGAGGTAGCACACGCCTCAAGTTAGTAAATGATAATAATCGTTCACCCGCCACAGTCAGTCAGCCACGTGAGGTGGAATTAAGCCTACATTATCAAACACCACCAATAATAATAGAGTCAGACACATCTTCGCCTGCTGTCCCACGTCTTCCACTCGCACCACAACAGAGATTTCAGATAAATCCCCGGAAACTTCTAGCCCGGACCAGAGACAATTTTCTCACGCCACCTCCCCAATACCAGCTTACCTCTCGTGAACTAGTGGCTTTTGCCAAATCCAATAAAAACGGCCCAAAGTCCAAAACTACAGTTCTGAACGAAATCACTGCACCTGCGAAATCACTCAAACCTAAAAACAAAGTGAAGCCATCAGACAACTCAACCAACGAAAATGAAAAAGAAGATCACACAACAACAACAACAACAGAACGTACCATAATTACCAATGGTCACCTACCATGGGGTGTAATTGCAAATGAAGGAAGAAAAATTCCCGTCAGCAAATTGATTCCTCTAAAAGAACACTCAGACGATAATGAAAGTTCTTCATCCAGCGACAACTCTCCAGCCAGTTCAATAAGTAAGATAATTAAACCTAGTAAAACTGAAAATATTCCTACAAGTAAGACACAAAAGACGACAAAAACAGGGACAGAAGCGCCCAAAAGCAGACCTCAAAAGACTACCAAAACTATTAAAGTTTCCTATCCAAGAATAAATGACACTTATTCTCACGAGCAACCTCATCTAGCAAAATTTGTTGAAGCTTTAACTCTGGCTCATTACGCTCCCAATAATGAATATAATCGAAATGTGGCATTCAAATCTTCAGGTAGAAAGCATAACTCAGCCAAGCACGTGGATAGGAATAAGGATCTGCAAGACATGTTGGCCAAAGTGTATGCGAACAAACAGAAGTCCATGCAACCTAGAGGCAGATCTACGTTTTCAGAATCACGACCTGCTAGTTACAGAAGAACAACAGTCAGACACGGTGGAACAAATCCTCAAGTGCAGCATAGAGGATATCCGGATAATGACGCCCAGCAAAGTGTTTATGATACAAACACAGCTCCTAATCGTGGCCTTAGGATTTCACGAAAGGCTGATACCAATTTTCTGACTAAAGATGTCGAATATCTTTCAGGAGACCAAGAAGAAGGTCGCTTACAAGAGGAGGAACGACTGTTGGAAGAAGAAAAGGATAAAGAATTAGAAGAGAACGTTGCGCAATGGAAACAGGCAATATTGGAAGTAGATAATCCAAAGCCTGAAGTGGATACCGAAAAATATCCTTTTTACTACGCGCCCGTAACGAAATCCATATCGCCGTATTCTCCTTTGCGGTATGCGACCAACCCCAAAGACATTCCGAAAAAGACAGAGGGAGGGATGGAGTTTTACGAATCAAGAGAGAAAGTACAATGTCCTGAAGTAACTGCAAATCTAGACGTTGTACCCAAAAGGGCTAAACCAGGTGAGTGGAACAAAAAGCCAAGAGCAAATCTACCTCGCCTGCGTGGCTTGGGAGATAAAATTGACTGTCTCAAGACGAAGTATTTTGGTGAAGAACCTCTTGACAACCCGTTTTTTAAGGAGACGACCGTTGCTCTTCCAAAATCAATAAGCAACCGTAGAGTTGAACGCGTTTCTGAAGCTGAAGATGAAATAGAGAGTGATCCTCTGGGACTGTATGCAGATATTTTACAGCACGTTAAAAATATTGGGAATGTAGGAAATTTCCCCTTACATGCCTCTTCAAATCATAAAAGTGTGAGACCAAAACAAAAAGTTAATCAAAATTCAGCCAGTAGCAATCGTTCGCCTGAATCTATTGTTTCTTACAATTCAGAAGCAGAGAAGAATCCTTCTAAAGCCGCTACATCAAATAAGCAAGAGGTTCCCGTTGATATAGCACATTCAGGGACGCACCGAAAAACAAAGCATAAAAACGTAGAGAGTTCTGGTTCTCACAAAAGTAAAGTAATTAATGAAAACTATCCGGAAAGGCCAAAGCGGCCATTGCCCAATCCACATGGACAACAAGTACCGCGTAAACAGCATCCACATGCTCCAAAAGTGCATGATGCAGAACATAGCAGGAGAGCAAAAGAGAAGGATAACTCTCATAAAAAAGAAAGTACTAATATAGAGTTTCAGACAGGATTCAGACCACTCATTTTAAATCCTGAACATCCGCAAGAAAGCTCACCCAAGCAGCGGCAGAAAGCTATTAAAACTATTGATAATCCCATTCATCGACCTCATGGCATACATTATGGGGTTTCTCCACACTCTTATAAAATAGTTTCACCGCAGGAAAATGGAAGCGTTGAGGAAAAATCGCCTAAAGATTACTATAACATTTTAGGAATGCAACCGCCCCCCGTCCAGAAGCATAGAGCTGCCTTGAGAACGGTGCACAGAAAACCGCAGGAGTATCCAACATCAGTAATGGATATGCTTCCAGGTGGACCTAAAGCTCATCCAGGGCCGTCTCAACGAACTCCCTTGATACGCCTCAAGGATGTCCCCCAACTGTCTCCACCGCCACTGCAGTACCGCTTAGCACCTGATGGCAGAGTGGTAGTGGTTGGTGGCCTCCCACCGAGTGAAACAATTGCTGCTGACCATAGTTTAGCTGCAGTGCAGGCACAACTTATTGATGAAATGGTCGCATCTGAATCCGCGGCCCGCAACGCTTTCCAAAAGCCCCCTCCACATATTCGCCATAAAAGAGCATCAGAATTTTCTGAGGAAATATTTCCAAGAGTGCCTCTGGACGTCAATGACGCGGCTCCTATTTTACAGCGTCGACAAGATCACGTGGTTGTCGACCGTCTTGGAAACATGTACTACGGACATGTAAATGGAGATGATGCTTTCTGGACCACTACAGCAAATGATATTGATACCAACAAACAAAATTCTCACACACAAAACGCACTTCATGATGCGAATGACTATGACACCAATGATGAAAGAAGAGGAGAACCGAGGTATAAAACTCACGATGGAGAAGACATTCACAGCAGCCACCGTCTATCAACAGAGCAACCGACGTCATTCGACGCAGGAGACAAGTCTGTTACCACCAAAAAGCCAAACTATAATTCCGTGATTTCATTGAGCTCAGGGGAAAGTAGATTCGGCTCATCAAATTTGGGACAAACTACCAAAGAGGATACATCAAAAGAAGAACAAAGTTCGACAAGTGATAAATCCAATGGCGAAGAACAAAAAAATTCGAAAAAAGGGTTACCACTCACAGAAACCCAAAGTACACCGGAAGTTTTAAGTCCGCAGCAGATAAACAGAATTTTGAGTGGCATTATGAGCCGTCATAGCTACAGCAGCAGGTATAGGTCTGAGGAAAATCATAGCACCACAACAACTACCACCACCACAACTACAGAGAAACCAAGTACAACTACTCCTAGATCTACCACAAAGGCAAGCAGAAAACGCCCTTCTAAGAAACATAGAGCTATTCCAATTTTAGGTGGAAGAGTTGTTCCTGAACTCGTTACAAGCACGACAAAATCTCCTGATATTAGAAAACCAAGGCGTCGATTATCTACAGTCAGAATAGACACCAGTGGTACCACAACAACTGAATCCAGTATCAGGAGCAGAGAGAGAAAGGAAAGACAAAAGGCATTACGCAGGGGAAAGTCTCCTTGGCAAGAGTCCTCAACAGCTAGTCCAAACACGAGAACAAACGGAATACATCGCCGAAAAACTCATAATGTTAGGGAAAATAGGACTGATAGAAATCTTAACGTAGCAAGTGACAGAAAAAGCAGGGGTGACGTAAAGGCAAGCACGGTAACTAGGCAGTCCCCCAAACGCAATGTGTCACAGAGCGAGAGTATAGGAAATCCTCGGCATACACAGGCGAAAGTCTCACACAAGACATCCAGAACCCCACCAACAACAAGTGCACCCGAAACCACTACAGTCCCTCCTCAAAGAGTGCAGGCTATAGAAACCCGTCGAGTGACCAAAGAGGAGATTTTTACAACACGATATTACCCTCAGGATGCTGAAGACGATGAAGAGGAAGAAACAGTGCCAAGAGATTCGAAAAACAAGCGTGAGGATACAGATGATGACAAGGAAATATATCAGCCTTACGCTACTGAACATTTTCATTCTGGAAACCGTAGAAATTCACTGCATCATGACCAATGGAATGGTAAAAGTAAGGTCGTGGATAAAAATTCGCCAAACCATAATGTAGAGGACGTTCCTGTTCCAATGTATTATGCAAGCGTGACTGACGAAGAAGAAATAGAAACTGTAGAGGTTCCTGAAGCTACAGTGGTTCATAAAGATGATGCAGTATCTTCGCCAGAGACTGTGTTCCCACAGGACAGGGAAGAATTCAAAGATGCCACTGTTCTAACATATATGGTTGACCCAAAAACGGGGGTTGGAAGATGGATAGCTGGTGTCGAAGATTCAGAAAAGAGAACAAAGAACAGAACATCAGGAGAAACACATAGCAAAGGCAAGGAGCCCTCAGCATTTGATTCAGATGCTGAAGATGAGACTGCCGAAGAGTCTGAACCTGATGAATATGATTCAGAAGACAGTGATCCAGAAGAGGACGATCTGAATATCTCATCCCAAGCAGGCAATACCGCTTCTGAAGAACGAAGCGAGTATCAGCACACATCGGCAGATGAAGAAGACGATTACACCCAGGAAAACGACGAGAATAGAAACGACGATAATAGAAACGACGAAAACGACGATAATAGAAACGACGACAATGACGATAGCAGAAACCATGGAGCTGATGATAATGGAAACCACAAGGAAGAGAAAGCTACCAAACTACAAAAAGTTTTGCAACAAATCCCCAAAGACAAACTGGTGAGTAAAGAGTTTGAAGATAGTTCATCTCTACCAGGTGACAAGACAGCAACAGATTTGTATGTGCTTGTGAGCCTATTACCGTCCTCAGAAGAACCAACCCAACAACCAGTGAAATATGTGAAACACCCTGGGCAAAGAAAGTACTATTACGTGCAAGATTATACAGAGGATGACAGCGCGAATGAAAGTTGAATTTTGTGACTTCGACGAGTTTGGAAGTTATTAGTGTATTGGTTGAAGAAATCAGCTGAATCTAATAAACTTAAAAGCTGCATCAGCACAGCCCTAGACTGCTGAGTATATTTTGAAATTGTACCACGAAATACCATTCATAAAAACCCTAGGCTTCTGCCCCTCGGAAGATTCATCAGAGAGTTCTTTTCTCAAAACATAAAGCCGTTATGACATTGGTATATAACATCGGTAACAATGTTCTAGTCACGATATTTTCCAAATTAGGGGGTTTTATCTCATGTAAGGCTACATCATTTTTAGCTATGAGAACTTTTTCCCAAAAACATCTACTAACACAGGATGCGTATGTAGGGATTTTCTCTAGATGTTTTGGTTTTTCCAAAAAACGAATACAAATAGATTTCGGTACACTATCACCTATTCTCTAGGAACTAAAAATGACTACAGTGTTCCAGACATACGGTCATCTCATCTCATTGAAATAGGTGTGAGAGTAAGCTCTCTAGTATGCTAATAAACCAAAACAATTGGTGGTCCGAATTAATGTTGCTCTAAGTGGTCACTTATAAACCTCCAATCTACACAGTACATGGCAGCTTATATGCAAATCTAATGGAAGAGAGGCAATCAGCGTTCAGGTTGGCCAACCACTGTGCATTGCCTAGCCAATAAACAGAGGGCGCTAGGCAGACAAGGCTACCAGCAAGGACTTGTGGTCACTGCTGGGCCCTGGTTTGCTGCTGCTATACAGTGACAGCAAACAACCGTCCTATGAGACAGTACTAACGGGGATGCTCATGTGGAACCCTATAATAGATAATGGCGGATTATTGCTTTACACTTTTGACTCTTACCATGAAAGCGTAGGTCCTTTAACATTGGAAATTGTATTCTAATGACCATCGTTTACACGAAAAAGTGTTATTTCCTTCTATGTCGTACAAAAAGGGAAGTGCTAAAAAGATTCCTTGAAAGTAGGCCCCTATAGCAGCTTCAACACTTTCGTATTGTAAACAGTACACACTACAGTGAACCTGAAGTAATATTTTTCTCCCTCGTTGGTGTCCAAGTTCCACTGCCTGGTCAAGATAAGATATTACTGCATATATAGGCAATTAAGTTTAGATAAAAGAAATCTATCACTTTAGGAAGTTTTTGTAAATTAAGTTTTCTGGATAACCATTCGTGCCAATGAACTTTTCCTTCAAGTGTGCTAACTTTTTATTTCATTTATGTGTTCCACATACAATTAAGACATTTCTCAAAGAGAATTATTATTTAGTGTTGAAACTTAGTAGACTAGCGTGTGTAATAATATACAAACTGTTGTGTTATAATGTAAAAGTTCATGTTTTAATTTTTTGAAATAAATTTTTCATAAAATAATTTGTATTTTATTGATAATCAAGCATGTTTTACCTGAATTAAGATACTAGTCAATAAATTAACAGGAGATAAATGTTTATGTATTGTATATTTCCTCTCAGCAATTTTAAACATTGATGGTGTTAGAAGATTTGTAACCTAAAGAAATAAAATCACTGGAATTAGAGAGCACAATTTGAAATTGAAACATGCTTTTAAACTACGTATTGATCTGTTAGAGATACTCTGAATTGTAACATTTAAAGAATAAATTTAACCTAGAAAGTTAAAAAGAAACTAACCAAACCTGCACATATTTCATTTATTTGCACTTTCTTTTATCCTTTAACAGGTATTACCGAAGGATTCGCTCTTCATGGCTGCTCTCGTCTTAAAAGATAAGCAACAAGTGTCAGGAAATTATGTATTTTAGATTGTTAATTTCGTGCAACAATGGACCACGAGTTTTAACACAACTGTATATACTTTACAACAAATTCATAATTCTATAATTTTATTATTTAACATATTTTAATAAATACATAACTGTTTTGCTCATTGAAAAGAACTGTTTTGTCGTATGTATTTTGGAACCTTAGCACATTGTATTGCCTAAGTATTTCAAGGAAATCTTTTAACTCCACACATTTCGCATTTGGTGCCATTTTCTAGCGCGGCAGTCAGGCAAGGTTATGGTGAGAGAACACGTGGCAGTTTTCGCTAGCACGGCTGGAAAAGCACGGCAATGTAAAAAAAGAAAAACAAAAAAAAAAAAAAAGAAAAAAAAACGGAGGTTACTTTCCGAATTGCTCTTGCAGAACTGTAATGTTTTTCAAGGAGTATAAGATCAACAGCAGAAGAAGAACAAGAACAAGAAGAAAAAGAAGAAGAGGTGTCTAGTTGTATCACAATGTATTATAAGGTATGTTAAATTATTACGAAATAATAATAATAATAATAATAATAATAATAATAATAATAATAATAATAATAATAATAATAATAATAATAATAATAATAATAATAATAATAATAATAATAATAAGAATAAGAATAAGAATAAGAATAAGAATAAGAATAAGAATAAGAATAAGAATAAGAATAAGAATAAGAATAAGAATAAGAACAATAATAACAATAATAACAATAACAATAACAATAACAATAACAATAATAATAATAATAATAATAATAATAATAATAATAATAATAATAATAATAATAATAATAATAATAATAATAATAATAATAATAACAACAACAACAACAACAACAACAACAACAACAACAATAATAATAATAATAATAATAATAATAATAATAATAATAATAATAATAATAATAATAATAATAATAATAATAATAATAATAACAACAACAATATGAATGTGTACGTCTTTGATTTCCTGTATGTAAGAATGTGGCGCCTCTGGAACTCAGTAACGACGGATAAATGCGTCATTCAGTCCCAGCGGGTGGAAGAAGGCGATTTCAACGTCCCATAGCTTGCCTGCAGTTGAGCACCGCTGTCTACATGCTAGTGATTCTACTGATGTCGAATTTTACGAAGAAAGGAAGTATTCAACAAACCAAGAATGCACAATTTCTCCAGTTTGCATATTCAACATGACTTATTTAGAACATTAAATCTGGCACATTACATAATTTCCAAGAGTAAAAAAATCAAATTTTAGCTCTGTTTTACCTCGTACGTAATACGTATGACATTCTATCCAAATCTTTGGCGACGAGATTTCAGTGAAAACATGTTTTGAGGCCCATCGAATAAAAAAATAAACTGAAGTTACATTCACAAGATTTCTCTACACATAGCTCAAAAAAATTATTGTTAAAATCGCTTATTTTCGTAACTACCCCGTACCCGCACTTATCTTAATCGATATAAACGTTTATAAAAATTGTTTTATTAGATATTTCCTTCTAAGTACAACTGCAATAGGAGAATTCAGCAGGATAAGGCTATAATCAAATCTTTTAAGAGTTAGTCGCTATATGATAGCTTTCAAATTCTCCTCTCCTTACATAATCAGAAGAGAGAAAAGAAATAAAGAAAACTAAATAAACATTGTTATTTGAAGGAGGTAAGTAATTTAATTATCTCGGGAATAGTCAGTTTTACACGTATATTTATTTTACATAAACTGCACGCATTAGCGAAATCATTGTTTATGTATGACATGTTTTTATGTCGCTTATGGTTTACTTCTTCTTTACCTGTTTACCCTCCCCCTATGTAGGACTTAGAAGCCAGTGCCTAGTGTCAGACGGACACAGTGAAGACCTGCAAGTAGGTGGTCAGAATGAGACTGAGGAAGAGGGTGATATGAAATGCAGGCTAACTTACTTGATGGAAAGGTGATGAAGGAGCACTTGGTGGAATGAGAGGCGGTGCGAACCTGAGCGAACTCCTCAGAGGCTGCTTCGTTCACCACGAACACCACATGCGGGTCCCTGGAATCGAACCCGGGACGCCTAGGTGGTAGGTAAATGGTCTAACAGCTTGGCCACGGCGCCGCCGGGCTTATGGTTTAGTAATTATTCAAATAATTCGGAATAAGCAACACTTCGGAGGTAGTATCCAGAAAATTGAAAGTATATATTTTACTTGTCATGAAAACATGCGTAAACCTGTGGTATTTTAATAAAATGGTTACAGCCATTTTATAGAAAAACGTACATTTCGAAAAATGCTCCTGTAAATGATAGTTTGTAGTGGGAAGATGTTCTTGAAAAATGTTGGTGTCAATGTAAAGACATAGTGTGAAAGAGGGCTCTGGTGTACGAGATACTTGCGAGGGAAGCCCAACAATGTCTTTCCCCACATTGCTCGGTGGACCGTAACGCCGCACGATAACTCCACCATCAGATCGCACACAAAAACACTTGCAGTGACTTGTACAATTGTTGGAAAGCATGTAATTAGTGCTGTAAGTGAGTTAGTTTTTCGAAGGTTGGGGCAAGCGGTACCTCGTGGAACGAATAGAAAGTAAAGTGCAATGGAATGTGAAACATGAACCCAAATACCTTCTGTTGCCAACATTTGCATCAAATTGCTCCTAGTAATTAAGTTCTTATCGCTTATTGAGGATCTTTTGCACGCTACAGACACGGAAAATAGTCCAAGCTCATATCAGATACGCACATGGGCAACATCAGCAATGTTCTACATAACTTTTAGCTCGAATTTGAAAGTCTGATGTGTTACATTCACATGACATTTTCTACTCTTCTTACAAACATTTATTCCTAATCTTCTTCATCTTAATAGAGATAGAAGATTTGATCGACAGTCAAATCTGTTAAAACCTTTGAAATTCTCTTCTCTTTGCACGGCCGGGAGATAAAACGGTGAATAACGACTTTCCACTTAAGAAAAGCTTCAACTATTGCAAAACTGATACAAATAACAAGAAACATTCACGAAATGTTTCACTGCACAAACGCACTTGGACATACATTTTCTTTTAAAGAGATCTAAATTATTTCTATACTAAGATTTGGTCTCTCTCTTACGGTTTACTAGTTATGCAAAAGTAATCAAGAGTAAATAGGACTACATGTGCTATGCATCCTTAAAAGATATTAAAATTAAATACCAAGTTTGGTTTAAAACCAACTTTTCGTTTTTGAGCTATGCTGTTCACACACCTTTTAGTAAAAATGTATTATTTTTTTTTTTTTTTGATTCAGGGGGTCTCAAAAATATATTTTCGGTGAAATCTTGATATCGAGTTTTTGGGTGGAATACAATACTACAATAAAAATAGTGAAATTGGGATAGCTATGAAATTTGACAGAAGCTCTACTACACAGAAAAATTCGAAGCGTAACATTCACATAGCTTTTTCTACTCATTCTACCATCAACTATTCTTACAAAAGCTTATTCTTTTATCTAATTCATGTAACTAAAATAAACATTTGTATAAAATGTGTTACCAATATTTCCTTGTAGGTACAATGGGTGTAGGACAATACAGTAGGCTTACACGAGTCAAATGTTTTAAGAGCTGGTCACCAAGGAGCATTTAGATGTCATACAAATACGGCAGTTAGAGGTATGAGGGAGCAGATTTTGTATGATGGCAGATTCAAATTTAAGGAACAAAGAAACTTCAACAAAAAATTCATCTATGGTGAAAGGTAAAGGAAATAATTGAACACTACTGAATACATTATCTGCACGTCTGACAACAGAGTACAGGCTACTCTGCTATCATGCATGTGTTCTCACCTAAGGCGACTGAAAGTACAAACTAGACCACGTATCTGTGTGTTTATCAGGTACTGCAAGCAACAAGGGACAGGGGTACTCTTTCAAGCTTTCCGAACAATATTTGTGAAACCTGACCACAGTGTTAACATTCCTGACCTTCCACTATGTGTGCTTGCCAAATGTGTGTCCACAAACTTAACTCCAATTGAAGCCTGTGGTGGACAGAGGTGGGGGACGCAGTGGCTGGGCGGCAAGCGTATATATTCTCACGCGTATATATTCGGTCATTCATCTAGTCTTAAGGAGGATGGGAAATGATTCTGATTAAAGAAATATTCCCATCCTCCAGCCGGAAAAAAGAAAGTTGTTTCTATTTAGAAAAGACTAAGTACTTGAAAATTCAGATCATAACAAGAAATATCTTCGCAAATATATTACATTGTGTACGAATGTTTATTTGTATTAATATAGAGTATATAGAAGGACAAACGTTTGTAAGAATAATTCAGGAGTTTGTGGTGCGTCTTGTACCACAGTGCAACAGGTAAGTAAACACAACTGTAGCAGCAGTATCTCCGACTGATACTGATTCTTTCCCCTGCACGGTACAAATGGAGCGATACACAACTTTCATCATTGTTACGATCAATTCTCCCTGGTCCATTGAATTACTAATAGAAACGACTAAACGAAATATAGCATTAAGGTCAAGCGACTGTTTGTCCATGCCTTTCTTACGAAAAGTCGGTGGAAAATCAAAGTTAATATCTAAGTTTCATACCTTTCAAGGATGCTCTATTAAGACCTTGGAGAAAACTCTACTCCCCAAAACTACCCTTTACATAGAACTTTTTTCGATAATTCTGATTTTCTTAAAAACAGCTGTAACGATTTTAATTAAAATACAATATATTTAAAATATTTTATGAAATCTGTAACTTGACTTTTCTGGGAATAATATCGTATCTGAAATTCTTTTCATTGTGGATGACTACACAAAAATTGTAGATTTCATTATAGCACAATTTATGCCTGATACGTTATCTCTTGGCATAAATTAGTAATACAATTGGAAAATAAGCAATAAGATAATTTGTACAAATGTTTATCTCAACTAACACGAAGAAGATATAGGAATAAGAGTTTGTAAGAATGGTTAGTACAAGAGTAGAGAAAGTCATGTGAGTGCAATACATCAGATTTTCTTTTTTCTTTCTCTACGAATAGACAATTGTAAGGATTTATTGTATTCTAGAAAAACTTATAAACATAACAACAATAACTCTTACATTCACATGGCTTTCCTTATTCACTCTTTATAAGATAGTCACCTTTCTCTGTATATACTATTACATAATCCAATAAATATTTATTACATATTTTGCACAATTTCCTTTAAGTGTAGGGTAGTGTCATAATTATTAACAGGTGTTATGCAATGACGTAGAAACTCCTTTTGCTTTGATTAATCACGTGAGAAAATAAAAGTCGAAGAAACTCGCAATTACCAAAAAGCATTTCAAAATACAAACTACAATAACAATAAAATGATTAAGTAGACCAGTATATTAGATAATGTTTGGCATAAGTTGTGAGTTTTAACCGGAACTGTATTTTGCACAGTAAGCTGTTCCCAGAAAATTCAAGATAGTCATTTTATTTGTTATGAAAATAAAAAAAAATCGAAAATGTTTCCACGTAAAGCCAAGTTTCGGATTTTTTGAAAATCTTCATGCCATACTATTTTAGCACACAGAACTTAAATACTTGAGTTTTTGTTTTTTCGTTTAGCAGACATTGTTTTTGAGTAATACAGACGCGCGCACTCACATGCACATCCCCCCCCCCCAATCCTGTTTAATCAGGAAATTTGCAAATGGAATTTTTGAGTAAAAATTTTAATTATTTTTAAGAAGCTTATAGCTCTATAGTATCAATGTTAATCATTTTCCTGACTGATTCTATTATGTTATTCCCTCTTAACCCGTAACTCTGCGCTAAATGACGATGAGCATATACATACCCATGGTTTACTTCCATCTCAAACGCTAACGCTTGAATTGTTTCCAGAGCAAATTACGTAATTTAACAGAGAGATGGATGGTTTTGGTTAGCTAATCACTCTACAATTCTCACTAGTTGTTTTTGATAAACGTTCCACAGTTACTGATGCATGAATTAACTCGTGTAAGCAAATGGGATTCCTGAATGCTAACAATTGCACCTGCAAGCAGAGAGGCAGCACTCATCTACTTAAGAAACACTACCTCGCATACCCGACATGGCAGTTTTAACTTCAGTTATACAAATTAATTCATTTCATTATCCATACATTTATGAAGTTATTATTCGTCTAAATTACTTCATGTATACGGCCCTTTTAACCTCATTGGTGATATCAGGCAAGTTGACTTGAAGGAAAAAAAAAAAAAAAAGCAATTTTAGGAAAAATGCCGTGTGGATATATGTGTGCCTGTGAACATATAACTAAAAAACGAAAAGTCGGTTAAAACCAATATTTCAAGGAGACAACACGTAGATTTTGAAGAAAATTTCCTCACCCTAAACTGCCCTTTACATGCAAAATGTTTCAAAAATTTTGATTTTCTCGAAAATGGCTCTAACGATTTTGATTAAAACGCCCCATATTTAAAATATTTTTATGGAAAACGAAATGTATATTTTGAATTTTCTGGCTATAGCCCATGTATTTTTTGATGACTTTTGCATAACTGGTAAACCGTATGAGATAGACCAAATCTTACTATACAAATAATGCATTCTCGTTAAAACAAAATTTATGGCCAAATATTTTTTTGAGAGTGAAGCATTTCGGAGATATAAGCAATAAGTAATACAAGGAAATAAGCAATAAGATAATTTGTGCAAATATTTTTCTCAACTAACACGAAGAAGGTATAGGAATAAGAGTTTGTAAGAATGGTTAGTACAAGAGTAGAGAAAGTCATATGAGTGTAACACATCACAATTTTTAACATTTTCAAAAATTTTTAAACAAAAAAATATTATTATTATTATTATTATTATTATTATTATTATTATTATTATTATTATTATTATTATTATTATTATTATTATTATTATTATTATTATTATTATTATTATTATTATTATTATTATTATTATTGATAGTACATTTAAAATTACAATTTTTTAACTATACCTGAACATAGCAATTTACTATCTTTCCATGTAGTGCAGTACAAATCATAATGTTTAGTGCACTTATACTATATTTTATTTATCTTTGATCTATCTAGTAAGATAATTCTAATAAAATCATGTATATTTAAGCTAGAAGCAAATGCTAGCATGCAAGCCCAAAAATATAGCGAGGGCCTACTAGGCCCCATGCGACTAACAGTGTTCTGCAAGGGTGCAAGCGTAGCCCATGGTTAGTTACCCGACATGTAAGGGAAAACCTCGGAAAAAACCTTAAGCGGATATCTCACCTTAGCCAAGATTCGAACTGGGGACCTCTTGAGTGCGAGGTGAACACGCTACCTCCCACACCACAGAGGCGGGCTGAAGATGACGTACTTAGTGTATTGTGAAAACCTCTTGCTCAAGTGTTCTCTTTGTTAAACTTAGATCAGACAAAAGACACACACTCAGCCACTAAACAGTTGACAGTTTCAAGCATTAGGCAAGACGCTCTTGTAATTATGTCCATATACAACAAACAAAAGTCGAGCAAGTGTGAACAATACAACAAATAAATTGCTCGTAATTTTACGGTAAGTGAAGACACAAACATTGGACTATAAATATAAGAAAAGCTTGCATCTTAAAGCAGAGTAGTTCCTCTATGTTGGAGACAGTGAAACATCATGACGTCAGTAAAGGTATGTTCCAGATACGTACATTATCACAAGTTAAAGTGTTCAATACAGAATAAGTAAGGATAATATAATACTCAGAATCAGAGCCTTATAGTTATAGAATCCTTTTCCAATAGTGTCCTAGAGATAATATGCTAGCTTCTGGTTCCTTAGGTCGCGGCTTCATATCTTGTGGAGGGATATGGAATTTTTCGGACGTAAAAACATAACCAAGAATTCGTTAACCAAATTTCAAGCATTTCTGATCACATTTACATATACAGCCCACTCTCTCTCTCTCTCGTATACAAACAAACTTCTTTTAAGACATTTTGATTTCGGTAACCAAAACGTGTATATTCGGTGAAATCTACGTATTGGATTTTTGGATGGATACTGGAGACACAATTACCGCCTGCGGTGCCGTAGTAGTATAAGCAGGCGTTAAACACTACAAAAAACTGCAGACACAACGTGCTTAGTGTAAAGTAGTATATAAAATAATTTATCTTTGGTTTGAATTTCATTTTGGTATTGTCTTTTTCGATAATTTTAATCATGAGATGTTTAACTCGTAATTTAAGCCAGCCGGTGTCGAAAGCTTGAGCTATCTAATTAACTCCGTGACACAACAGCCCTTTCGGGGCTAAGGCCTACCGCCCGGCCGCTGCGTCCCCCTCCACAAGTATCATGAGTTGGTTATATTTATTACCAGAGGGTGGAACGTGGTCATTACCCCGGTTATATGCAACCAGGGTCTTCTACTACTTCTCAGTCAAGCACCTCTGCAATAGCTCCTTCAGAAACCTAACTAGGCTGAGTGCACCCTGGAGTGCAGCAGAAAATCCCCAAGTGTGAACCGGGAATCGAACCCTGGTCTACACAGCAGCGCTAAAGATAGTCCAAACAACTTCACATTAAACGTCTGTACTAGCGAACTCTTCATTTTAATTGAACTACATAGTTAGTGAACGCTTCATGAAGCGGAGTGTTGTACGATAATTAATTTGTATTCTTCGGCACACACCAGGTTGTTCTGTGCTTGCTGTTCAGCGCCTTGGTCCTGGCCGATCAACCAAACAAACCAGTTGATGTGAAACTGAAGCCCGATACTGCATCCCTTGATCATCAATATCAACATCTTAGAAGACATTTTCTTCCTTCTGCACAAAGTAAGTAGTGACATCTGTACGTGTACTCACTGTATTACTTGTACACTGTTTGAGACCATTTCTCAGTTTCTTATCGTGTTACGGGGTATAGCAAAGGGTGAGTGACCAATGACAGTAGCAATACGTGGCACTGTAATGAGGACAAGCAAAGGTGGGAGGGTAAAATACACCTGGACACATTTGAATTTTCTTTAGATTTATCTCCAAATTCTTGATGCCTGTTATGGTAAAGTTCGCAAATGTTTCTACATGTAATAAATTATTATTATTATTATTATTATTATTATTATTATTATTATTATTATTATTATTATTATTATTATTATTATTATTATTATTATTATTATTATTATTATTATTATTATTATTATTATTATTATTATTATTATTATTATTATTATTATTATTATTATTATTATTATTATTATTATTATTATTATCATCATTATTGTTGTTTCTAAATAATACATCCTACTACTGAGTTTTGCTCAGAAGCTTCAAAATACCAATTTTACAGAGCTCGGTTTTGGCGTAGCATTTGCAATAGCAGGTTTATTCTCTGTGTTGCAGATTTTATACCTGATGTCCGCCAGACACAACCTTGGAGTTACTCGCAGCTGACGTGTTATGTCTGTCCGTGTGCGTGTGACTGGGACCGCTGTTGTGGCTTCTTCTCCAGCACGCCATTAGCACACCCTGGTGGACAACATGAACATCATCACGGTCGTCACTTCCTCGCTCCTCACCAGGTGGCACTGAAATAGAGCGACAATACGTGCTAAACTTGAAGGAATATGAAAACTGACAGTGGCAATTAAATAAAGAGATGAAGAGACAGATTTGTACACCCCTTTTTCATATTCATACTCTAAGTATTTATTTTTCCTTAACCTATGTAAAAATAACAGCTCTTGTCCCCTGTTTCATTTGGACCCCTCTTTTACCTTGCTTCGTGGCTGCTGCAAAACCCCCTCCTTATCTCCCAATCTCCTTAACTCTCCTCTCGTTTTCCTCCTGCCCTTCTTTTACCTTCTCTACTACGTACAGTAAGTAGGGGAAGTACTATATTCGATCCAAAATTTCGAGGTTGGGATTTCACCACAAATATAACGGGTGATCCAAAAGACAGTGAACCGCCTGCGCTGTATTCTGTCTGTACGGGTCCTCTGCGCTCGTCGCCCACTGTCGCTGTCATAGAACTGCGCGGATAAAACCATACAACATTTTTAAAGCTACTTTTAAAGGCTTTACTAACCAATATAAATATAGCAGATGCTGAAACTGGCCACCGTTGTTGTTAATATATTTTGGAAACTATCCATCACTCGCCGTAGTTCATGTTGAGAAATGCTGGAAATTTACTGACGGATATTTAGTTTTAATTCTTCCAGGATGTGTGTGTTTGTCGTACACACTTTATTCTTTAAGTTATCCCAGAGATAGAAATCTCAGGGGTTAGGTCGAGGACGGAGGGGACAACAAATTTCTACTAATAATTTTATCCTGAAACATTTTCAATTGTTCTCATCGAAAGATTGAGACTTGTCGAAAAAGGCAAAATCAGGCTTCCTGTCGGTTAATTCTCTAAAAAATAAGGGGGCACAAAATTGAATTCATGTATGTCCTGGCGACAACTGTTGAATCGAAAAAAGTCATAATAAATGCATGCTGTGCAGTAAAGCAAAATTCTGCGGCATAATACACTTTGTGACTAAGTACAAGACTAAATAATTAAGTACATTGCTAATAATGCAGCTGCACGATATCGCGTCAACTCAATACTGATTGTGAGCAGAGCAGAGAAAAACAAGTGATGCTCGTGGCCTTGTGTATCAGCTGCTGTTGTTATCGTATTTTCGCGTTCGCAGTGGAAAAACACAGCGTAGCGGTTCACATTTATTTGGATCTCTCTGTAAGTTTTGAGGCCCCCTAAATCCATAAAAAACATTTTTTGAAAAAGAAAAGTTGGTATTTAGGTTTAATGCCTTTCAAGGATACGACACGAAGATGTTGAAGAAAATTGCTGCAAGCTAAAGTACCTTTTGCATGGAAAATTCTCTCAAAATGGCTAACGATTTAATTAAAATAGCATGTTTTATGGCAAATGAGATGTATATTATGAATTTTCTGGCTATAGCCCATGAAGTCATGCTTACTCTAGGTTTCTTTTGCATAACTGATGGACCGCAAGATATAAGTCAAATCTTACTATACAAAAAATGTAGATCTCGCTAAAACACTCAATTTATGTCCAAATAATTTTTGTGGTAGAGTGAACCATTTTGGAGATAATCCTTGTTATTTGTGTGACTTTTGGAGAAGTTTTACTTCTGTCAAATGGATCATCGTTATTCACCATTGTATGTTAGCCGTGCAAAGAGAACGGAATTTGAAACTTTACATAATTTGTCTATTGCTCAAAGCCTACTGTATTCTCATATTCCCCTTGTACCTACAATAAAATAAATAAGGTATTTTGTACAAATGTTTATCTCAACTAACACGAAGAAGATATAGGAATAAGAGTTTGTAAGAATGGTTAGTACAAGAGTAGAGAAAGTCATGTGAGTGTAACGCATGAGATTTTTTTGTATATGGTCCCTGTCTGTATAAGTGCGTATGTGAGCAGCATAGCTCAAAAACCATATCAGTATCTTCCAAGTATGCGACACTGAGATTTTCCACAACGCTTCCATCCCAACCTATATTATCCTTTACACGAAACATTTTTAGAATGTTGTGATGCTATCAAAAATGGCTCTCCGATTTTTATTAAAATACCAAATGTTTAAGATATTTTGATCACAAATAAGAGGAATACCTAGAATTTTCTGGGAATACTCACAGGAGTTCTCTGTGAGGTGACTTTTGCATAGCTGGTAAACCGTTAGGTATAGACAAAGTCTTATAAGTTTTGTTGAAACACACTATTTATGTATGATGAATTTGTTTTATAGAGTGAACATTTTTCTCAACTGGGAAGACGTTATTAATTCTTTTTTCTCTTTTGGGTATGCAAAGAGAAGGAAATTTTAAAGCCATCGTATAATGACCAGCTGTAAAAGATTTGACTAAAGCCTACTGTATTCCCATACTCCCCTTGTGCCTTAAAGAACATTACCAGAAAGATAATTTTTATAAATAAAAAGTTAAAATTCAGTTTAGATTGAATTAAAATTAGAAGTTAAAATATTTATCTCGATTAACCTGAAGTAAAACTGAGTAAACCCCAGCGCAACAGGCCATGAATAGCTAAGACTTGCCGCCCAGCCGCTGCGTCCTCCATCTCTGCCCACTGCATACGTCATTGGTGGGGTGCAGTACTGGAGTGATATGTGGTCAGCATCCCGAGTGTTCCCGGCCACTGTTGCGGTCTTCAGCACCTGGGGTCGCTACTTCTCTATCAAGTAGCTCCTCAGCTGCCCCTAACGACGCTGAGTGTACCCCGTTCCAGACCTCCCAGCTGAGGAAAAACCCACATGCTACCAACTGCGCTAAGGAGGCGGTCGATTAACGTTTGTACAAGAGTAGAGAAAGTCATGTGAGTGTAAGACAGTGATACAGTATTGCACGAGGGAAACTCGCCATCAACAGTTAGGTGCGTGGTACAGAATGTAATGTTACAGTTAGATAATAGCTCGTAACTACCACCAGGTATTAAAATAAGCATATATCTAATTTATACACGTCCTATAATTACATTAAAATTACATTGACTGGGAAATTAAGCGACTTGTTAGCCGTTAGTAACAGGTTCTTCTTAATTCTTCAAGGAGAACCACGCCTTGGAACTGCCAAGGACTGCTTTGTGTGGTAACTCGGCAGTTAGTTCCATAATACTTATTAGTTCACTTCCTTGTGACCTTTACAGAGATATGTGCCTTAATGTGGGCTTCCCTTCCTCATGGTCAAGCGACGCACACCACATTCTCCAGGCGTGTGAACTGCACAATAAGCGCCGAGCTTCCGTGCGGGAAGCATTCTTTATGTTTGATGTGTATTTGAGGCCAGCACGAATGTAAATAAGGAGTAAAGAGGTGGTTTTAACATAAACGAACGAGTATATATGCCACAGTATTGTATTCTATTAAGATATGTTCATAACAAATGTAATTGTTGTGGAGTAGTAGTTGTCCATTGTTGCCTGTTGATGCTACGGAGGAGTGAGACGGGGTTAGGTACCACGTGATCGGATCAGACCTGGTGCTCCCTCCCAGGCACTTCCTCCTGTGACGTGGACCTCAGCCGCTTCCGAACGTCCTTTGCGACAATGCTCTTCTTCAGCTACGCCACTGATGCTGAATTTTAAACACCAGTTTGGTATTTATCCCACTTTCGGTTTCATATTTTCTCTACTAGGTATAGTAAAGTAGACAAAAATATTCTATTTCATTAAATTCCATATCGACATTTCACCGGAAACATGTTTTGAGGCCCCCTGAATCCAAAAAGGCATTTTTAGAAAAAGGTCTCTCTCTGTGTGAGTATGTGTGTAAATAGCATAACTCAAAAATCTGATGTGTTGCACTCACACGACTTTCTCTGCTCTTGTACTAACCATTCTTACAAACTCTTATTCCTATATGTTCTTCGTGTTAGTTGAGATAAACATTTGTACAAATTATCTTATTGCTTATTTCCTTGTAGGTACAAGGGGAATATTAGAATACAGTAGACTTTGTGCGATAGTCAAGTCTTTTAAAGCTTTGAGATTCCGTTCTCTTTGTACACTTAACATATAAAAACTGAACAACGATGTTCCATTTCATTAAACGTTTTCCGAAACTGACACAAATAATAAGGAATATCTCCGAAATGGTTCACTCTACATAAAAATGTGGGTTTTAACGACATCTACATTTTTTTGTAGAGTAAGATTTTGTTTATATCTTACGATGTACTAGTTATTCAAAAGTCATCTAGAGTAAGCAGGACCACATATGCTATAGCTAAAAAGTTCAAGATATTCATTTTATTTGTTATAGAAATATCGTAAACATATGAGATTTTAATCAAAATCGTTACAGCCATTTTCGGTAAAATCAAAATTTTATAAACATTTTATATGTAAAGCGTAGTTTAGGGTGGGGCTATTTTCTTCAAAATTTTCGTGTCGTATCCCTGAAAGACATTAAACTTAAATACCAGCTTTGATTTTTAACAGAATTTTTGTTTTTGAGCTATGTTGCCGACAGACTGACACACACACACACACACACACACACACACACACACACACACACACACACACACACACACGGACCGTTTTCTAAAAGTGCTTTTTTGGGGGGGGGGATTCAGGAAGATTTTGAAGACAATTCCTCCACACTATGCTTCCCTTTACATGGAAAATTCTTCCACAATTTTTATTTTTCCAAAAATGGCTGTAACGATTTTGGTTAAAGTGTTTGTTACTCTACAAGAATAGAGAAAGACATATGAGTGCAACACATCAAATTGTTTATTCTGCTCTTGAAACGCACACATAGACATACGGCGAGAGTATTATGGTTACCTTTCTATGCTTTAATTGTTAGTGTATATCTTTGTGTACAAGAAACCTAATAACCGAAAAGGAATATTAGTTTAACAAATCATAATTCATGCCTAATCAAGAAACGAATTAAAAACTTCCAGAGGTTAATCAGTAACATGTTTTTGTCCGGTTGAAAGCGCACGCACGCACGCAACAGGCGTGAACCATAACCCCAAAATATGACCTTGTAAAAAGAAAGCAAAGTCAATGACCCACCTAACATAACCCCACATTTCTACACGTTGAGACAGTTTTGGTAGCTATTACTCAACAATTATAATACAGCTTTAATGGATTTCCTGAGGGAAAACAGCAAGATCACGCGCTTTAAAATATTGCGTTATGTCTGAGCATGTTGTTAGCCTTACAAAAACGCACGCGTGTTCAAAACACCTGGAGCTTCAGCGTATGTAATGTTGATATGGATCTAACAATGCCTGAAATTGCTGACGTGTTTAATGCTGAAGATGTGTTGAGGAAGTGCCCAAGTTGTAGAAGACATACATTACATTGCAGTTAAATAGCCAGGAAAAGATGCCACATTGTTGTACTTTTACTACATTGGCCAATAAAATAGAAGGAAATGAATTACAACCAATCATGTGAAGGGGCATAGTGTCAGTGGATGTAAGTGACGTGTTGCATACCCTGCCAGTTTTCCTTAGCTAAGTTTTTCTATTATCTATATGTATACTAATCCAATTGCCATTCTTGCTGAGGAGTATGTTTCGAACAACACTCTCTAATGTTAAATACGGAAATAATGAAGCTATTAACAATGAAGCAACACGATTCTAAAGTAACTAACTTGTTTGCATAGCTTTGAGAATGAGTTGGAGTCAACTCGAAACTTGTTAGCACCAAATAATTTGCAATATTACTAAGATAAGTGAAGCTTTTAGTTTCTAATTTATTTTTACTTTAGAATCCGTTATGTATTAGTATTGCAAGCGTATGACGCCAAGCAATGAAACAGAGTGGCTGGTGGTTGTGCTTGCCTCAGGTCAGTTCATGCGCACGCGCAGAGGATGTGACTCAGAGAAGTGCATCTCACTTGTTAATGTTAATGAGGTACAAAGTTAAGTTTTTGAGTATTTTGTTTGGCAGTGGAGGTTTATTTTATAATTTTAACTTCTTCTGCACCTATCAGAGTATATCAAACAGCATTTTGGACAGCAATTGGTGTGAACGTGTAAGAGACAAATACGCCAGGAAAGCAAGGCAGGGTATGCACATCGCTCAAGTGCTTCCGAGTGGCTCACTACGAGGAAAACTCGTGTTGCAGAGAGAACGCTGCATTTCCTGGAAACCTACTGCTCCGAATTGGAACCCAAGTGCTTGTAATCAACAAACTGAGAATGCAAAAATTGATAATGGGTGTGATTTTTCTGTCATTTTAATGTTTAGTAGTAGCCGAATTTAAGAGTTCTATGAAAATTATAAAAACTGTGGAAAAATATTTTTTCAAAGTTAATAATTTGTATTTAATAAACCAAGGCGTTAGACAATTTCCTGTTTCCAACATTATTTTGAGAGTACCTATCTATAACAGAGTTGCATTTAAAATTATCACAATTTTGAAATCTCCATTTCAGGTACGGTGCTGAAAATAGCTAAACGATTAATAAAGAACATAAATGAAATAAAATTAATTTAAAAGTGTTAAACATATTGAAATAGAAATTTATGTGTACTTTATTCCTTACTTGTATTACGTCTGATATGAGTTTGAACAAAATCATCTAATAATTGTAGAATTTAGCTATTTCAGTCTCCTTTCCTTTTCTTTTTGTTTTCGTTTTTTTTTTAATTAAATACAAAATGTGTGGAATCACTTCTTCGTCATTAGAAGAATCAAAGGAACATTAAAATTCTGGATTCTGAAGTGTCTCAGAACGAATGGCTTCATTGCTTTAAGGATTGGTTTAATCGAATCCTTAACGTTAAGGATATTTCAGATTCTAAATTCAAAGTTGTTAGTTTTTTTTAAATCACTTAAAAAAGTCTCTTGGGACAAACAAAATTGAAATTTTGCTCTAATATTTTAAATCCTAGATTCAAAATAGATTTAATTTCAACAATGTCCTAGGTTCCTCTGGTCTCCTTGAGTTTAGGGTACAAGCGTTTTTAAACCTACAAACATGGCTTTTTTCCCTAAAAAACTATAATTTTTGTGTTTGAAAATTAAAAGTTTAAGCTTATAAGCATAAATTCCCGAGATATTGCTTGTTTACATTTTAAAATAGGTATATGTTTTTCATATGCGAAGTAAGTAGGTATTTTCGGTTTAAAACATTCGTCTAGAATAACTAAGAATGGTTAGCACAAGAGTAGAGAAAGTTATGTGAGTGCAACACAGCACATTGTTTTCACTGTCTCAGTGATCAATAATGAATAATTAAAGTTAGAGTAGCATACCGAAACTTTAGATGAGGATTACGTTCACGGAACTAATTAAGAATTACTAAACCTAAAGCTTCTGGTGCTTGCAATGATGATGCAATCAAAATACCTCCAACATTTCCTGTTAATGCAAAAAACAGACAAAGGGTGCGCTAAATATCTGCAACGGTATAAGGGGCTAGTGTGTGCAGCTGAGGTATTGAAATGAAAACATAATAATTGGAGTAAACTCATGGGAACAAACAGGTATCCCGTTACCAACTCCAAAATACATTATGAGGCTACCATCCTGATTAAGTTCCTACGGCAATCCACCTTCAAATTATATTTCGGTATAACAATTCATATTAAATAACATCAATTTTAAAGTTACGTACTACTGGCAATTTTGATCAAAACACCACACGTTTAAGATCTTGTCATGATAAATGAAATCTATGTATTGAAGTACGCTTCATTCTATATGAGTTTTACATAAGTAGTAAACAGACAAAGTCTTACTAGACAAAAAATATGAATCTCATTAAAAAACACTTTTTATGTCAAATAATTAATTCCTTGTAGAGTTTACCATTTCCGAGATATTCCTTGTTATTGGTTCGAATCTTAAAATACTCTTACTTTTTTTAATAGGAAATCGTTGTTATATCTTAGTCATGCAAAGAGAATAGAGTATCAAAGGCATCGCATAGTGAACATATCTTAAAAGATTTTACTATTGCATCCACGTGGGTGCAAAAATTAATTTTTATTCAGGGACCTCTAAATGTGAAAACTCGGTAGATATCGAGTTGTAATCCCTACTTATTAGATGGTAGAGAAAGTAAGCAACTAAATTATAAGACAAGTTGGTAGACCTGTTAGAGGGTGCAGTGATATTGAAATAGTTTGTTGTACCCAGGATAACTGTGCTGGTATACAGCTAACTACAGGCTTAGTTGCGGAACACACACACACACACACACACACACACACACACACACACACACACACACACACACTCACTCTCTCACACTCACACATTCTCACACACACAGACACACTCACTCTCTCTCACACACTCACACACTCTCTCACACACACAGACACACTCACTCTCTCTCACACACTCACACACTCTCACACACACAACACACACACTCACTCTCTCTTACACACACACTCACTCTCTCTCACACTCACACACACTCACACACACACAGACACACTCACTCTCTCTCACACATTCACACACTCTCACACACACAAACACACACACTCATACACACAGACACACTCACTCTCTCTCACACATTCACACACTCTCACACACACAAACACACACACCCATACACACAGACACACTCTCACACACAAACACACACAGACACACTCACACACACAGACACACTCACTCTCTCTCACACATTCACACACTCTCACACACACAAACACACACAGACACACTCACACCCATACACACACACCAACACACACACACTCACTCTCTCTTACACACACACTCACTCTCTCACACACTCACACACTCTCACACACACAAACACACACACCCATACAACCAGACACTCACACTCTCACACACACACTCTCTCACACACACTCACACTCACACACATACTCACACACACACGTGTGGATATGGACAACTTTAACGAGATAAATGTTTGCCCCAGATGGTTATCCATGCGTTCGCTTCTAGGTGGTTTACCTCTAGCACGTGTTGCTGCAACAAGTTATTTGGAGAGGTGTGTGTGTGGAGGTGGCAATGTCAGGACATCCAACACCTTCCTCATATTGGCAACTGCCAGCAATCAGTGCAGAAAGTGATTCCTCACATCTGGGTGAAGGGTACCAGGCAATTCCTACCTTTACTGTGGGAACCTATGTCCACATTCAAGGACGACATTGAAAATCAAACAAGGATTAATATTTTAAGAAACTGAAATTATTTCATCCTCTTTTGCTTTCCCTAATACGTACAGTAAGTAGGGAAAGTAATGCACTCGACCCAAAATTTCTCTGTCGAGAATTCATCGAAAGTATATGGTTTGAGACTCCCTGAATCCAAAAAAAGGAAAGAAACGCATTTTTAGAAAAATGTCCTTGTGTATATGCATATGTGCGTCTATCTCTGAACAGTATAATTAAAAAACAAAACGTCGGTTAAAAATCAAAGTCGGTATTTAAGTTTAACATCGTTTAAGGATGCAACACGACGATTTTCAAGAAAATTCCTGCACCCTAAACTACCCTTTCTTTATATGGAACATTTTTTCCGAAAAGTTCATTTTCTCAAAAATAGCTAACCATTTTTATTAAAACGGAATACGTTTAACATATTTTTATGACAAATGAAATGAATATTTCGAATTTTCTGGCTATAGCCCCTGTAGTCGTATTTACTCTGGACGACTTTTGCATAACTGGCAAACCGTTAGAGATAGACCAAATCATACTACAAAAAATGTAGATTTTGCTAAAATACACAATTTATGTCTCAATAAATTTTCTTGTAGGTCGAACCATTTCGGAGATATTCCTTGTTATGTGTGTGAGTTTCGGAAAACAATACTTTTATGAAATGGAACATCGTTGTTCATTTTTTATACGTTAACCGTGCAAAGAGAACGGAATCTGAAAGCTTTAAAACATTTCACTATTGCACAAAGCCTACTGTATTCTAATATTTCCCTTGTACCTACAAGGAAATAAGCAATAAGATAATTTGTACAAATGTTTATCTCAACTAACACGAAGAAGATATAGGAATAAGAGTTTGTAAGAATGGTTAGTGGAAGATTAGAGAAAGTCATGTGAGTTGTTGTTGTTGTAGTGTTTAACGCCCGCTTTTACTACTACGGCACCGCAGGCGGTGGCACTGATGATTCATGAAATGAAGCTGGAACACCGGTGGAATGAGATGGTGTGGGAAACCGGAGCACCCGGAGAAAACCTGCCCTGACGCCGCTTCGTCCACCACGAATACAACATGCGGGTCCCTGGGATCGAACCCGGGCCGCCTAGGTAAGTCATGTGAGTGAAATCCATGAGTTTATTTATTTTTTTTTAATTTTTTATTATTATTATTTTTTTTTTTTAAATTTTCTTAAATTTTCATTTCTTCTCCTGTTGGAAAGTGCAAGTATCTACTGCAATGCCGAAATAACCTACAAAAGAAACAGTAAAATCTACTTTCCGAGGGGTATAATTTTAACAATTTTGATAATAAAAGCTTTTGTGAAAAAGTTCATAAGAAAGAGAGTAAAATTATTTTTGCCCTGTATTGATCCACAATGCAAAACCTTAAGTAACTTATTTTAAGCACACAAGAAACCCAAAATGAAGGTTTATTCCACTTATAAATCCGGGCCCCAGTCTTGAGGAATTGAGACGCTATTACGAGTGAGAGTGCAGCTATCGGCGCCGTGGCTTAGTTGGTTAAAGCGCCTGTCTAGTAAACAGGAGATCGAGGGTTCGAATCCCTCCGGTGCCTTGCTCTCACTTTTGATACTATATGTAAGGAAAAAGGCTGTCCTGCTAAATCCAACAATCATTACGTCATAAATTATTTGAAGTATCAGACTAAAATTTTAAACACGATGTAAGGCAATACCATTATTATACGAAGTATTATATTCCACAACAAATTCTATAACGGAAATACATGTTTTGAGATTCTCTAAATAGCCCCAAAAATCATTTTTAGAAGAAACTATTTGTTTGTGTGTCTTTTCGCAGAATAACTCGCAAACAAAAAGTGAGTTAAATATCAAAGTAAGTATTTGAGTTCAACATCTTTCAAGGATGTGACACGAGTATTTAAAAATATCTCTACATTCTAAACTACCTTTTACATAAATGATTAAAGATTTTGAGTAAATACATATGTTTATACAGATAAACTTTCTTGGAAATAGCCTCTGAAGACCGCTTAATTTATATCAGCCAATTTGCGTCAAAAACATTTTTTGTAAACTTAACCATTTTTTACATATTTCCTTTTACGTGTTTAAGTTTTCTAATTCTTATAGCTTTCTCAAATGAGAGGTGGTTCGTTCTTTTTCTATCTACTGGTCCTGCAAAGAGACTGGCATGTCAAAGTCATCATATAGCTACCAGCTCTTAAAAGACGTTACTATCCTTTAAACGCAATATATTCCATATGGCCGTTATACCTACAAGGAAATGTATGCTAAAAGCATTTCTATAAATTTTCATCTCGATTAACTTGAAAATAGTAAAACTACAAAATGAATGATAAACCACACTATAATATACAGAAATTGTAAAACGTCAGAAAATGGGAACAGGACAAGCAGGGAAAAGGCTGCGTTTTTTAAAGCAGCACAGACGAGAGAGGAATTGGGTCTACGAAGAGTCCAAAATTATCATTGCAAATAGAGAGACTCTTGTTTCCTTCCTCAAACTTTCACTGACATGATCAGTATTCCAAATAACGACTGGCCCACGAAATTACACAACTGTGCGATGGACTAGACTTGACAAAGAATATGAATACCTTTTGGTGTATTCTATAAATAATACATAAGATAATTAGTGAAAGTGCTCTTTAACATACATTCACACTAGCAGTTTCCTCTCCTGGCAACAAACTAAGAGGAAATAAGAAATAGGTCGATAATTCACCGAAATTGCTTCATAAATGGTTCATTATTTCACTAACTATTGCGCAAACACTGTGTGAACAATGCTATAGTGTATTTTAAACCTTTATTTGAATGAATTTACTGTCATGCAAAGTTTAATTTTTAAGAGAAAAGTGGCAACACCAGGTCGCGTGTTCTCCCCTGATGGTTGATTGGCCGGTACATTCAAATGGAGGGAGGTTAGGGGAGGTATCCCTTTGTGCTACAAAGGCTCCATTACCAAAACTGTGGACACATCTTCATCAAATTTGAGCCTTGTCTCTCAAGTTATTAAAAAAGGATTGTTAATCAAACAGGGTTCTATGTATAATAATAGTACTTAAATGCGTTAAGTTTGCCAGCGCTTTTAGTATCTTGTTGTGCATTTGCATACTTAATGAAGCATGACAATGAAAGTAGATAGACAACTTTAATACCTCTTAAAGCGCATAGTTTTCGTCTCTCAAGTAATTCCAACAACTTAACCTGTTTAGTAATGCAATAACTGCACAAGTGGTATGCAATTATGTGTTAGAATAATTGAGACAAGTAGAATGCAGTGTGAATTTCCTCAAGCTTACTCTGTTACTCTTGGATTTACCGACATTTTGTGGTTTTGTGTGCCAATGCACGGGAAACACTCGGCATCAGCTTTCGTAGAAACTATTTTACTGAAGGGTTGGTCATTAAATTATATACTAACTTTAATGCATGTAATCCCACAAGAGATTACGAATTTATCACAAGTAATATCAAAAGATTCTAACCTAACCAATAAATTCTCGAGCGGAGAGAAAGAGAGAGTCTAGACTGTCCAATGATATTCATGTGGACTGTTTCATAAATAAAATATGAATTTAAATACTGCATCGTAAAGATCTGGCCAGAAAATGTTAAATTCTACTAAATATAACCTCAAATATCTTCATTTCCATTAGTATAGTTCGGCTTACTCAGCATTGCCAACTAAGGAGCTATTATGACAGAAAACCAGATGACAATCTCAAATAAAACTCACTTTCCTTTCAGATTAATAATTAACTTTTCTTCTGGAAAAAATCAGTGAATTTATACCACGAACCTTTTGTTTTTTACTGCACATAATTCTGAATTATTGTTTCAATTTCATTTGATGCACATCAAACCGCTTTTGAATATACATCCATTTTAAGATTTGATTGCTAATGTATTGTAACGTGCAGTCATTTGTTTTTCAGCGATTTATAATACAGTTAGTACACTGGAAGAATGATCTAGCGATAAACAGTACAAAACGACTGATAAGGTAGTAAATCCTTTGACAAATGAATTATATATATGAAATAGTTCGTACTTCAAGTGCTTTCGAAATCATCACTATATCCCTTAACTACGAGTGAGCAGCCAGTTTGTCCAGAGTATTTGGAAATCAACAGTGGCATTTGCTAAAAGTAATTTTGGAATAAAATGAAGCAAAGTAAATAAGGGACAAAACAGAAAGAATACAATGGTAGTGCTTTAGTTTTATCTTATTCTCACAATAAATGTAAATTAAAATTTTTAAGAATAATCTTTGACGAATATAACTGTTGCTTTAAATTACACACTAGGGGAAGTTTTTAAGGAGCTCTAAGAAATGGTACAATTATACAGAACATAAAACTACAGGGTGGAAGGGAAGTCATTTCATTAATTTAAACTAGTAGTAAACCTCAATATTTGGAACACATTTTGTATCTTACGTTTTTGTCTCCAACCATTATTTCCTATGGAGATATTTTACTTTTGTCGAAAACAAGCTGGTAACACTGCAGATTGAGTGGGAGTCACTTTCCCTAGCTCAGTATATAAACACTGCGTCTTGTGAACATAAACAAATACCCTGCAGTCTGCTTTACTGTGCGAGTGTAGGCCAATCAAAAGCGTTATTTCCCAAAACATTATACGAATCTGCAAGCGACCGACCTGTTTACATCGAAAAACCGGTTCAATTTCCTGACCAGCCTCAACACAACGTTGTCGAGTTACTGGGAGTTGCTGGACCAATTCCTTCAGTTCTCTTAAGTGATCAATTATTTCGCAATCTGTGTGATGTCCCATAATTACTACCGAAGCTATGTCAGAAATAAGTTACTCTACGCATCTTACAAGTAACAGTTATCTTCGTATATTCTTGTGGAATTACGCATCCAATTTGGAACAGAAACCATTTATTTTTTAGAAACTGGATGATTCAAGAACAAAATACCATTATACTTTGTCGCTTGTAATGCTTCCATGAAGCACATATTAGAAGGGATTAATAACTTCGCTTCCATCCTGTTTAAAGAGAATGGAACTGAAATAATCCGTCAGACCGGAGAAGGTTAGAGAATGGATGTAACTGAACAAAAAATTCGAATACATTTTTTTAATTAAACGCACCGTTAACTAGATAATCGCGTTTCAAGCTGAGAGCATGCGGCAACGTCGCACCACCTGTTGATCGAATAATTTGCGTCTACCGGTAGCGCAATGAACTATTGTAATGCTCTTTAAGTAGCGTTGGCCAGATAATTCCATGAAAATGAAGTTAGTGTTCTCTGCACTGACTTGCAATTCTACAATTCCGCGCAATTACAAGAGTTTATTTGGTATGTTTAAATGCCAGAATTGTTTTCTGTTCTATTTGAGAGGTTTGCACCATGATAAGCTAACGAACGTATGTTTTAATTAATTAAATGTGGTTGGTCTGTTCCTCAATTTCCGTCCCGCAACCATTTTTTCTAACTTTTGGCATTAGTTGCGGTAATGTATGCTTTAGGAAATTACAAATATTATGGAAACATAAATACTAACTTTAAATATGCTCTAGACGATCAGAAAGACATAAATTCACTTGAAATAAAATACATACAAGGTGTGTTCAAGCCTACTTACTGCGCATGCGCCTAGTTGGTAGCAATATTGCTCCCGCCTGATGATGCTCAGGTGTTCGTTGCTAACGTTAAGGATATTAATACAGTGTAGTTAAATAAACTGGTGAAACTCGCTGTTAAAGTCTGATGGATTATTTCACTTCCACATGTATAGTAATATTTTTATCAGCTACATTTCTATGGCAAATGGTAATTTTTTTTTAAAGTTTCTTGTTATATTTCAGTTCTGCCATTGCTCAAGAAGTGAAGTTTAAATGTGACACAAAGTCCACGTTTTCTTTTCGAGCACAAAACCTGGGAAAAGTGCAACTGCTTGAAGCAATGACAATAAAAAGCTGAATATCGCACAGTAGGCAAGGAAGTGGTCGAGAGGTCATTATGACGTGAAGTAGGTAAGGCACGCGTTATCAGCACAGTGATTGCTGAAAATCTACTTTCGTTCTTCATGCATCATTAAGTATGGTAATACGCACCTATACTAGTCGCGTCCTTGCGAAACAGCGAACCTGAAATCAACGTTTGTGTTCCTTATTACACCAACATGACTTTTAATTTGGTATCATTGCAAGATACCTACTTCCTTTATAGCAGCGATTTCACAATTATTCAACAGTTCATATTATCTAGAGTTGGGTACTGAAGTTTCCTGCGTTCTGCTGTTTTAGTTCATCTACAGCATCCCAATCTTGGATGGAATTGCAGCCGCTGCTACAGTTATCAGATCAGTATCTCAGGACGTGTGGATCGATATAGAGTTGACTGATAAATATTATGGCGGCTAATAAATGAGGTATTTGAAGCGTGTTCTCGACCATCCTTCGGCAGGGATGTTTTACATTTACGTCACATAAAAGAACGACGAGCGTTCGTCTACCACCTAGGTGGCCCGGGTTCAATTCCAGGGGTCCCCATGTGCTATTGGTGATGGGCGGGTCAGGGCGGATTTTCTCCGGTTTTCCCCGCCAGTTATTCCACCAAATTCTGCATTATCACCTTTTCAATCATTGGTTCCGCTTGCGCTTTATATCATCCTCTTCCTCACTCTCATACTAACCACCCGCTTCCAGGTCTTCACTTTTTCCGGTCCTGTTCCCCGACAGGCACCTGACTCTAGGTACTGGCTTGTAAGTCCTACATACGGATCAAGAAAGAGAGAAGGGAGAAAGAAGTGAGAAGGAGAAAGAGAGGACAGAAAAAGAAAAAAGAAAGAAAGACAGAGAGAGAGGGAGAGAAAGAGAGAAAGAAAGACAGAGAGAGAGGGAGAGAGAGGGAGAGAAAGAGAGAGAAAGAGAGATAGAAAGAGAGAGAGAAAGAGAGAAAGAGAGAGACAGAGAGAAAGAGAGAGAGAAAGAGAGAGAAAGAGAGAGAGAAAGAGAGAGAAAGAAAGAAAGAAAGAAAGAAAGAGAGAGAGAAAGAGAGAAAGAAAGAGAGAGAGAAAGAGAGAAAGAGAGAAAGAGAGAAAGAGAGAAAGAGAAATAGAGAGAAAGAAAGAAAGAAAGAAAGAAAGAAAGAAAGAAAGAAAGAAAGAAAGAAAGAAAGAAAGAAAGAAAGAAAGAAAGAAAGAAAGAAAGAAAGAAAGAAGGAAAGAAAGAAAGAAGGAAAGAAAGAAAGAAAGAAAGAAAGAAAGAAAGAAAGAAAGAAAGAAAGAAAGAAAGAAAGAAAGAAAGAAAGAAAGAAAGAAAGAAAGAAAGAAAGAAAGAAAGAAAGAAAGAAAGAAAGAAAGAAAGGAAGGAAGAAAGGAAGGAAGGAAGGAAGAAAGAAAGAAACAAAGAAAGAAAGAAAGAAAGAAAGAAAGAAGGAAAGAAAGAAAGAAAGAAAGAAAGAAAGAAAGAAAGAAAGAAAGAAAGAAGGAAAGAAAGAAAGAAAGAAAGAAAGAAAGAAAGAAAGAAAGAAAGAAAGAAAAAAGAAAGAAAGAAACAAACACACAAAGAAAAGAAGAAAGAAAGATAAAAAGAGAAAGTTAAAGAGCTTCCATTAAAATATCCGATGCATTGCACTCACATGACTTTCTCTACTCTTGTACTAACCATTCTTACAAACTCTTATTCCTATATCTTCTTCGTGTTAGTTAAGATAAACATTTGTACAAATTATCTTTTTTCCATATAGGTACAAGGGGAATATGGGAATACAATAGACTGTGAGCGACACACAAATCCTTTAAAGATTTCAAATTCTGTTTTCTTTGCACGGCTAATATATAAAAATGAATAACGACGTTCCATTTGAGGATAGCTTGTGTTCTAAAACTCACAGAAACATCAAGGAATATCTCCGAAATAGTTCACTCTATGAAAATAAATTATTTTAACATACATTGTGTGTTTTAGCAAGATCTTAATTTTTTGTACAGTAAGATTTGGTCTGTCTCTTACGGTTTAGTAGTTATACAACAGACATCAAGAGTAAACAGGACTAGCCAGACAGTTAAAAATATACATTTTATTTGTCATAAAAATACATATCTTAGGCGTATGGCATTTTGATCAAAATCATTAGAGCCATTTTCAAGAAAATTAAGGCAGCGAGATATTAACCTGAAAAGTAGAACGTACTCGTTGAATTTGTAGATAAAAGCTTGTTAAATGTTCCTCATTTTGAACAAAACTTAAAGGCTAAATAAACCAATATACCTACTCTAACGCCAACTTATGCGAGAGAGACTATATTAAGGCGTGTTTGAGGCACGTGGCTAGTGCTCCAGCTGGCGAACAGGAAGGGGAGGTCACGTGGGGTATGTCCAAGGATAACACAGTAAGAAAAAGAACACTTATTGCAGTAATGTTGACTTGCTAGATATTCATCACACGCACTTTCTTTTGCTCTGCAGTCAAGGTTTCACGTTGGGTTCATCACTCGCCAGTCGCCAAACCCAAACATGGGCTGCAAACTAGACTGACTGGCCAACTCGTCATTCTCGACTTCTTCTCTAAGGGCCCTGATAATTGCTCCTTCATTAACCCACTTATCCACCAATGGCTCCTACAAACACTGGGCGTATAGAAATTACAGCAGAATTATATTTCTGCACAGTATATTGGCAATTAAATTGACTGAAGTAACTCAAAAATTGTATACAGTCTAAGCAGTCTGAAACCCCATCCGAAATGGTTCACTCTACCCAAAAAAAAAAAAAAAAAAAAAAAAATTTAGACATAAATTCTGTATTTTAGCAAGATCTACATTTTTTGTACAGTAAGATTTTGTCTAGGAGTTATTCAAAAGTCATCCAGAGTAAACTGGACCACATTGGCTATAGCCAGAAATTTCAAAATGTAAATTTCATTTGTGATAAAAATATCTTAAACATATGACATTTTAATAAAAATCATTAAATCGGTTTCAAAGAAAATCAAAATTTTCGAAAACGTTTCCATCTAAAGGGTAGTTTAGGGTGGGGCTATTTTTTTCAAAACCTTCGAGTCGCATCCTTGAAAGACATTAAACTCAAATACCAAATTTGGTTTTTAACCGACTTATCGTTTTTGAGTTATACTGTCCACAGACACACATACACACACACACACACACACACACACACACACACACACACACACACAAGACAGACATACACACACACGGATCTTTTTCTAAAAATCCCTTTTTTTATTCAGGGGGTCTCAAAACATATACTTCCAGTGAAATCTCGATATGGAATTTCTATATGGAATGCAATACTTAACGTTAGTAAGGAGCAGGAGAAAGTAATTAAAAAGTGAAATTAAATAAACCTGCTAAACAAATCTTGTCTTAGGATGGAAAAGAAACTGACAGTGATATTGCAGGCGAATGTGTTTCCTAATTAATTCTTCTGCTCCAATGATCCACTAGTAACAGATGATTACATTTGGCATCTCCAGAATAGAGAGGAATTGCATTTCTGCACGGTATTTTCTAAACCAGGCATGGGCACGTGAGGAGAGGTAGCGATTGAACTTGCCTCACCCACACCATATTCTCTTGATGAAGGTTGTTTGTTACAACAAGCGCAGTGGTGGCTTCGATCCACCTGCGTGGTAGTAATAACTTCTACACTGCTACTATTTTGTTTATATTATACATATTTTGCATACAATACTTACTACAGCCACCCGTATTTTCTATACAGTGAACCATTTCAGAGATATTCCCATTTACCTGCTTCAGTTTTACAATGCTTTGTCAAACGGGAGATCCACATAAATTTTTACTTTTTGTGCTATTAGAGGAAGTAATGTATTATCCCAAAAATTCGATGTCGAGATTTCAGGGGAAATATGTTTTGAGCCCCCTGAATAAAAAAACACATTTTTAGAAAAAGGTCCCTGTGTGTGTGTGTGTGTGTGTCTGTCTGTCTGTCTGTCTGTGTGTGTGTGTGTGTGTGTGTGTGTGTGTGTGTGTGTGTGTGTGTGTGTGTGTGTGTGTGTGTGTGTGTGTGTGTGTGTGTGTGTGTGTGTGTGTGTGTGTGTGTGTGTGTGTGCAGCATAACTGAAAAAGGAAAAATCGGATAAAATCAAAGTTGGTATTTAAGTTTAATGTCTTTCCGGGATGCGACACGAAGATTTTGAAGAAAATTCGTCCATCCTAAACTACTCTTTAGATGGAAAATTTTCAGAAATTTTTGATTTTCTTGAAAATGACCCTAACGATTTTGATTAAAATACCATGTTTATGTTTGAGATATTTTTATAGCAAATGAAATGTATATCTTGAATTTTCTGGCTATAGCCCCTGTAGTCTTATTTACTCTAGACGACTTTTGCATAACTGGTAAACCGTTAGAGACAGACCAAATCATACTATACAAAAAATGTAGATCTTGCTAAAATACACAATTTATGTCCAAATAAATTTTCTTGTAGGGTGAACCATTTCGAAGATATTCCTTGTTATGTGTATGAGTTTCAGAAAACAATACTTTCGTGAAATGGAACATCATTGTTCTTTTTTATGTTAAGTGCGCAAAGAGAACAGAATTTGGAAGCTTTAAAACATTTGACTATCGCACAAAGCCTACTGTGTTGTAATATTCCCCTTGTACCTACAAGGAAATAAGCAATAAGATAATTTGTACAAATGTTTATCTCAACTAACACGAAGAAGATATAGGAATAAGAGTTTGTAAGAATGGTTAGTACAAGAGTAGAGAAAGTCATGTGAGTGCAACACATTCGGTGTTTTGTAAATTTGTTTTCCGCCTATTTTTGTACAACAGCACGAGCCGCCATTGTCTCTCTGGATGTTGCCCCTGCTCTTGTTTTCCAATTAACCTCTTAAAGCTCTCAAGTATGCTAATAATTAGTTTACAAGTTTTAAGTACTTTGGTATTTAACAGGCTTATCTACTTTAGTTCGAATATGTCCAGAGTGAGAAGTGGCGAGGTTTGCGCATGATTCAGGAGTTTCCCAACAGACATTGTGTACCAGAACTAATACGCCGTGAATTTCAGAGAAAATTACAACAGCGGCGGGCGGCTGCGTAACGGAAACTCCTGGGAGTTTGTGTGTACGGTAACTGATCGATAAATTTAAATTAAAACACCACGGCCACAATCTTTATTCCCGAGAGTCTGCCATGAGTTCAGAATAAAAGTTAAACTGGCCAACAGACCCGCCCTGTACACCATATCAGTATAATAGGGAAACAACAGTAATTTGCTTGTATCTGATAACCAGACCAGTTTACTCCACACAGAGCTAGCCCAGGATATACCGGCCAGTGACCACATTAACAAAACTATATACAGTCACGTATACAAAGTAAACGAATACCCTCCATTTTCAGATGTAACCTAATTTTCAACCACTACGTCAATCCTCCATATGCCTTTGTCTCACACAGTGCATCTATAGGTACTGATATTTACAGAAAAACTTATGTACATATATAGGACGATATCAGAAACTACTCACCAAATGCCAGTTTGTACTTTCAACATGAAGCCATAAAGTGCTCTGTAATTTCATTTCATAAACTACTAAAAGATAAATATAATCATAAAACTGTTGTACCAATACGAACATATTGGTTATGTCTTTGTTGAGAATGCCATAGAGAAGAAAAAATAGTGGTTTAATCCACAGAATACAAACAGGTGCTAAACTCCACATAGTATAGAAACAAAAGCCTATTACATTTTATTACAAAGAATAAATAGGTGGTCATGATGTAACATTTTAGGAAACAAAAGACGTAAATGACAATTCATCTTGTGTTATATTTGTTTCTTTTATTGCGTTTATCAAATAATGCAGATAAATATGTAATGAAACAATCTGAAAACCTCCGAATTACCTTTATTCTAATTCTATAGATGTGTGTACTGAAGCTTCTGGATATCAAAGCTTTGTAATAACCCTAATTTGAGAGAGTTTTGGTTCATTTCCTTTGTATGTTGTACTTAGGTTTGTTAGTAAGGCATGTTAAATAATGGTACACAGAGAAAAACTGCTAACATTAGAAATCAATGATCTGGTATTTTAGCTTAACTATATAACATGCATACGTTAAGGGTTTCTGCTTTAACTTAAAACAACGTATTTTTATATTATTAACTGCAAGACTAAAAACTGAAGTATGAAGCTTTATTGTATAACCTAACCTGTTTTTTATTTTAGAAATTTCTACAATGATACAGGTTTTTTACACCAAACAAAATAATTTATACATAATAATAACACAAGATTAGTACATAGCATGTCCACTATTTTACCAACGCATCTGTTTTTTGCATCCCTTCACCTCCATACATATTTTTACAGTATCCACTTATCCAGTTTTCATTTTGTCTTTATTTCCTATTTTTTCCTTTGGGAGTCCTTAATCTTCGGGTTGCATGCCCCAACCATTGCAGTTTTTTCCATTTATCACTTCGATTACATTTTTTTCTATATCCATTAAACGTTTTCATTTTTTATTCTATTTTCTCGACTTCCTGGACGATTTTCTAAAGAGCTCTCATTCAACAGTTCTCAATGTTTCTTCCTGTACACTGTTTTCTGTCAAAGTTTCCGCCCCATAATGCATCACACTCTCAACTATTGATTTATAAATTAATTTTTTTGTTTCGGCCAAAATATTACTACTCCAAAGTAATAAGTTTAGCATTCCATTAGCTCGGTTTCCTTGGCATATGTATTTCTAATAATTTGTTATGATCCATCTGCCTGTAATATTATCCTCAATATTTAAAATGTTCAATTATAACCTGATATAATTATATAAAAATTACTCTATCAATCCCACTAACGATTCTTCCACCACCAAAGGGTGCTTATAGATTATGTACCTCTTCCAGAAGTTGGAAGATGTTGAGGACAGATTAATGAAGTGCCAGTTAGTAAGAAAGGTCATGTTAGTACAACAGAGCTGATTTCTTCATCAGATAGTACGCGAAAAATCGAACTTTTGAAGCGTTTCGACCTGCCAGTGCCCAGGATAGCGTGACATTTATACACTGGCATTCCTCACACCTTCCAACATATTTGCAAGCGTTACACAGAAGTTGCCGCAATGATACATAACCAAAGATAAATGATAATGTCTTTGTAGAATACGAGCAGAGATGAAGGCGATCAGCTGTTAGGTATGGCGAGGTCACACACACACACACACACACACACACACACACACACACACACACACACACACACACACACACACACACTTGCGAAACCCCCCTTCTTCATTTGGACTTGCTATTTACTATATGACACCAGCATGAAGAAATTCCTTGAAACATATGTTGTTGCTGGTTTATGGAGTGGTATAATGGCGTGCTTGAAGTGCCTCTAAAGTTCACTGGTTTTGATATTAAAAAACATATCTGATGTCCTTGTACCTACAATGGGAAATGCCGACATTGTAGAAGCAGTAGTCAAATATTTTAATAACTGTTAGCTATGTGATGGATTTGACATTCCGTTCTCTTTGCACGACGAACCCCCCCCCCCCGCCCCCTCCAAAAAATAACTACTTTCCATTTGAGAAATATTGCAAAATTCAAACCACTAACAAAGAATATTTCGGAAATGCTTAACTACACAAACAAATTTGTATCCCATAAATTATGTATTTACCAGATCATTTTCTGTGTTCTAAGATTTTGTCTTTCTTACGGTTTATCAATTATGCTAAACTCATTCAGAATGAAAACACTACCAGATATGCATTTAATTTGTCATGAAAGTATTTAAACAGATGGTAATTTAATGAAAATCGTTAAAGCTATTTTTGATGAATAGACCAGATTTAAACAAATAACCTTCGAGGTGGAAGAGGAATAATATCCCAATCCTTGAAAAAGTAGAACAGTAATTACTTGTTACTGCTATTTCTGTGAAAGGTAACATGTTTTAGGAAGAAGTATTTTTCCGTTGGCGTTTTGAGCATCTTCAATCTCTTTTAAATGACCAGATAATGGCTTGTGTGACCAGAGATTCTATTCTTCTGTAGTTGTTTTTCTCTGAGATAGTGAAATAATATGTGTGGAGCTGATAGCCTATTTGTTAATAAGGGTTGTCTGGAGCAGAGCACAGTGGTGTGTGAGAGTGTACGTGCGTGAGGTTTATTTCCAGTATGCATTGCTATTTGAAGTGCTTATTACAACCTTTTGTCTTCCGCTCGATAAGTATGATGCAACCCATTTGTAACTTTTCCGTTATTGCCACAGTGTGATAATGAGTCTTATGCAAAACCACGTTTACGGGGGTAGGAATTTCAGCCAATCAAAGAGAAGCCAAGGCGGATGGGTACACAGAGGTGTGCTTGCATCTAGGGTAAACTTATAAAAAATAAATATTAACTAACGCCCCTGTAAATTCACTACTGGGTCACTAACGGTAACACTGACGCCATCTACCATGGTGAATTTCAACAATTCTACTGTCATTTAGGTAATCGGATAAGAGATTGTTTCATCAAATAGGTGGTACCACAATACATATTTATATTTTACTTGGAAAAATCAACAATATATTGTAATTGATGCCCACATTGAAGCAATATGACATATTTATAGTACAAATTCGTAAGAGATATCAAAGTGATATAACTGATATGCAAAAATTAGCCACAGTCCTTAATTGTTGGTCAAAAGTAGTGATGTTGTATACTCAATTTATACACAAGCAGGTATTGGTAATGCGGTATATCCTTTCAACTGTTGATTTCGTCATCGATAATTCCAATTTTTCAAGGTTTGGATCAAATAAACATAGTACTGATATTGGTTTACGTTAAAATTAATTTTACTGTGACGTCTCAAAGACTAACGGACGAGAGGTTATAGGGGAAGGAGAATGGGTCACCCGGTCCAGCGATGACTTCGCTAATTATTTAGCTTTGCATGTGTTCTGACCAGCGGGCAGCAAACGAGAAGCTAAATAATCAATTTTATTCTATCCAAATAAAAAAGCCAGCACATTCTTTTATGGGCGTATTTAAACAAGGAACAACGCTTTTCTGTGGTAGCATTAAAGGAGATTAAGAAATATATTTAAACAATTTCTTAAACAAAGATAATGCATATTCCTGCTTAATAATAATGATAATGATATAAATGATGATACATAAACCGGTTTAGATTTAAAGGGTGATAAACAAGGGTGAAAGCTGAGGGAGGGGGAGAAGCTACGTCGTAAACTATATAGGTCGATGCCTCATAATTTTTCGAAACATGCTCTTTTGGATTTGCAGTAGTTCTATTACTTGTGTTGCGCTAAACTTTCATTTTTTTGACGTTCTGTTTTCCTGCTATTTCCGACAGTCATTCAATGTTTAAAACTTGGATGTGAAAATTCAAGTCAAATACACCATTTCGTTTTCAGTGAATGATACCCATTTGGAAAATTTTACACCGCGCATGCGTATGACTCCATGACACAAAACGTGGTATATTAAAATTATTTAAACGCTTTACATTTAATTTATAGAGTGATTTGACGCCTCTAAAGTGCCATATTTAGTTTCCATCCTCGCTGCGAGTTCGTTCTGCATTTGTAACGCTGTTTCCTTTAAACTGAGATTACTTTCTTACGAACAAATGTAGGAGAAATGTTGCAATTGTACTTTTTTTTTACTTACAAACACATTACGTCCCTTACCCTTGTAGACAGCTATGAGCTGGCAGGTTGACCTTGTGGCATAACCTACCAATAAGCAGCGCGGGTAGGAACACGTGGCTTGGAAAACATTCGGAGCGGGCTATATAGGGACTGCCATTGTCTTATAAAATGTAATTTGCGTTTCTCTTTTAATTTTTCTTCTAAAATGCCATATGTTTGACATACTTTTATGATAAATGAAATGTATATTTTGCATTTTCTGGCTATAGCCATGCAATCCTGTTTACTCTGGATGACCTTTGAATAACTGGTAAAGCGTAAGATATAGACCAAATCTTACTGTACAAGAGATGTAGATCTTGCTGAAACACACAATTTATGTCTAAATATTTTTCTTTTTGTTTTGTAAGTGAACCATTTCGGAGATATTTCTTGTTACTTGTGTGACTTTTGGAAGACTTACATTTCGTCGATTTTTTTTATATGTTAACTGTGCAAAGAGAATAGAATTTGAAAGCTTTAAAATATTTGACTATCGCTCAAAGTCTACTGTATTCTAATATTCCCCTTGTACCTACAAGGAAATAAGCAATAATATAATTTGTACAAATGTTTATCTCAACTAACATGAAGAAGATACAGGAATAAGAGTTTGCAAGAATGGTTAGTAGAAGAGTAGACAGTCAAGTTTGCTATTGCGAACTGATGAAATATTTATTATGTTGCTTTCTATAATGCACTGTCATATGGAAAGAGAACAAGTTTGTACAAAGGTCAAACAAGATAGAGGTAAAGATATGTTTTTGAAAGAGTCACGTTATGGTTTTTGTTAGACAAGTTGTGGTCTGGTATTCCTCTGGTTTCTTTTCCCTTGAACCCATTTTGCTGTTCATGTAACACGTTTGGCAGTAATGAGGTGGTAAAAATACCAGGTTCTTCATTAGGCGTGGAAACACACGACCATGCTTATAGTGAAAACAACACCGAGAAATGTAAATACGCTCGTGCTTAATTGATACGAGAAACTCTTGACAATTTCTCTTTATTTAAATGTAGGTACAGCTCTAAACATCTGATAAGCCTGTGTGACTTCCGCATATAACACATTCTCTCGCTTATTTCATTATTCATTATAGCATACCTGCAATAATAACTGTTTTTCCCTTACTTAGCTTACATAACTATCAGAAACAAAGGAAGCTAGTGCAGCGCTGATTAAGGGACATGTGACGTCCGACGATGTCTATGTTAAAGGCAATCTTTTTTCGTATTATTATTTTTTTTTTTTTTCGAATTTCGCGAAATGAGTTCTAATTTTCATGTTTTTTCGCTCAACATAGCTTGTATTATTGCTTTAATTTCGCGATATTGTTTTTTACTTTCGCTAGTACGTATAGTAAGTTGAAGTATTTTCATTCAAAAATTCAAACTCGAAATTTCACCGAAGATACTTGTTTTGAGCCCCCTGAATAAAACAAAGCATTTTTAGAAAAAGGTCCATGTGCATGTCTCTGTGAGCACCATGACTCAAAAACGAAAAGCTAAACACCAAATTTGGTATCCACCCTATATTACCCTTTACATGGAAAAATCCTGAAAATTTTTGATTTTCTTGAAAATGGTTCTAAAGATTAGGATTAAAATCCCAAGTGTTTGAGATATTTTTATGACAAATGAAATTTATATTTTGAATTTTCTGGTTATAGCCCATATAGTCAACAATGCGAGAACAGGAAAGGGTGCTCAATTTTACACCTCTGTTAGTTTTATCTTGTATTTTGTATTTCCTGGTGTCACAAGTTCTTCTTAAGTGAAACTGACTCTCCGTTCAGTCAAAAGTCGGAGATACTAGATACTATCTGTCAAGGTATCGCAAAATCTGTTCCTGCAATGTGAACTTCCTGGAAATGACTGGTACGTATTGTAACAAATGACAAAAATCAGATCGTTACTTTCCTATCACTGTTTTATCTTCTAAAATCACAGTGTAGAGTCATTCGTGTTATCACAACTCACAATTTTTACTTCTCATAACCTTGCTTACTCCTTTCAGTGTCTTTGTTCACTTCCTCTGTCTCTCATGCACGATGCAATTACTAGCGACACCCGTTGAATCTTCTTACGACACACAGCTGTCTCACACTCACTGACTCATGTCTGCAACTGTAACTCTAAAACTCACTGCTCTTTGTTTATTCCAAAAAATGTTTTCGCTGTTCTTCTCAGATCTCTGTATATACTGAGGATGACGTCACGGATGACGAACTTTCTCGAGTTCCACACACACAGCTAGAAGTCACGCAAACGTTATCGACCTCTTTTGTTTCTACCGCTTCAATTGTTAAAAGGCTCTCCTTGGAATGGTACAAGCCCGTGGGGGGAGGGGGGTCAGTTTCCAAGTCCCACCCCCACCTCTTGGCAGTAAAAACCCAAAGTGGTGGGAGAGGAATCGGGTAATATTCCAAATTTCATAACATTCTGACCAAAATTGTGTCGCAATGCACTTTTTAATACAGTTTTACGAAACGAAGAAAGTAAAACTTAATGATTCTGCACTTTTATGTTTAAATGGACAAGGGCAGTTTTAAAATGGTGCAGAGTGACAAATGTTACCGCTTTTAAACATACAAAGAAGCGAAGATACTTTTATTAGTGAAAAAAATTATATATTTGCTCCAAAAGTTAGGATATTTAGTTGACTGTCCCCTGAAGTAACCAACACACTGGTTCCAGGAATTTTCTGTTATGTTTGATTTGTTAATAATGGAAACGTGCAATACCTCAGAGTGGTGTGAGTGTATTTTGTAACAATGCACGCGCTGTGAATAAAATCAGTGCTGAAAATCGCAGTTTTTAATTAACAAAGAGGTTTCTTATCGGTTCGTTACTGAAACACAATGTGTTACGAAACATGTTCCGGCCCATTTTACGTTCTTGGTATTGTTGCAAGAATCACTGATTAACTCTTGTTCACACATTGTACTTAAGTGTTGACCGTAAACTTAGACCTAGTGATTCAACGAAAATCTGAAGCTGTTAACAGTGAAGCAATACGAATCCTAAATAAAAATTAATTAGAAACTAAAAGCTTCACTTATAAACACATTAGGCTGGCAAGTCAACCATGGAGACCACATGACATAACTAATAGATAAGGCATCCTGGCTCCCCCTGCACCCCGCGGCTAGGCGTATGTGACTAGGAAAACATTTGGAGCCGGCTGTACAAGTGTAGAGAAAGCCATGTGAGTGCAACACATCACCTTTGATGGTTATTTAAAGGTTCTGTTACACCTGGTAGTCTGTGGGAAGCGGGTAGATAAGTAGATATCATTATATGAACAGACCCAAGGCCGGGCCGCAACGCTTTTAGTATTGTCTCTGTAGACCCGCTTTCTGTTGTGTGTTGGGCAACAATGAATCGTTCGTTACCTTGGATACTTCCTATTTACTTTGTTTCTAACATCCTCTCCGAGGCAGACATAGCCATTAGGAATTCTCAAGCCCGTTACAACGTATACATATTTAAAGAGCATACATAAATTCCACTTTCCTGGGAAACACTCTTGAGAAATACTGAAAACATCACACGTCGTCAACATCAGAGACATTTACAACCACATTAACCTTTGCTTCTGTCCTCATTCTCAACTCACTTCAGGAAACATCAATGTTCAGTTTATTCCTATATCAAATAATTGCAGTCTAAAACGCAAACTCACTTCGTACAGAACCTTCAAAGTAAAATGTATGAAAAGAAAGGATGAAGAGAGAGACACACCTAAGATTGGAGCAGACAAACCCGCAGGGTCCATCGAGTGACCTTAAAATATTTCATCTTACATACAACCGGTTCAAAGACAAAGGAGTAACCAGGCTCCAGATCAACAGGTGGTTTACACAAATTCGCACTGACCAATGACTGGTAGATTAATACGATCAAGTGTCAATATAACTAAGTATGGTAGTAATGGGAAAGTGAAAAGATTTCGTCCGCACCTGCCAAACAGGAAGCACACCTGTTGAATATCAAGAACCACGTGCCTCAGCATAGAGATACGTACGTACGCACGCGCAGGAAATGTCTCTCTTCCTTTGCGAACACAACTTTCATTTGTCTTTTGTACAGATACGAGATTTGCATTTATTTTCCCTTTCTAAAACGCGGCGATTCACTCAAGAATTTTGCCCTCTTCGACTGTACAAAGTAAATCTCAACTAAAACAATATATTTTGGAATGTTGACTAAATATAAATAAAGATGAAAATGCCATGGATTTGTATGTTTTTATAGGATCACTGGAGAAAGCTAAAAGTTAATATTTATTTGTTTCGTTACTTTATGATTCCAAATATCTATATCTACTATGTTTAGTAAGCACGGTAAGTATTGTATTTGACCCAAAAATTCCATATCGAGATTTTACCGGAAATATGTTTTGAAACCCCGAGAATCCAAAAGAAAAAAGCATTTTTAGAAGAAGGTCCGTGTGTGTGTCTGTCAGTCTGTGGACAGCATAACTCAAAAACGAAAAATAAGTTAAAACCACAGTTGGTATTTAAGTTTAATGTCTTCAAGGATGCGACACAAAGATTTTGAAGAAAATGGCCACAATCTAAACTATACTTTACATAAAAAAATTTTCGAAATTTTTTATTTTCTTGAAAATTACTAACGATTTTGATTAAAATGTCACATGTTTGAGATATTTTTATGACAAATGAAATGCATACCTTCAATTTTCTGGCTATAGCTCCTGTAGTCATATTTACTCTGGATAACTTTTGCATAACTGCTAAACCGTTAGAGATAGACAAAATCGCACTAAAAATGTACCTGTTGCTAAAATACGCAATTTATGTCTGAGTAGATTTTCTTGTAGGGTGAACCATTTCTGGGATATTCTTTGTTATGTGTGTGAGTTTCGGAAAACTTAAAACTTTCGTGAAATGCAACATCGCTGTTAATTTTTTTATATGTTAAGCGTGCAAAGAGAACGGAATCTGAAAGCTTTAAAACATTTGACTATCCCTCAGAGACTACTGTATTCTAATATTCCCCTTGTACCTACAAGGAAATAAGCAATAAGATAATTTGTACAAATGTTTATCTCAACTAACACGAAGAAGATATAGGAATAAGCGTTTGTAAGAATGGTTAGTGCAAGAGTAGAGAAAGTCATGTGAATGCAACACATTAGATTTTTTAAATTGAGGGGCCTCAAAACATATACTTCCGGTGAAATCTGTAGATTGAAATTTTGTGATGGATGGAGTTTGAGGGCCCCTCGACAGCTAGGTCATTTGGGCTGAAATTTTGGGTGGAATATAATAATTCCTCTACTTACTATGCGTAGTAGAGAAAGTAATAAGCAATAACGGATATACAATTTGAGGTTAAAAACTCCTCATTAAGTTAATCTTAAGCTAAATAATTAAAGAAAGAAATGTTGCAGTTCTCCATAAAGAGCCTTATTTCGTTTTGACGAACAATACACCTAATTTTGTTTCAGACATTGCAGAAGATTAAGCTCTTGTACTTCAATATGAACACTTAGAAGTTACAAAAGATGCTTATGAAGAATTCCTTGACCATGGAGTAGAAAATATAGTTGTTACATCATAGAATATAAATAGTTGCTAAACTTCGCAGCGTATAAAAACAAAGGCCGGTTATGTTTTATTGCACGGAATATACATAGATAATCATGACGTAATCTACAACAAACACAAGACAGTTTAATAGGATCATGTGTTATATTTGTTTCTTTGTCATTTATTAAATAATGCTGACGTGTATGTAACAAAACAATGTCGAAACATCTAAATAACGTTATTCTAATTGGATAGATGCTTGTGCTTGAGTTTGTGGATGCCATAACCTTCATGTAAGAAAATTTTATTTTATTTCGTTTGTATTTATGTTGTACTAGGATTTATTAGCAGGACAGAGAAAAGTGTTAACCTTAGATATTAAGTGATAGTAACTCTATTAACAATCCTTCGGGCAGGCAGCTGGTATATAGATAGTAAATGGTTTATTCGATGTTTGAAGAAGTCGCATCTAATCCAAGTTTAACAAAGGCTTGTTACGTTTTCAGCGAAACATTTTCAATGCATCCGAAGGGTCATTTGCGCTGGAGTTGGTATTGGAGCATAAAGTTGGCAAGTCTTATACATTGTATACGATTCTTCAAATATAAACTGGGAAATTTGTAGTAACTTTAGTACATTTGTTTTCTGTGCCATTCTGCTGATATACATACATGCTTATGGTCTTTGCTTCACTTGCGTACAGCTCTAACCAGGATTTTAATGCGGTCTTGTGTGTTTCTATGATAGATAAGGTTTCATAACTTTAATAGTGAATTCCGTTGTTTTACATGTTTACAAACTTTGAAAGCTATCTCTGTATTAGCAAAAATGGACAAACCTCAGAGAGACAATCATAAATGTAGATTTCGACTTCTAGAAATTGAACCATGACGCGACTGTTTCCAATCCTTAATGGTTGTGTTAAACAAATGCAGGTATAAATTCTCTACGTCAGTTTCACATACCGTAAAAGTTATTTGTTTGCGTAGTGAGAGTGACAGTGTTTGTTGTACAATTTACATATAGACGTCAAACTGAGAGCTTCGACTACTTTTATGTTTGGTTGTCATTTTTAAAAACTGAAGACGTCACTGCTTGTTTTTCCCTTGACTTATTTGAGTCTGCCCCAAAATGTTTTTCTTTTGACATTTTAAAACAGTTACGAATCAAACACAACTGTAACTTTGTTTTTAGCATTCACATCAGCTTCTCTACTCATTCCTCTACCTCCTGTTAATCGATGTAAACTATCATTATGCGTTTACGCGTTTCATTGCAATTGTTAGATATTTAAAATCGGATCGCTGTGTGATGGCTTTGAAATTCTAGATTCCTTGCACTACAACGAGGAGAACGAATAGTGATTGACGTATTGAAAAAAAAAAATGTGTTTGAAAATTCAAATACAATAATAAAGAATACCTCGTAAATAATTAACCCCGCATACATTTTTTAAATAAAGTGTGTATTTTAACAATATTTATTGATATGTTTATGCGTTTTATACATTTTTTACGGTTTACCAGTTGTATAACGCGTTCATAATAAGCACTTCGAAATTTTTTCTACGAAAGGGCAGAAAAGAGATTAAGAACTATAATTCTGAAATAAGAGAGCTCTGACCTTATGCTGTTTAAAAACCACTTAGTGTACATAAAGACCCTCCATTTTTCTGCTCACCTATGGCCACCTGTTGAGTAGTTCATTCACTTCACTTTCAAAGGTTTGCTGTTTTTGCTACAATGTTTACGAACGTATACGTTTGTATACCAAAAAACCTGTTTTAAACGTTCGTTCGGCTGTTAAAAATTATGTGGGATCAAAGAGAAACAATTTTAGTCGTTAATAGCACTAAATTACATAGTTATGCATTTCATTTAAAGTTTCAAGGACGTGGAAGATATCCCAAACTTTGATCTAAGATATTTCCTTCCCAGATTTCTGTCACCAGATATCGTTTGAGTCTACATATCACCAGTACGGCCGCCTGTGGCGGCGGGTGTGATAATAGCGGAGGTATACTCTAGCATTAACAAGGGATGTTATTGTAAATCACTGTTTCAGTATTGAACTGCGTAATTGTTACAAAGTTTACATTGTTGGTCGGCTTGAGAAATAATGAAAATATTCATAAAGTACTACCCCGTCATAAAGTAAAAACAGGAATAGTTAATGTTAAATATTAGGTTTATAAACATGAGAAGATATAATACAGAATTTGTTTTAAAAATTTCTGAGACATTTTGTTACCAGTGGCGGTCACAATGCACCACTAGTGTAAGTTCTAGAATAGGGGTCAGCATTGCTAGGGAGAAAACTAAAATGTAAGATTGTTGTATATTTGAATGAAATTCTATCAAGCTCATAAATTTTCCATAATAAATAAAATGCTTGAGAAGGTTTTCAACGACTAAAATATATAAAATTACTAACCTTGACTACCAAATAACTCATTTGTGTTCTAAATCTGGAGCAATTCCGAGAGAAATATGGAACAGGTATTATTGGCGAAGGACACATCTATCGTTGCATGTGTTCGTGTTCAAGGTGAGGGTCAGGAAACGTACACAGAAGCACGCACAGAGGAAAGTGACTTGCTGCTCCTACTGTGTTGTCAGTCTCGCAGTTGAAGGTGAGGACTTGGGCAGTGCAGGTAGGACCAGACTCGGGGAGTTCACCACATCATCATGTCGAGAACACTGGTGAGTGAGTGAGTTCAACGCCTGGATAAGACACCAACACACATTTACTATCTTACTTCTACACCAAGACTCTTAATACTGACTCTACTCAACGTTTTAACTATTTTTGCACATTAATTCTAAATTAGCACAATTTGCACAATTTAAATGTTTTATTACTTTTTTCAACTAATTCAACAGCCTCAATGTAGTATTTTTACTCTCTCTAGTACATATCGTACCTAGGGAATAATTTGTCCCAAAAATTCGCAACGAAATATTACCTAAAATACATATTTTGAGCCCCCTAAATCCAAAACACAAGTATTTTTAGAAAAAAAGCATAACAGCACAACTAAAAAACAAAAAGTTGATTAAAAAGTAAAATTACTATTTAAGAAAATTAGTAACAAGATAATTTCTGCAAATGTTTGTCTGAACTAACACGAATGGTTAATGCAAGAATAGAAAAAGTCATGTGAGTGTAACTGAACTCGTGCGTTTGTTTGAAGCTATCGTATTAGCAAACGTCGAAGAGCTATCGTGTTTAATTGTCCGTCGTTCCAAGCATTCTTGTGGTGATGGGATTGGTGTCTGTTTGTGGTTAGGTTGTCGTGTATGACAGAGGAATTGACTAAGTTGGCACGTAATTCACTACCACAAAAGTTGAAGGGTTTTAGAGTCACAAGTATGTATGTTGTTGGGTCATTTATTTGGTGTAACCAGTAATTCAACCTTTTATCCGACTAAAAGCATTGTTCATTACTTCTCTTTGTAACCAGTCTACCTAATACAAATCTTGAAAAATACACAGTTTATGTTTAAATAATTTTTTGTAGAATTAGCTATTTCCGAGATATTCCTTTTTATTTGTGCGTTTTTTCGAAAACTTGAAATTTTGTGAAATGGAACACCGTTATTCAGTTTTTTTATATGTTAAGTGTGCAAAGAGAACAGAATCTTAAAGCTCTAAAAGATTTGACTATCGCACAAAGCCTACTGTATTCTAATATTCCCCTTGTACCTACAAGGAAATAAGCAATAAGATAATTTGCATAAATGTTTATCTTAACTAATACGAAGAAGATATAGGAATAAGAGTTTGTAAGAATGGTTAGTACAAGAGTAGAGAAAGTCATGTGAGTGCAACACATCAGATTTTCCGAGTAGGATGCACTTTACATAAATTCTACAGCTCATTATTGTGTTCAGAAACTGGTCAATTGAATAATAACACCTTTAAAACATGACCAACTATTGAAAAATAAAAACTATTAAAAATAAAACTTTGGGCAATGGTTAACGAAACAAGAAATATTAATACATATTTTGTGCCTTAACCAGATTTACACTTTTACAATATTTTTTATCTAATTCCCACAGTTATTCATTCATACAAAAGTTATTCAAAATGAAGAGACAATATATTACTGCCAGAAATTTCAACATATACAACCATTTTATTTGTTATATGTATATCTTGACTATCTATATTATATTTTCATCAGAATCATTAAAAAATAAAAAAAAATAAAAAAATAAATAAATAAAAAAAATAAAAAAATAAAAAAATTACTGAACTTTTGTCCATGTAAGCTACACTTTGGGTGGGAGGATTTTCTTTAAAATCATCGCATGGTAGCTTTGGAAAGTACTGAACGCAAATACCAAGTTTGGTATCCATCCCACAATTTCATATTGATATTTTCTTTTCACATACAAGCAGAACGTTTTTGCTTGATTATTCGCTCAGGATTTTTATTTTCCTTCCTTTCTTCCTTAAAATATTTCTCATTAAGATTTCTACCTCAGCGCTGGTTCTCCTTCCGTACATAACATCACAGAAATTCTCTCCCCAAACTCATTTTTTTTTTACTTTCTATATTACGTATCGTAAGTCGCATTCCACCGAAAAAATTCGATATCGAAATTTCGATATCGTGATAATCAAATAGTTTAAAGCTTTGATATCCCGTTATCTTTGCACGTCTAATATATAAAAAATTTGTTCACTTCACAATAAAAAAAATTAATTTGGACATAAATTATGCGTTTCAACGAGATGTACATTTTGTATAGTAAGATTTGGTCTATCTGTTACGGTTTACCAGTTATGCAATAGTCATTAAGAGTAAATAGGAGTATATAGGATATAGCCAGAAAATTTAAAATATACATTTAATTTGCCTTAAAGTATCTTAAAATGCGACATTTTAATCAAAATCGTTAAGAGCCATTTTGGAAAAAATCAACCTTTTCGTAAAATTTTTCATGTAAAGGGTACTTAAGGGCGGAGAAATTTTCTTCAAAATCTTCGTGTCGCATCCTTAAAATACGTTAAACTTAAATATTTTTTGAGTTACGCTGTTCACACACACACACACACACACACACACGCGCGCGCGCGCGCACGCACGCACGCACGCACACACACACAAACATACAAGCGACTCTTTTTCCTAAAATGCTTTTTCTTTCTTTTGGGGTTCAGAGGATGTCAAAACATATTTCTGGTGAAATCTTGACATCGAAATTTTGGATCGAATACAATATTTCCCCTTTTTACTTAATACGCAATAGAGAAAGACAAAATTATAGAATGTATCAGAACAATCGCAGCCAAAGGGCAGAACGCTGTTTATAAACATTGGCAGGTCGATATCTTGACAGTGCATGTCGCAAGCCGGAGGTCTCTTATGCTCTTAGAAAGCTGACTGAAAGAATGCGACTAATACAGAATTACTTCCACCTTCGTAAGGTGCATTCTGATTGAGCAGTTTCGAAAGCATTGCAGCTTCATTGCCCAAACCTCGAAAGTGGCACGAAAACTTCACTTTCTTCTGGTCAGTTACCACGCCTACCTACCTATCAAAATATTTACTCTATACCTAGCACGTCGGGGAAATCGTTTGTTCAACAGTCGTATTTACCAGAAAAATACGATGCGTTACAATCACACAACTTTCTCTGTTCACTGTAACTTATTTTTATAGCTCTTCTGGAAAATGTTCACTAAAATGTGTTTATTTTGTGGGTTATGTACCTAGAAGGTAGAGATGTCGATAGTACAGCGAAAATACTTGTTTTGAGACTGCCTGAATACAAAACAGTATTTTAAGAAAAGGTTATTCTGTGTGAGCGTGCGTTTGTGTGCCTCTGTGCGCATGCGTGAGTGTGTTTTTGTGCGTGAGTGTCTATGTTGATTTGTGTGCGTATATGAGTTTATGTGGTGAGGGATCTACCACAGTACACAGTAATCTAAGGTAACCCCTTAAAAAAAAAAGTGAAGACGGCATCCGACTGCTGCTCCTTTCGTGGTTGTTTCCATTAGGCCAACACCTGTTTCCTAAAAAGGCCCCCGTTGCTAGCTCTGCATGCTAGTAACCTAGCACATTGAGGCATCTCAGAACCCCGCCTTGACGATTCAGAAGGTACTCAATCGCCCATGAGTATCGAGAACCATTGCCCGCCCGAGACCAACCCAATCCGAACAACTCCCACACGGAAGGGGCGCAGATGTTCGGCCTTGTCTACTTCTGGTAACGTCAGAATTACCACGAGTGCAACACAGTGATTTTGTGAGTAGCGGAGTGCCTTGTGCTTCTGGATGCGCGCGTGTGTGTCCGTGTTTCTGGATGTATGTGCGCGTGCGCAAGCGTTTGTGTGTACGTGTGTGCCTGCGTATGTGTCTTTCAATCTGCAACCTTGAAGACACAATGGCAGTGCTGAACTAAATTATACAGCTTCATTTGTCAATTACACCACATTAAAGAACAATGCTAATGTTCGCCTGAGGAGCAAAGATTAAAACTCGGCACTTACAAAAAGGCGTTGTATAAAATGCAATTAAATTACTCTAATGGGATACGGTGCAACGAAAGGATTTGTCAAACAAGGTCATGTAACGGAAAGATAGCGCGGTTGTGTTTGTTTTCTTGCTGTTTACGGATATAACACACTTAGGTTAAGTTTATACTCGTACTTGTATCAAAGCTTAAAGAAATGATTAATTCTGTGGTTTTCATTTCACTTACTTCGTATTTGGTTACTAACCATACAGTCAAGATGAACAATATTAATTACCTCCTGAAACACTGCATTTACCAAGATGATTTTCAGGCCTCAACAATGTAATTTAACAATATACTTCGGTCTCATAAACAACAATAGGGTTATAAATAAAGAGCTAGCGTAACTTTGGGGATACATTTCTATAATAATAAACTTCGGAAGAAAAGGAACTTAAAACAATATCAATGTGCGCTCCAGTTCTAGGCTAGAGCAAGGGAAAGGTTTTTGAAAGGATAATTCTGTTTTAAGTTGAGGAAAAGCTGATAGTAGCCCTGGCATTGGACTTCCATTACATTCACCAATAAGCAAAAGGTGCATGATATTGCTGGCCCAGTTAAACACTGTCTATTGCTGTCGTGATAGACGTGCACGCAAACGTGCCGATACTTCGGTTTCATTCAGTCTTTTCACTTTCTCTGCTTTACAATACTCCACACAAAAATTCGCTTTGTTGATGTGTTGCACTCACATGACTTTCTCTACTCTTGTACTAAACAACCTCGAGAACTAGAGGCTAGCATTTTACCCCTAGGACCAGAAGTATAAATAGCTTTCAATTTCTATGGTAATTAGCTGTTGATAACTTCCTAATCAGCATTTTATAAAACCTTCTTTTTAGGTAGGTGAGTGTAACCGGAAATTATCATACACGGTGCAGGAGATTTTATTCAACTGTCCATTCATTCATTATTCTGTAGCATTCATTATAACTTCTGAACTTACATTTGTCCCACGGTCCAAATTTTTGGACCAAACCTTTTGTATCCAATGAAATTGCAAACAAACGAAAGAGTGTTTGTCACACTATGATTCATTTTGGTCCAATAACAAACGATAGTTCACGTAGCAAGCGTGAGAAATAAACATGGCGGACGTAAGTATTAATTTAGCCATTGCTATATTAAGTGTAAGTTTGGTATATGTTTCCAAGAGTCTGTCTCAGTAGGAAGAAAAGGTGTATTAAAAGTAAAAGATGTTGGTGGATACGGTCATAGAAAGAAAACAGGACAGCGGCTGAGGTATTTGGGTCTACTACAAAACGAATTGAGGTTAGAGCACACAGAAAACTATCGCAATTTTCTACGAATTGGCGAAGACTTGTCTCTCAACCTTTTACATCGTGTCGAAGGCACAAATATGAGACAAACGCGAGAGAGATAAGGAACAGTTGTAATGGTTTCAATCTTAGTATAGATGGACAGGAGATTTGAACTCATTTCATAACATAAACTGCTAACTATATTTCTTATTTCTGAAATATAGGTATGTAATAACCACTTCAGTAATATTATTGTTAATGATCATGAAAAATCGTTAATGAATATTTTAGAAAAAATTAAACGTTTTATTAAAATACTCATCACATTAATATTGCCAAGAGCTGTAAATACAGCGCATGTGGTCTGCGCAGTCCGCCATACTCTTACGTTACAGATGCTGATTGGCTGTTTCGAAATGTTGGATGTAAAAATTAGATGCAAGTCCATGGCATTGTATACAAACAGGTTGGATGCAAAAAATAAGATAAAAATTGTATGGCTTTGGGCTTTGGACCAAAAAGTTGGACCGCGGGAGCCCAGCTTTATCTACGCTTATGAATGCGTTTTGTATAAGCCATTACTTGGCAATTGTGACTCCCGCTGTTGACGTATTGCATTCTTATACCATACAGCACGTGAAGGATTACGACAAGCTAGTCCGGCCTTATCCAGTACAAGATCAGAGACAAGAGTTCCAGAGCGTGACCTTATGCACAGTACCGCAATATCAGGTCTCCATCTGTTATGAGCTTAGACCGTATCGGAACTGAGTGACCACTCGTTTCCTGCACTGAATCATTACTCTGTGCTATTCTCTACTCACTCTTCTACAACAATAACGAGCGATACTCGAAACTAAACTTGAAGTGCTGCCTTGGAATGCCTCCAGAGTTTTTCTGCATCAATCAGCATATTGTTTCCAATCAGGAGTCAGTTTATGTGCAATCCCAGTTTTTTCACTTCTAAGTGTTGATGCAAATATATCCCTCAATGGTCAAGTATTGCGGCAATGCATCTCAACTGTTTTGAATTCGCTGTGCCAATTATAAATTATTGTCTTAGATGGAGCTTTTTCACCAAATCCATTAATGGTCCGGGCTTCACAATTTTAATCGTTAACTATGATTTAAACCGTAGAAAATTATAACATGGATATATATTCTAATTATGAGATTCATTTTTGAGTGAACAGAACACAATTAAGAAATTAATGGAGCAAATGCAACATACTCCACTGCAATCGACTTGCAAAACGTTACCAACACACGCATGTCGCTTTCATATGAAGATTCTAATAATACGATCAACGTAAGTAGACCGTGAAATTGTAGTCAGTTGTGTAAATGTCCATTCATTTGGAACTGGTTTATTTTATTGCCCTTAAATCTTTAATCGGATGACGAAAGTTTTCAAGTAATTAGGTTCTAACTCTTAGCTAATGAGTAATCAGGTAGAAAGTATGTTCATGGTTGGATACGTATGATGATATTGTGTGTCAGTGCAACGCTGGTAGTAGTTCACCAACTGTACCCCGCATTTGCTGGCTCCTGGGTTCGGATCCAGTTGCCGATTCTTCTTACCATCTGATTTTTTTTTTTTTTAAGATGGAATGTAGTAACTTATCGACTCTGACGTGATAGAGAAAACATTGTGAATGTAAGTCATGATATTTGTGCAAGCCCACGGATGTTTGTGGTAAAGTGAATGTTAGATATGAGAAGGTCAGATATTGGAAGTTAACCTCTGACCAGCTTGTACCGGATAAAGGAACATGCCCAAGGCACCCTATATCAATTACGGTACTGCCTTTCTATAACTTACTTCAGCGATTGTGTAACATGCCATTTAGAGTGTTTAAAGGAAATCAAGTTATACAGGCTGATTCAAAAACTTACTTTTTGTTTTAAGAACTCCACTTTTTATCAATTGCCATTTGGCATTCTTTCTATTTGAACAAAGAAATCGATCATTTATCATTCTATGAATCTGGCCTGTCCAAGTTGCTCTTGGCCTGCCCCGCTTCCTTCTTCCACGAGGTGACCAGTGTATCATCCTAGCCTTTCAGTTGTTTCCATATCCATCATCTGTCTCAACTTTTCATTAAGTTCTCCTTCTTTCCAGTCTTGATAGTCTAGTGTCATTCCCTCCATTTCCACTGCCAAGATCTTAGATTTTTGTCCTAATGATCCCAAGGTCACGGGTTCAAATCCATATTAGAGCGATAGTTTCCAAGTGTGCTTAAAAGCGACAGTTCCATGTTAGAATGGAAATTAACTCTTGCAGGTCGAAATTCCGGCACACTTGCTACGCTGATGTGATCCTAACAGTTGAATAACAAAAACAAGGGGTATCTCGGAAGTGGTTAACTCTACAAAAATATACATTTGGCACAAACATTGAACTTTAACAATATCTGAATGCCCGCCACTATAATATGAGGGTAGCCTATCTGTTTCATTCCAGGAGGTCCAGAGATCGAATCTCACTTAGGATGACTTACCCAGATAAGGGTTTTCTGGGCTTTTTTCTTATCTTCACAAGAAAAATATGGGGTAACTTTAAACTCTGTGGATCCCGGGTTCACTTGAACATATCATCTATTTAATTTATCGCCGCTATGACCTACCAGGTTAAAGGACGTAAATAAAAAAACAAGAATGTTTTGTGTAGTAAGATTTTGTGTATCTGTTACGGTTTGCCACTTACGCAAAACACGTCAGAATAAAGAGAACTTCAGAAACTATTACGATAAAATTTAAGATGTAGATTTTATGTGTCATAAAAACATCTTTAAAATACAGTATTTAATAGAACTCCATTAAATTATCATATGCGGAAGATTTTTCGTGACAAATTAAATGATATGGTACGAAGATTTTCAATAAAATTCCCACACCTTTTCGGAAATTATACTTTTTTAAAAATTGACTAAAATACTATAAGTTTATATATTTCTTTGTAAAATGAAATACACATAGATCTCGTTAAAACATACAATTTATGTCAAATATTTTTTACGTGAAGTTATTTGCTTGTCTTTTTTTGTCTTGGCCGTGCAAAGTCATCACATATCGACCAGCTATAAAGGTTTGACTATAACTTAAGGCTACTATATTCCCATATTCCCTTTGTACCTACAAGAAAATATGTAATAAAACTATTTATACAAATGTTTGTGTAAATCAACATGAAGATACAAAAATAGGCTTTTATGAGAATAGTTTGTATAAGAGTGAGTTGTAAAAGTCATGTGAGTGTACGTATGTACGTACGTTTATCCTACGGTAATTATTATAGTTTTTAACTGAAGTTTAATTTCGTTATTTGTGTAGCTGAAGATTATAATAATTATTTTACGAAATGTAAATGGTATACAATATGTGGGGAACGTTTGGTTGTGTGACGTAAGTGGATTCACAATGGTTGAGAACACATTGTCCTCTATCTTCATGGTATCCATTAGAGCCATATCCTCCAAGGAGAAAGCCTTATAGATTAGACACGATTTTAGATAAGCTGGGTAAGTGTGTCGGTTAGTGGACCACTGGGTCCTGCACGATTAAGGGAATTTGCTTTACCAGCGGCAGTAAAACATGGGTGAAAGCACTGCAGTCAGGCTTGAAGGTTTTTAAACCAGCTAATTACCTATTCAGTTAATCGATTAAACTGTGCAATGGAAACCTAATGTTCAGGCCATTGTTTTTTGGAATATTTGTTTTCTTTGTATCTTCAACACAATAAAAACAGCTTATAGTGCCAGCTTTGAATAAGAGTTAAATTTCTCACACCTCGAAAGGAATTCAGTTGTGTTATTATAAAAAAACAGGTCTAATAGGTTTTTACTTCCTCTACAACTTTTGTAAGTAACAACATTATATCATTCTAACCAAACATTTAATGCCAGTACTTCACAGAAAATATGTTTTGAGATAAAGCATTTTAGAAAGCGTATACATACACTTTTTCGTGTATGATAAAGGTGATTCCAGAATGGTTAAGATTCACAATTTGACCCAATTAACATGTTCTTTTTAATTAACTAACTTATGTGTTTGGATCAGGACCTTCTAGATTAACGGACCTGACACTGCCATCTAAGTTGTACAAAAATGGCGTCGGCTGGTGGGATTTATTTCTGAGGTGTTTCCACACGCTGTTTTTCGTATTATTTTCTATGTCTTCGAGTTATTGTTTCTTATAATAATTCCTATGTAAGTTTGTCTTCATATCAGCAAAGCGAGTGTTTCAAAAGTTTTATTTGGGCAGTATAGGAACAGGAATAAATGTAATAACGTTTTGACTGTGCCGTGTGCTATCCACGTGTTCATGTTTATTGTGTTCCATCTAGGACTATGGCTACATTAGCCGTATAGTGTGGTTAATTTATCTGTTTGCAAGTACAATTTGTGTCACGATTACAGTGGTGAGAGGTTGTTGAAGAAAAACTGTTCCAGTAGTGTATATTAATGTTGCCATACTACAACCTAACCTCAAACACGACAATGCACCGTAACTGTTGCATTCCCGGATGCAAATTAAAAATCAGAAACTTTCAGTTAAAACAAAAGGTAAATTACAACATAAAGCTTCTAAATTCAGTATTTAATTACAATAAATTGCAGCGTTATGTGTATTAGTTGCCGGTGTGTATATAACATGGTGAATAGTGTGAATAGTGAAAGACAATAATTTCGAGTGAATTCAATTAGTGGCATCTGCAACACCAACAGTTTGTTTCATGTAAGTAGTATGCTGCTCATATTTGTACATTATCTTTTGTCTTTGTAATTTAAATGTGTAGCTGTAGTTTAGAAGAAATGTGTTATGTTGCTGCATGTAAAACTGTAGACTATAGCAAAGTTTGGTAAATATTTACAAAATCGTCCGCTCGAGAAAACGAATGAAACATAGTGCAATGGATGCAGTTTTTATTGCTGATTACGATCTTGTAAGTTTTATTGTGCGCTCAAGCTTCGTGTTTTATTTATGAGAAAATTTCGTACGGTCGATGAAGTGGTTTTATTTCGCTTATGCGGCGGATATTTAGCTAATAAATGTGCATAAACGAGTGTAATATATGCTACAATGATTGATTAATGCATTTACGTTGAAATGATTGCATAAACACTACCCAAATTGTAAATATTTCGATAACACAGGACCCTGTCACCCCACTCATATGCAAAACTAACCTAACCTAAGCTAACACAATGTTGCTTTACAATACTGATTTAAGATTACGTATTTCATGTATTTCATTTACAGTGCTGTTTTACGGTTATTATTTTTAATATTTCATCTGCTTTTGTGGATTCCCCCTGTAAAATAAAGTGTCCTGAAATGCTGAGTATAATATGTTGTTGCAAACTGAGTAATCAAGTTCTCAGTAATAGTGAAAGCAAAATTTCACCCTAAAGGTTTTGAATTCAGTAGGTAGCTTTAGGTCATTCTAAATAGCAGCATTTGTATATCAGCCATCCAGTATAGTATGTTTTGTGTAGGTATATAACATTCTGCACATTGTACAAATGTGAAAAAGTGTAAACAATGATTAATAATTCTGAGTCAACTCAATGTCAACACTTCTGTTTTATTTAAGTAACATGCTGCTTGCAGTTTTGTCTATCTTCTTTGTAATTTGAGTGTGTAATGCAGTTACATAATGGCATGTAAACCTGTAGATTGCATGAATGATATTTGAGGTTATATATTTCATTGCCCATGGTTTATCGTTTAATATTAAATGTCATTCTTTTTTGTTTACTTGAGGTTATGTTTAAGACAGTGTTTTTGTGTTTAACACAGCCCATATTCACAAAATAGGCGTGTTATTACACCACATTTTTATTTTACTGCGTTGAAATCGTAGCCTGTAGACGAGTTGTTTACAAGTAGTTCCCACCACTTTGGCCGCCATCTTGAATTACAGTGTCAGGTCCGGTATTTAGGAGGTCCTGGTTTGGATCAGGACCTTCTAGATTGACGGACCTGACACTGCCATCTAAGTTGTACAAAAATGGCGTCGGCTGGTGGGATTTATTTCTGAGGTGTTTCCACACGCTGTTTTTCGTATTATTTTCTATGTCTTCGAGTTATTGTTTCTTATAATAATTCCTATGTAAGTTTGTCTTCATATCAGCAAAGCGAGTGTTTCAAAAGTTTTATTTGGGCAGTATAGGAACAGGAATAAATGTAATAACGTTTTGACTGTGCCGTGTGCTATCCACGTGTTCATGTTTATTGTGTTCCATCTAGGACTATGGCTACATTAGCCGTATAGTGTGGTTAATTTATCTGTTTGCAAGTACAATTTGTGTCACGATTACAGTGGTGAGAGGTTGTTGAAGAAAAACTGTTCCAGTAGTGTATATTAATGTTGCCATACTACAACCTAACCTCAAACACGACAATGCACCGTAACTGTTGCATTCCCGGATGCAAATTAAAAATCAGAAACTTTCAGTTAAAACAAAAGGTAAATTACAACATAAAGCTTCTAAATTCAGTATTTAATTACAATAAATTGCAGCGTTATGTGTATTAGTTGCCGGTGTGTATATAACATGGTGAATAGTGTGAATAGTGAAAGACAATAATTTCGAGTGAATTCAATTAGTGGCATCTGCAACACCAACAGTTTGTTTCATGTAAGTAGTATGCTGCTCATATTTGTACATTATCTTTTGTCTTTGTAATTTAAATGTGTAGCTGTAGTTTAGAAGAAATGTGTTATGTTGCTGCATGTAAAACTGTAGACTATAGCAAAGTTTGGTAAATATTTACAAAATCGTCCGCTCGAGAAAACGAATGAAACATAGTGCAATGGATGCAGTTTTTATTGCTGATTACGATCTTGTAAGTTTTATTGTGCGCTCAAGCTTCGTGTTTTATTTATGAGAAAATTTCGTACGGTCGATGAAGTGGTTTTATTTCGCTTATGCGGCGGATATTTAGCTAATAAATGTGCATAAACGAGTGTAATATATGCTACAATGATTGATTAATGCATTTACGTTGAAATGATTGCATAAACACTACCCAAATTGTAAATATTTCGATAACACAGGACCCTGTCACCCCACTCATATGCAAAACTAACCTAACCTAAGCTAACACAATGTTGCTTTACAATACTGATTTAAGATTACGTATTTCATGTATTTCATTTACAGTGCTGTTTTACGGTTATTATTTTTAATATTTCATCTGCTTTTGTGGATTCCCCCTGTAAAATAAAGTGTCCTGAAGTGCTGAGTAATATGTTGTTGCAAACTGAGTAATCAAGTTCTCAGTAATAGTGAAAGCAAAATTTCACCCTAAAGGTTTTGAATTCAGTAGGTAGCTTTAGGTCATTCTAAATGGCAGCATTTGTATATCAGCCATCCAGTATAGTATGTTTTGTGTAGGTATATAACATTCTGCACATTGTACAAATGTGAAAAACAGTGTAAACAATGATTAATAATTCTGAGTCAACTCACTGTCAACACTTCTGTTTTATTTAAGTAACATGCTGCTTGCAGTTTTGTCTATCTTCTTTGTAATTTGAGTGTGTAATGCAGTTACATAATGGCATGTAAACCTGTAGATTGCATGAATGATATTTGAGGTTATATATTTCATTGCCCATGGTTTATCGTTTAATATTAAATGTCATTCTTTTTTGTTTACTTGAGGTTATGTTTAAGACAGTGTTTTTGTGTTTAACACAGCCCATATTCACAAAATAGGCGTGTTATTACACCACATTTTTATTTTACTGCGTTGAAATCGTAGCCTGTAGACGAGTTGTTTACAAGTAGTTCCCACCACTTTGGCCGCCATCTTGAATTACAGTGTCAGGTCCGGTATTTAGGAGGTCCTGTTTGGATGGTTTAGCTTCATAATTGGATCGTAAGGAGCGCTGGGATCACATTGTAGAGTTTCCTTTATTTGTTGGTGCCATTTCGTGGAAAATGTTTGTCACAATTGACCGTTAATATTACATTAAAGTGCGTGCTTATTGAGAACAAGTAATTAAAAGTGTAATTAACAAATATGCATTGTGCGAATGTGTAAGGTGCAGTACTGAAGGGGCTATTTTACATCCCAATGATGTATACAATTGCATCCTATAACAATAAATTTAACCTACAAATGTAATATACCAGTAGTTATTGAAGGAAGGTGTGAAAGTGTAATTAAAACATATACATTGTGAAAATATGTAAGTTGCTGTATAGAGCAGAGTATTTTAGTTGACTTTTCATAAATTCCAATTATGTATATACGTGCATTATATCGCAATCAGCTTAACCTACAAATTTCATATATTATTGTTTATTGAAATAACATGCTAAAGTGTAATTAAAACTACACATTGTATAAATTGTGGTAGAGGCTTTGTAATACGTATTCTTATACAGTAATACGGGTCACGTAAATATAACGAACATGTCTATCTTACCCTACAGAGCATGCGCAAAGACGACTTCTAAGACAAAAGAGAAGCGAAATTCGCGGTTTAAATCTTTTAAGAGCTGATAACTGTGAAATGTTTGAACTTCCGTTCTCTTTGTATAACCTTTGAGAAACGTATACAAGTGAAAATTCAAACCAATATCTCGGAAATGCTAATTAAAAATGCATTTCACATAAATTCTGTGCTTTAACGAGGTCTACACTAGTCACATTACACATTTCATTTGGCATGGTATGTTAATCAAAAAAAAAAAAAAATAATCATTTTTGAGAGATAAAATATTTCAAGAAATGTTACACATAAAGGGAGTTTAATTAGGAAGGTCTCCTTCAATATTTTAAAGTTGCATTCTTGAAACACGCTGAATTTTAATACCAACTTTGGTACAAACTGACTTTTCGTTTTGAGTTATACTTGTTCGAAGACACACACACACACACACACACACACACACACACACACACACACACACACACACACACACACACACACCTTTTCCTCAAAAATGTGTTATTTTTAATTATGTTACTTTTACTTAACTTTTCTCTGCAGAACACTATGATTATTGATTTACATTTGTAATACAATTAATTGTGTTTGTTTTCCTTTTCAAGACAATCCAAGTGTGTGCGCTGGTGCTGGCCGTGTTAGTAGCAGCAGTCACCGCTAGGCCGGACAGCGCTGGCATCGTACCAATGGTTGACGGTTTCGCATATGGTAATATCTGTACCCAATTTCGTTATTGTATTATTTCCTTGAATTTTTTGTTGGCTAGCCAATTTACATGTGTATTACATATTTACCCCCTGCCCCAAGGAGAGAAAGTAATCACTATTGCAAACATTGCTTTGCTTCAAATATAATCATGGAATAAATTCAGACCATTTATTCTGCGAAGTACATGGCATATATTATAAGTTTATATGTAAAAAATTAAATTAGTGTAACATTTTATTGAACAATGTCATTATTAGTTTACTTTTCGACTGCGTATCCGGTAGAACAACGATTCCATATTCATATTTTCAGGCCATTGATATTTAAAATTGCTGTAGTTTGAATCTTTAAGATTACTGCACAAAGATTCCCAAGAAAATCCTCCAAACGTAACTAACTTTTATGTGAAAACTTGCAAAAATTGCACATTCTCTCAAAAATTCCTATAATAATTTAGATTAAAATTAATAACATAGCGTATTTTTACGACAAAAATGAAATAAATAATCTCAACATTTTGAGAATAGCTTGTTAATTAATCTTCACTCTGGATGATCTGCATATCCGGTAAAGTATCATAGATGGACAGTGTTATGACAAAATATGTAGATCTCGTTAAAGTTCACAATTTATGCTGGTTGTGGAATTAACTATTTCCTAGATACTTCTTGTTTGGTTTTTCGAATACTTAGTTTTCATAAATGAGAAATAGTTTTTTTTCCGTGGCCATAGAAAGAGCATAAAGTTGCAGAGCTGACATAGCAATACTCTCTTTAAAATTCTATCACTTGACTCAATGATTCGAAAACGAAATTCTCTCCTTTTTGGTGGCTAATAACTTAAAAATCAAACGAATAGCAAAATCTATACATTTTATATTTTTATTTATTATGTATATATACAGATATATAATTTATATACAAATTAAATTCTATGCTTACGTTTTTGTATAATAACATTTTGTCTATCTCTTTTAGTTTACTAGTTAGTCGTCAGAGGGAAGAGAATTTCAAATGATTCGCAGAAAATTAAATATGAACATTTTATTTGACAAGAAAATATCTTAAACATATTTTAATAGAAATTGTTAGTATTTTTTAGAAAACCAAGGTGCTCTATGTAAAGGGTAGACTGACAGCAGGGGATTTGTTCTAAAAATTTGTTTCACATTGTTGGAAGATCTTGAACTTTAATACCAAGTTTGGTATTTAATCGTTTTAGAATGATGGTCTTCACAGGCATAGAGGTTAATGCTTTTTCATTCAGTTTAGAGAAGCCAATAGCTTCATGGATTCCAAAAGCAGCAACTATGTTGTAATTATAAGAAGGAAAGTGTTAAATGTAGTTGGGTGGTAATGTTTGATGCAACTGTTTCAGGAGGTATCCCGTACGGCAGTGTGACGGGGCAGGTTGCAGAGTTCTACAAACAGCGGGGTGGTGTTGGCGATCTGGAACTGGGAAGAACGCTCTACGACGACTTCCTAACCTTCGGCAACCTCATCATCGGCTGAAGAACCAACAAGAGTAGGACATCTGGACCTCATAACTAAACTAGTCTGCAAAAGAGAGTGGACGTCAAACCTGTTATTTAAGTGAAGTTGGCAAGCAGGCAGACAGGTGATTTGTGGAAGTGAACAAGGTTAGGTTAGGACCAGTGATCCTTTCAAAAACACTAGAACAAACGTGAACAGCGGAGACTTTGTCAAAACACTGTACAGTTGACGTCACTGTTATTCATGTATTCAAACTCAAAGACTGCTGGGAGTTTTCTAACCTCACTATTAACAAAGATGGACATGGATAATTCCAGTCACGAGGTTATAAAGTTCACGAAAACAAGAAGCATACATTAAACAATAGTAATACGGCTGTAAAAGGCATAAAAGAATGTAATTGTAAATCGAATGCCGAAAAGACTGCTAGCCCAAGTCAGGCATTTTTTGCTCCATTTATATGTCGACTTTAACCTCTAAATTACTCCGGTGACTTTGTCTTTGGAACAGTTGCTTATAGAACGATATTCACTCGTTTTTGTTGGCGTTTTGGACTGCCTTTGTATTCATTTACACTCTTTCATACTTCCATACTCTAGAGAGGTTAGGAGATAATCCTTACTAGTTACAAATTTATGTCAGCTGAAGCAGAGAAAATCAGAAAATTTGCTCAGTATACAAAGAATGTATCATCAAACTAGAATTTTTACCCAAATTGTAGAAAACGACAACCAAACTAAAAACGAAACCGCTATTATATGAACAGGAAGCATACAACCTTTAAAATATATACTTAAAATCCTCCCAGGTTAACATCTTCAAAATTTAATTTCAACAGAAAAAAAATTAGAAGGAATGTGGCCAGCATAGCTGCAGTGCCAACAGAGAAAGAAATAATAAAATAAACCTGATATACATTTCTCATCCTTACAGATTTTTTATAAATTAATTGATCTTAAATCAAAAATAAAATCTAAAAAAGCTAAAATTTAGAATAACAACATTTTTGAAACTTGTTTATGGTGTAAAACTAAAAATCAAAAATTGGTTGGATTATAAATTGCCCAAATAAGCAAAAAGCTCGTAATTATAGACAGTTAAGGCAGTAAAATCAAATATAAATGCAATAATTTAGTCAAAATCCAAATCTGTACAAAAATTACAGAGGTATTATGTCTCTAGAGATCATGATCACGTGAGTTTTGCAGCGTAGTGTTTGACATAGTCGTCTGCGGCGTATTTGATCAAAGATCAATACCATATTATAAAGTAAAATATATTTCGTTTAAGATAAGTTCTCTAATGCTTAATGGCAATCTGAACTATCTATTATTTTTCCAAAAATCATAATTATGTTTTCTACTTATATTTGTTGAGACAAATTGAGAATGAGTTCAGGTATGTCAGAAATGCTTCAGCACGACCTAAGATGTCATGTAATACTACTAGTAAATAAAACAAATGAATAGCCTTGTAAAATCTATTTGCTATTGAAAGAACTAAGTTCACAATGATTTACCTAACATTACCATATTAGGTCTTCATTGCATAAATTATTTTTGTACATATCTGCTGTTCCTAAATGAACTTTCACATCTTACCTCAAAGGAAGTTATTCGATAGCTGTGATGTTTAAGGGGAGACAAATAGAGCAAACATCGGAGGTTGGTTATGGTTGGGGAGGGCCCAGGAAAAATGAGCGGTGTAGTGGGATTATAATTGACATAGTTGGAGTTCGCTGTTAATTAATCGAAAACTATAATACTTGAGTAATGCAAAATATTTGCATTAAAATATTTGGTAAGCTTGTTTTTCTAATGTGCAACAGCATTAATATATTTAAGAAGAGTTATTTTTCAGAAAATACAAGTATGTAGAAGATCGAATGGGTTACCTCACGGACAACACTCTCATTTTGTGTCCTTTAATATTTACTGTTACATAGGGAAAGGCAGTCAAAACTTTCAAAAATGGTATAAGTTCGGAAAAGTGAAGAAGTAGTTGACAGCCTGCAATTTGAAAATACCTCAAATAAATGTCTTTGAGTTTGAAACCATCAATAAATCTCATCATTGTATTATAACATTACTCATTTAGCTAGAAACATCTAGAGTGTTACAATTCAGTAATCTGATAACAGAATCTTTCAAATGCCACTTCGTCAGAAACATAACCCTTAAGGAGTTCTGTGCGAAATAATTCAACATGCATCATTCTTTCTGAAACCTGGTACAAAATATTTTTGTATACGAGAGTGTCTTTATATCAATTTAAATTGCTGCTATATGTTAATTTTCATTCTAATTTTCTCAATAATGTTAGACCTTAATTATTAAAATTTGGATATAGTGCCCATTTATTCCTTCAGGGTTTTTCTTTATATATACTACAAATACAATTCAAGTGTACTTTTCTCAGAAAGCATTAGTTTTAAAACAACAATTGCCACTTTCAAATAATTATCTCTACCTAATATAGTTTATTATTACACAGAATTTACAAGTTCTTTTTGAGAAAGCTTATGTTTCTGTGTACTGTATATTAACGTTTACTAAAATAGTTTCACTACATATTTAATTGTAAATACGACGGGAATAGAGCAAACCCAATCGACAGTCAGATGTTGAAAAGTAGGAGACCATATGCTGACCTTGAAATTCATGCATTTTATGACATATCCAGGAAAAAGAATAGATACAGCACTTTAATAAAATGAGAAAAGCATAGAACAATTAAAAGAAATAGTAATAGATATCTCGGAAATGGCTAATGCTACTGCTATAGAAGAAGTTAGTAAATGGTGTATTTTAAAGAGATCTATATTACTCGTAGTTTATCCTTTACACAATTCCTTCCAAATGGAGGTTCAAATTTATTCTCGAAAATTGAATATAAACATTTTACTTCTCATGTAAACATCTTGAGTATGTGGCATTTTAATAAAAATCGTTAGCAATATTTAGCTTATAAAACAATAAAATATGTTCTATGTAAGGGGTAGTTTGGAATATGGGGGGATTTTGTTAACAATCTTTCTGTTGTATACTTTCAATATTCTGAACCTAAATGTCAATATTCATTGGGCATTTAATCTATAAGTTATGATGTTCACATTCTTACAGACACTTCTGTTTTATTCAATATTCCTCAAAACACGAATTTTCAGTAAAATTGTCATATAAAATATTTGGACAGAATCCAATTATACGTACATATGCTTACGTAAATAAAAAATAATTCTAAAATGTTCGTCCAAAATTATGCAAACCTTGATATAAAAGATTTTAAAAAAATTAAACTAAATGAACTGGGTGACAGTTTCAAAAGCCGCGTGGAATAAGACACTAGCAAAAATTTAATGTATATATCTGAACACTTTATAGAGAAAAGTCTGCTTGAAGTATGCAAATTTAACTTAATGGGAAATACAAACTTATTTGTAATATGTATAGTATAGGTTATACACTTTTAGGAAAGGAAGTTATCTTAATGTGTGTCTTACTCAAAGCTAACTGTTTGGCACTTTGTCAAAATCTCAATGCTCTATCTGAGAAAATTAGTATAAAATGGTGACATTAATTATAAGTGTTCAAGGGTGCACATACGAACAAATGATATTAAATATTTGTAATAAAATACGTTATTTTATTACGAAAACATTTGGCCAAATCTATTGTAAATCTGTATCAATCTTTGGATGTCTTGACGTTGTTCATAACGTTTAAAACCCTATAAATATTATAAACATACTTAAAATAGAATCAATGAATTAATTCCCAACAATAGTCTTTTATCTTATATCCGAAAATATTCTTACAGGTTACAAATGTGCTTTGAAAGATTCTGTTAGGTATTTTGTTAAAATTCATTTATTTTGGTTTCAGCTGTTTTGTAAATTTTATAAAAAGTTTTCAGTGTTTAAAAGTTAAATTTGTAGAATATAAATAATAAATACTTCAAAATCTGTGTTGTTCTTCTTACTAAGGCACTACAACTTTACAAAGCTTTTGGCCTTCTCAACAATGTTTCCAGAATTTTGTATTTTGTACGCAAACATGCCAATTTTTTATTTTCATATGCTTCATATCATGTAACCACCTATTTTTGGGACGGCCCCTTAATCTTGGTTTCATTGGGTCCATTTATATATTCGTTTAACCATTCTATCATTCGGAGTCCAATTTATGTGTTCAAGCCATTCTAACCTTAAAGTTTTATGTGGTTAATGGTATTTTCATTTTTGATTAATTCATTCAATTCGTTATTATAACTTATTCTGCATGTATTATCATTTTGTTTCACTGTTCCAAATATGCAACGTAATATCCTCCTTTTGAATATTTATTTGTTTTGTTAAAAACCCATACATATGTTACAATACGTCTGATCTCATTTTTCCTGACTTGGATACTAACTTACTACTAAATACAAATTTGTTAGTACAGAACGCTCTATTGCCTAGATCAATTCGCACTTTCATTTAATTATTTATGGTGTACTTATATTCAGGTTGACAAGCATTATTCATATAAAGACTTATTCAAAAAAGTTTGGGGGTTGGTTGCTTGCACTGAGAAGAAATAGTTCATGTAAATATGTGTCCCAAAATGTCTAATTTTCCATTTTTATTAAACCTCAAGATGTTATTGATCAAAGAATTTCAAAGCAACACATTAATACAGATTTTGACATTCTCAGCCTGTTAGGAATATTAACTCATAACAAAACATGCTTCTCTTGCCTCTAGACTCATCCTATTCTCCCTAACGTGTAGTATGGTACAATGGAAACGCTAAAGCAAATACTTTGAGCTAACTCATTACATATAAACAAGATACAGTGACTCACAACCTTCTTTGAATGAGTACATATATAAATGAATTTGTTGGATTCCACTTAGCAAGCCATTGAACGTAAATGACATTAATAAATTAATAACGTGAAAACGAAGCATTTTTGGACATACAGCATTTTTATTAACTTTTTTTTCTAGTTTCATTATAAGGACTCTCGCCTTAACTCCTGTACAAGTATTTTTTAATCATTCAGCATATATGAAATTTTGTTATTGCGTAGTATATTCTACCATATGTCTGGCTTTTGGAACGTTTAGTTGATTATATTGATGTTTATCTGATGCTTTGCTAAAGGCTTAATTTTATGTTTGTGCTTATTGCTTAATCATTGATTTTCATTCGTGTTGGTGCTTTTGCAAGATCTTTGTCATTACTATTTAGTCCTTTGCCCGATAATTAATGGTTTATTGATTATTTACGCCGTCTAGTCAGTGTTGCCAACACAGATTTAATTGCCTATTTCAATGTTAAAATTCGTAACTAAACATATCTCTGCACATTACGTCTTTGACCAAACTGTCGATACAATAACAATAGTACCATTAGTGTGCCTTTTAATTTTATTCAAGGAAGTTGCATACCCCTCTTTAGCTAAAAATAGCTCTAAAATCTAAATATTTGCAGTTTATTTTACATAACGTTGTTAATTGACACGTAACTGTTAAACCTAGGACTTCATGTTCTATACTTCCAAAGACACTTGGCAGTAAAGATATGACATTTATAATAATTCATTAAACTTCAGAAGACCTTGCTTGGCAAAAAATACAACTAAGCTTAGTTAATATTCTCCGTAAGTAGTTTGTTCTGAGTTTTATTATCTTCTGTTCTTGTATTCTTTGCTAAAATAGTCAAACCAAAGCTAACTAACTAGAGACTGTGATAAGAGAGTATCACTCGTGACTTGCAGTCGCTAGTAATTTTGTTCGGAATAACACAAGCCCTATGAAATGACAGGTTTTATTCATGAAACGTTTATCAGATTTCATTATCACTGCCTCTCAATTGTAATTATCAGCTTCTTATGTTGTTATCAGGTTAGAGAATCTAGCTGCACTGTCCTACAGTATGCGCAACAGCTTAGGTAATTAGACGCAACAGAGCCGCTAAGTTCAATTGTTTAAAATGGCTGACTCGCCTCGGCGAAGCATCTAGTGCCAAACACATTATATTATTCGAAGAAAGGAACTTCAAAGGGCAGAATACAACAGCAAATATGTTTCGAATGATAAACTGCGTGCGCAAACAGGTATTTAATATTCTAGGACGTACCAATGGACGCTGATATATGCCTTTTAAGAGGTTGGTAGTTATAATTAAATTAACCCTTCGAGGTGCAAGGCTTGCCGAGAGCACTCAAACATTTCATAATTTATGAAACATTCTTAATAAATGCAACATGTTATAGCCAAATTCTGTAGATATATTGACAATAACTCGTGGCATTACTAAACTGGAACTCTATGAACTTAAAATAAAAATTTAAGTTGGTTCGCATCTTATCTAAATAGAAGAAAAGAGAGCATTGATTTAAACAGAGTAATTGGTTACGAAAAACAAAGGTCAAATTGGAAAACAGTAACTTCCTAAGTACCCTAAGGTACAGAATTAGGACCCCGACTATTTATGATACATATAAATGGCCTATCACTTTATACTGTTCTTTTCGCCGATGACACTAGTGTGCAAAAATATAAATGAATATGTAATTAAATAGAATTATGTTTTGAAATTCATGTCTTCTTGGTTTAAGGCTAACAAATTATTTGTAAACCCAGATAAACACAAAAGCTGTTAAATTAATAAGTCGTCGAACATCACACACTCCGATACAAGTTGGGATTAACGACATCTATTAGAACAAATAGACATCAAATTTCTGGGCCTTCAAGTAGACAAATATTTTCATTGGAAAGTTCTGCCTATTGTGCTATCCGAGCACTGGCAAACCTGAGTTCTATAGACATACTTAAATTAATGTACTATGCATATTTCAACTCTATCACGGAATATGGAATTTTATTTTGGGGAAATTCAGTGGAGAGTAATGGAATATTCCTCATAAAAAACCTAGTTTGTAAAAATCATTTCCAATATCCATTGCAGACGCTTTTGCAAAGATATTTTTAGAAGATTGAAAATATTAACCTTACCGTTTATTGTATATTTTCCGTCTTAAGACTTTTTTTATATGCAATCGCTCCACATTTATAAGAAACAATAAGATTCATAAGATAAACACTAGGCAAAAGAGTAAAATCCTTCATCCCAGTGGAATACCCTTTTGCTCCCAGAAAGATATATTATTAAACCATACAAATATTTAATGCTCTTCCTAATGATCTTAAGCAAAAAGTCAATTTCAATGCTTTTAAAATTGCTGCTAAAGAGTACCGATATTCAAAATGATTTTACTCTGTACAAGATTATCTCAATATGACAAAAGATGCCATTAATTGCTAATTATATAACTATTTGTAAATATACATTTTAGAAGTCTTATAACTACAAAGAAGATTTCATTTTATTTCTCAATTCTCTTTGCTTTTTTTAACCTGTATATAATGTGTTTTTATGCAATACTGTACATTTCCATTTACATGTTCAATGTTCATGGGCCTCTTTGTTACCTACTTTAAACTCGATGAATGCTTCAATTCAAATCACTTTAAAGTGCTTATAATTATACAAACTGCATAAATAATATATCACTTAGTTAAGACAATTTCTGAGGATTTCGTGAGACAAAAAACAAGATATGTTATTTTTGGCCACTACACTGTCCAATTTAATTTATTCCGTTTATCATGGCAAAGCTGGCGTAGGAGCAAAAGAACAAGTGTAAGAGTTCAGATTCTTGTTTTTGGTCACGTGGACAGAATGGAATTTCAAAGCTCTTAAAAAGATTTCGCTAGCAATATATCTGGTAGAATTAAAGTATAAACTTCAAGATGACCGAAAAATTAATATTTACAAATTCTTAGCTGCTAACATGCAGTAGATAGAAGAATAAGTATTTGTAATAATAGTATACAAGACAAGAGAAAGCCATGTGAGCGCCACACGTCATATTTTCCTCTAGTCATGATATTAATGATTAAAGAGCCTCATATATTCTGCCTTTGAAGTTCACGAGAGAAGCGGAAATTGACGATGACAGTTGGTAAAGGAAACCTGTTGCTCTGCTTGTTGCGACAGAATAACAAACGAGACAGTTGAAAATGACAGACAGTGAAACTTGTGATGTCGCCGACGTCAGACAAGTGCTTCTATAAGGAAACCGTGCAGAGATTCTGAATGGTCAATTCAAAAGACGTTCCCTGCACGAGCAGTGAATGAATAACTAATGACAAATGATCGTTTCTAAAGATGTTTATTGTGAAGGGTTATTGCTCTATCCACGCAAAAATGAACAACGAAGAATATCTCGGAAATGAGTGACGCCATAAACACTTTATAGGTATATATAAACATCTGATGTGTTGCACTCACATGAGTTTCTCCACTCTTCTACTAACGATTAGGTTTTCTCTGCTCTTATTTTATGTAACACATTCACATGTTATTTACCTGCCCATCAACATACTCGTAATTTTCTATAAGTTCATTCATCAGTCACATCAGTTTCTCTACTCACTTTTCTATTATGTAACACATTCACTGTCTTCTACAAGCAATACATACACTTTTCTATATCACTGAAATAGAAATGGAAGTATTACAGCCAAGTGCTTTATCTACCCGGTGTTTTTATGTATTTATTTAGTATATATTTTATTCTTTATAGTATCCTAAAAATTTTAATTAAATGCTTGTTTAAATATATTAAGTAATTTTTAAACGTCTCCAAAGGAACATAAGCTAATCGGAAAGTGCAACTTAAGTTCAAAAGTTTTAAGGATGTATGGTCAAACCACGGACAACGTCAGGTAGTTTAATATAAATTACGTCCTTTAAGGTCATTGACATTTTTGTTGTAAGAAGATATGGTCATATATATTACCATTCATGACTTAGTACCTCGACTAGAGTTGTAAAACTGCCCTAAACTATCATAAGTAAGTGCACACAACGGCACTTCTCCTATGGGCAGTTAGGAATCTACCCGCATTACCTGTACCTCAGATGTGTTGCATACCTATCGGGCGCTACCTCATATCGATGTGCCTGTTTTTTCCCCTTTTATCATGCTTCACCAACTTCCTTTAGATCAGCGATGTTCAACGTTTGTGAAAGAGGTGAGGTTGGGTCTACCTCCTTCCACTATAGGCGTACTTCACCATACTCACACTTATCGATTATTTTATTTTTGTTAACGCAATTCCACTATGTACTATATGGTTCCTTTCTTCAACTATTATGTTTTGAATAAGATTGGAGATAAACCACAGCCTTGTTGGACACCTTTGTTGGTGTTTTATTCCTTTGAAGAGGAAACAAAAGAGCCAGACGTAACAATGGATGACCTGGAAGCAGTTATAAAGAAGCTTCATTAAGGTTTAACCCCTTAAAGTTAATGTTATAATTAACCGTTACAAAATAGGTTCGTCAAAGCAAAGTGAATAAAGCTAAAAGTGATCCCAATCGCTGCTTATCCCTAACATGGGGTAAATTATTCAGCAGGTAGTGGTAATAGAAGCTTGTGTCGATATGTCACGGTTTTCTCACATACATATATGTCCAACTTGCTGGAACCCTTCTCCCGTCTTCACTTTCACCTGTTGTCAGCGAAACCTTTCCTGTCTTCCTGACACAACTTTATGGGACCGCTAGAATATAAATAACATTCTCACTTTTACGATGTACTCATTAACATTTCAATGTAAACAAAACTGTAGGTCATGTTTTAACTTAACTACCTACATGTAAGGAGGGACCTCTATGAAAATTGAATAAAAGAAAACGTCTAATTGGGTTTCTTTGTCAATAAAAGAATTCTGTAAATGTTTATCTGCATTAGCATGGACTAGATAGAGGAATAAACGTGTGTAAGAGTACTTTGTACATGAGTGAGTAGAGAAAGTCATGTGAGTGCAACACCAGATTTTTTTTTTAAGAAGGGGATCTTGGTACATGTATTTCCACTAAAATCTCGATATAGAATTTTCGGATAGAATACAGTATTCCCCTACATACTATGAATGTAGTGGATAAAGTAGTAATTATAAATGAATCGCTGATTTAACAATCTGATATGTTACACTCACAAAACTTTCTCTATTCTTGTACTAACCATTCTTACAAACTCTTATTCCTCTATCTTCTTCGTGTTAGTTAAGACAAACATTTGTACAAATTATTCTATTGCTTATTTCCTTGTAGGTACAAGGGGAATATTACAATACAGTGGGCTTTCAGCTATAGTCAAATCTTTTAAAGCTTTGAAATTCCGTTCTCTTTGTTCGTTTAACATATAAAAAATGAACAACGATGTTCCATTTCACGAAAGTTTTGTTTTCCGAAACAGATACAAATAATAAGGAATATCTACGAAATGGGTTACCCTACAAGAAAATTTATTCACACATTTTTTGTACGGTATGATTTGGTCTATCTCTAAGGGTTTATGACTTATGCAAAATTCGTCCAGAGTAAATACGACTACAGGGGCTATAGCCAGAAAATTCAAAATATACATTTGATTTTTCATAAAGATATATTAAAGCATATGACATTTTAATCAAAATCGTTAGAGCCATTTTCAAGAAAATCAAAATTTTTTTAAATTTTGCATGTAAAGAATAGTTTAGGGTGGGGCTATTTTCTTAAAAATCTTCGTGTCGCATCCTTGAAAGACATTAAACTTAAATACCAACTTTGGTTTTCAACCGACTTTTCGTTTTTGAGCTATGCTGTCCAAATACTGACACACACAGACAGGGACCTTTTTATAAAAATGCTCTTTTTTGGATTGAGGGGGTCTCAAAACATATTTCCGGTGAAATCTCGACATCGAAGTTTTAGTTGGAATATAATACTTCCTCTACTTAGCAGTAGGGGAAGCAAGTCACTTTTTGCAAACATAAGTTGAAGTATACATATTTTTCTCACTGTTCAATGCAGGAATTAGTATAAAACAGAAATTTGTCTTGTTTTAAGCATGACTCACACAGCCAATTAAGGATTCTATTGATTTTAAAACAGAAATAGGCCTAGTACTACTTTTCAGAGAGGGCACTAATGCTGGTTAGTTGTAAAGAGGTTACTAGATTCATTAACTGTTCAATGAGGAGATCGAATAGTGTCTGTTGGTAACACTGCCAGTTAGTGACTTGATTCCTGATTTCAAGTGATAGTGTATGAATATTGCAACGTTATTATCTAGTTTGGTGCTACTTATTATGGTAACTTTGAAGGTGATTCTGCTACAAAGAATAAGAGATGTTGGAAATATTGAAGATTTACAAAGTTATAGCTTAGTTGGAAGGGAATATCTTAGTGGGAAGAGTGAGGCTATGAAGGGCAAGCATTCCGGTCCCGATTGTAACTTCGGTTTCATCACAACGTTTCCGAGGATTAACTAAAATTGAAGTAAATCGGTAAGTAAACCAGAACAGAAAAGACGATCAAGAAAATAAGGGTTATCTCAAACAAGAAGGTAATGGTTTATCTTTCACGTCCTTTTAGGTTATAGTAGAATTCGTCTTTGCAAACAAGCGTTTCTATATGCCATTTGTGGAAAATCTGTTTACCTTTGAACTCCTAACTCCTAATTCTCGGAGGGATCAAGTCAGTTCTATATTTGCAACACATAACATGTCCCACACGGTAAACTTTCCCACAAGAATACAAAATACTTCATCCACAGCAATAGATAATATGTTTATAAGTATAGATAGAATAAAATCACACACCATTGAACCATTCGCAAATGGCCTATCAGATCACGAGGCACAAATATTACACTTGAAAGAAATAAATCTAAAGTTAAAATCAAAATACAAGCATAAAAGATCCAGAATAATAGATGAAAGTAACATAAAAAGTTTTAAGCAAGCACTAAACCAAGAATCTTGGAATGAAATTTATGTAACGGAGGGACTAAACAACAAGTTTAATAAATTTTTGCAGCTGTTCAAAATTAATTTTGAAGCATGCTTCCCAATTAAATATGCTAAAGTACACAATCGCAAGCAAAATAACCCCTGGATTACATTAGGCATTAAAACTTCATGTAGGCGGAAAAAAGAATTATATCAGGAAATAAAATATAATAACAACAAAAATTTAGAAATTTACTATAAAAGATATTGCAAAATCCTCAAAGAAACAATAAAAGCCGCTAAAATATTGCATGATAAAAAACAGATATGTAATTCTGGAAATAAAATAAAAACAATTTGGAATATAATAAAGAGAGAAACAGGAAGGTGCGCCCAAGAAACCCCCCCAATAATACTGAACACTGATAATCTAGTAATTAGTGATCCTCAGATGGTAGCAGATACTTTTAACAATTTCTTTCTGAATGTAACAGACAAATTAAACATCAAAGTTGGAAACAAGGAACCGTCCCTAAACTTTTTAAGAACTTCATTAACTGATGAAATCCCTAAATTTAACATGGATATGACAACTGCATTTGAAATTAACAGTGTAATAAATTCCCTTAAGTCTAAAAACTCGTCTGGATATGATGAAGTAACAAGCAAAATGCTAAAAGCATGTTCACATGAAATAAGCATTCCTCTCAGTTATTTATGTAATGAATCACTAAAGACTGGAATATTTCCTGACAGAATGAAATACTCAACTGTCAAACCCCTTTTCAAAAAAGGTAAACAAAATGATGTCTCAAATTACAGACCAATATCCCTCTTACCAATATTCTCGAAAGTATTTGAGAAAGTAATGTTTAACAGACTGTATAATCATATGGAAATTAATAATCTGTTTGTCCGAGAGCAGTTTGGATTTAGAAAACGAATATCAACCAATAATGCAATCTACAAACTCTCTCATGAAGTGTTGACAGCGTTAAATGATAGTATGCATGTGGGTGGCATTTTTTGTGATCTAGCAAAAGCATTTGATTGTGTAAACCATGAAATTTTGATAGGAAAACTACAGTTCTATGGGATAAAAAATGAAAATCTAAATTGGTTTATATCATACTTAAAAGGAAGAAAACAAAGGGTCGAAATCAGCAATCCCAACCAGTATAACAACAACACATCGGATTGGAAATCAATTAAACATGGCGTTCCCCAGGGATCGATATTGGGGCCTCTATTATTTTTAATCTACATAAATGACCTCCCACTATACATAAATAACATTGCTAGTATCTATCTATTTGCAGATGATACCAGTGTCCTCGTCAAAAGCAAAAATTTAAGTGAGTGCGTTATCAAATTAAATTATGTACTAAACTGCATGTCAAATTGGTTTAAAGCAAACAAACTGTCAGTAAACCTTGAAAAAACAAAATTCATTAAATTCATAACTAATCGTTCACCACATTCCCATATAGAAATAGGAATCAATGATATTTTACTGGAACAACCTAATGAGGTAAAATTTCTAGGTCTCCAAGTAGACAACCACCTGGATTGGAAGTCACATATTAATTACATTACACCTAAGCTTAATGCAGCATGTTATGCCATCCGATCTCTGGTTAACTTTCACACGATTGACACACTGAAGTTAGTTTATTTTGCTTATTTTAACTCCATTATGGAATATGGAATAATGTCCTGGGGAAATTCAGTGTATAGTAAGAACATATTCCTAATACAAAAGAAGGTTATACGAATAATATGCAACACCCATAGAAGGCAGTCATGTAGAGATCTATTTCGGAAACTGGGTATATTAACCTTACCTTGCGTATATATACTATTTTAATATTTTATGGTAATAACCAGAATTGCTTCACAACTAACATGGAAATTCATACGTTTAACACTAGGCAAAAAAGAAATATACATCGTCCCAATGCCAAACTCTCTTGCTTCCAGAAAGGTGTTTATTGTGAAACAATTAAAATATTTAATGCTCTCCCCAGTAATCTAAAGGAAAATGTTAGCAATTTCAGAGTTTTTAAAGCTTCCCTCAAAGAGTATCTCTGTGATAAGTCATTTTATTCTGTAGAGGAATATTTAAATCAATAATCAGCCTAATGTCAGATCAGTTGTATTGTTCGATAGGTACCAATTAGGGAATTTAGTATAACAAGGGTAGCTGAAAATACAATAATGACGTGCAGGCTACAAAAAGCCAACTAATTGATTACAATTTAAGTGCCAATATTAAGTAACAGTGTTAATATGTTTGTTGATATTTTGAAAATGTATATTTGAACAATCATGTTGGACACGCTTTATGTAAAAGTAAGGATGTAAATAGATATTCTGTATATATGAACATAATTGAAATGTTGTCTACTCTGTACATTACATACTATGTAAGAATTAAAATAGGTATGCTATGATTAATGTGCACAGTTAATATTTTGAGGTCGCTTATCTTAAATTTGACACACTTAACACATGAGTAAGAATACTGTTTACTAATAAGCTAAATGTACATGTGTAACCTGTTAGAATGTATTACTTAGCTATAAATTTGGACTGCTTTTTCATACAAGCAAAAATGTAAACATTGAAGCAATGACACAGTCTGTAAAAGCCAAGTAACATGATTTTGTACATGTATAATAACTATGTAAGTATCAATGCACTAGAAGTATTATCTTCATCTCGTACTTAACAGCAAAACATGAAACCTATACATGTTTTGCATGTTTTTTATGCATTTAATTGTAAATGCTTTTGACATGTTCTATGTTCAAGGTCTGACTGACCATCATTGAACCTACAGAACGCAATCTAATCTAATCTAATCTAATCATCCACACTGCAAAAGCGAATACTAGTCCAGATCTGCCATATTGGATCTGCATTTCTATCAGAAAATTATAACGTAACCAAAAACTGATGTTGAATTTGATGATGTGTAGAAATGGTTGCCAATTGTTTATTAACCTCATGAGAGACTATTATCAGAATATTTTGTTTCGTAAGTCCAAGCATTCTTCCTGTTCACATAACATTGTATAATTATTTTATAAATGTAAAAAGGGTTTTCTAAATCGATGAAATGAATAACTGAGATCACTAAATAGGACAAACAATAATGCAGAAATCTGTAAGTTATATATGAATTCCAAGATGCCAACTTTAGATGCTATTAAGCTTTTCTTGGTTCTCCAAAAACTACAGTTGCAGGACTTGTTTCCCGATTCAATTGCTGAACTGCTATTCAGTTCTTGGCATCGCAGTTCCTAATATTGGAACAGTCGCAATCTGATTTATCAGCGATAAGAGTCTGGTGAGACCATAAGATACGTATTTCGTGCGGAAGTTGGCCAGTCAGCGTGACGAACATGTGGACAGAACTGTGTTGTAACGCAAGCTTACGTGGGAATTTGTGTGGCTATCCGAGCACTGCATGAGACGGACACGCCCTTTCAACTTCCTCAAGTCCACCGACTCTGATATCACTTCCATCTAAGCAGCGATGGCTAACCTTTGTGAAAGACAGGAGGTTGGGCTCACCTCCTTCCATTACACATCTGTTCATTTGCGACATATATAGAGTTATACTCACTCTTATACAGACTATTCTTGTAAATGTTTATTTCTCTATCTACTACATTTTAATCGACATAAGCATTTTCAGAAAGTATCTTATTGCTAATTTTCTTGTAGATGGAATACGAATATGTAGGCTTAAAGCGATGCTGAAATGTTTTAAGAGCTGGTTTCTATGCGACGCCTTTGAAATTCTGTTCTCCTTGCAAGGGCAAGAGATAAAAATACGAATCATATATTCCTATTTGACAAAAGTATAAGTATTGTCAAATTCAAAGAAATAATAGAGAATATATCGGAAATGCCTCACTAAAAATTTGACATAAGTTATGTTTTTTTTAAAAGATCCAAGATTTTATTTAGTAAGCTTTTATCTGTCTCTTACTGTTTACCATTTATGCAAAAATCGTCCAGAATGAAGACTTCTGAAAACATTGATTTCGACTGAAGGAGTGGAGTGGGGTATAACTGCCTATTACGTGAACGTCACCAAACAGACAAGGTTGGACATCACTGATATACAGAATGTTTGACCATTTCAGGGCGTATACAGGGATGGTATAGCAATAGTTTGATAAGCATAACGTTTTTGAATCTTTGTTGAATTTCCTGTCGGCTGCTACAGTTGTGAGCTGTGGGATATTCTTTCTGAGACTATGCCTAAGTGGTTCATCAGCCAATAACACTTTATCACAGTGTGACTGACATATTTGATGCAACTGTGTTTTGCTGAGGTTTGAGATTAAATAAATGCAACAAGTGACTTATCCTTACAGGAATTGCACCATATAAAGACAGAATAGTTGAAAACATTGTTTACGTTTTATAAGTTAAACATACTCCATGAAATGAACATAAAAGTTCCGCTATTTTGACCGACTTCTTTACTTAAATCTAGCGTGATTACACATTCCAAAGTTGGCACTACTATGGTAAGCGCGACAAGAAGCGGGACTCATATATCACTATGTACCTGGAAGTGTTTACTGGCTGGCTGTATTCCTGCCAGGAACCACGAGCTGGTGAACACACTGTACAGCTCGTTTTTATAATCGTATTAGGCCATTTAGGACCACGTATTCTAATATTCCTTCATCCTGTCACTGTGATTTTTTTCTTCTATGTTCTGTCCAAATTGTAGCTGTTTTCTCGTTTTTACAGCTAGAAACCTTCTAAATTCTGTGTTAACTTTGTTCTATCGTATATTATTTCTTCTGGTAATTCCATTTCACTTAAGTCTTTCCTTGCATCCATTTGTTATCAATTTTACTTTCGTATATATGCTTGAAAATTTGTATTGTAAGTCTTGTTATTATACATCCTCATTAAATGATCGAACAATCTTATTATTCTTTTCCTGATTATATCTCAAATATTTTCACATTCTGTACTTTTATATAGATCTTCATTTTTCCTGAGTCTAAACTCTCTTTTTCCAGCTTGAATTGAACGCAAGAATTTCCTTAAAATGTTCCTTTCCTTCTTTTCTAATGCTTGCATTTTTCCTGTTTTAAAGGAAAATATACACTCTATGGCATATAGACTTACTGTGTTCGAGTGTATGATTTTGGTTTTATTTGAAATTTTTTTCATATTTTAAATATCCTAGGTTAACTGATAGGTAAATTCCATTTTTGTCAATCTTGCTTCCTTATCCAATCTATTAGTTTGAATCATTTCACTAAGATGCTTAAATTTATCAACTTTACTTATTTGTCCATCCTTTATTCAGTTATTTTATAAAAATACTAAGTTTTGCGATGTAACCGTAGTGTTTCCTTTATCTTTTTTCAAGAATAAGAAGCAAAATGCATACAACTGAAGAAAAATGTAATTGCGTCAGTTTCCAAGTGTGTCATTACACCGGTTATTTTACTTGCACCCTCTCCATCCTTTACAACTCGCGACGTTAGACCTTGAATGTATCAATCTATGTAGTCTCACCATGATGGTTATTTGAAGTGCTTAGGTTCTGACACGTGGGAAAGGGATATGAAAACAAATACAGAAACAGCGGAATATGTAGCAAAATAATTCCGTCCATAGACGGTTAATTTGACTGATAATTTTAATTGAGGCTAACGCATGTTGTATGTGTAATTATTTGTCAACTGTTTGAGAATATAGAATTAAACTGTGAATATTGACATGAAAATCTGTAACCATTAAAGTATTATATCTGTTAACTTCTTAAGTATAAATACCTTACGGTTTAAACTAAATGTTTTCGTAATAACAATGAAAATAGTAATTTGCGGTCATTCGCTGAAATGCTAATCGGAGATTGCTCTTACGGCGACCGCCAAGTCTGAACAACCCGAGCGAGGTACTTAGGCGCTACGGACTGTCGATGACGTGCACAGTGAGACAACTCCGTAAGACTTTAACATACGAAATAGACGTCCTATTATCAACATATGTAGGGTCTAATTCATCAGTATTCCAAAGTTCCTACATTCGCTAAACTTCCTGATTGGGACCGTTCTTAAAACTGGCAGAACCAGAGTACGCAAACGTAGGAGTTGCGTTTATAGTTCATGTGATCATCTTTTATATCCTGTAAACCACGTACAATTCATTAGAATAAACGAGTATTCGTCATATAAAACTAGCTTACAAGAATTATCTCCAACACCCACAGTAGACACTCTTGGAAACATCTTTTTTGAAGACTGAAGATATTAATAAGAAGGAAAAGAAAGAGGAGATGAGGGAGGACAAACAGGAGAAGTAGATCAAGGAAGAGGAGGAAAAGAAGGAGGAGAAGACGAAGGAGGAGCAGGAGAAGAACCAGAATGAGGAGCAGAATAAAAAGAGGAAGAAGGAGGAGGAGGAGAAGAAGATAGAGGAGGAGCAGAAGAAGGAAAACAAGTAGGAACAGAAGGAGGAGGAGCAAACGCAGAGGAATAAGAGAATAAGGAGAAGGCGAAGCAGGAGAAGGAGAAGAAGAAAGAGGAGCGCAAGAAGGAGAAGAAGAGCAGTAGTAGAAAAAGGCGAAGAAAAGGAGCAGGAGAAGAGGAGGAGTCGAAGGAGGGAAAGAAGAGGTGGAGTCGAGAAAGGAGAAGAGGAGGTGGAGAAAAAGAGAAGTAGAAAAAAGAAAAGAGGAGGAGCAGAAGGAGGAGAAGAAGAGGATAAGCAGAGAAAGGAGAACAGGAGGTGCAGAAAACGGAGAAGAGGATGAGCAGAGAAAGGAGAACAGGAGGTGGAGAAAAAGGAGAAGAAGAGAAGTAGAAAAAGGAAAAGAGGAGGAGCAGAAGGAGGAGAAGAAGATGAGCAGAGATAGGAGAAGAGCAGGAACATAAAACGGAGAAGAGGAGGAACAGAAAAAGGAGAAGAGGAGGAACAGAAAAAGGAGAAGAGGAGGAACAGAAAAAGGAGAAGAAGAGGAACAGAAAAAGGAGAAGAGGAGGAACAGCAGAAGAAGAGGACAAGCAGAAAAAGGAGAATAGGAGGAACAGAAGTAAAAGAGGAGGAACAAAAGAAGGAGAAGAGGAGGAGCAGAAAAAGTAGAAGAGGAGGAGCAGAAAAATGAGAAGAGGAGGAACAGAAGAAGGAGAAGGGAGAGCAGCAGAAGGAAAAGAGGAAGAACAGAAAAAGGAGATGAGGAAGAACAGAAAAAGGAGAAGAGAAGGAACAGAAAAAGTAGAAGAGGAGGAGCAGAAAAAGTAGAAGAGGAAGAGCAGAAAAATGAGAAGAGGAGGAACAGAAGAAGGAGAAGGGAGAGCAGTAGGAGAAGAGGAAGCACAGAAAAAGGAGAAGAGAAGGAACAGAAAAAGGAGAAGAGGAGGAACAGAAGAAGGAGAAGAGGAGGAGCAGAAAAAGGAGAAGAGGAGGAACAGAAAAAGGAGAAGAGAAGGAACAGAAAAAGGAGAAGAGGAGGAACAGAAGAAGGAGAAGAGGAGGAGCAGAAAAAGGAGAAGAGGAGGAACAGAAGAAGGAGAAGAGGAGGAGCAGAAAAAGGGGAAAAGGAGGACCAAATGAAGGAAAAGAAAGGAGAAGCAGGGAAAGGAGAAGAGGAGATGGAAGGAGAGCAGAAGAACAAGGAGGAAGAGATGAAGGAGGACCAGTAGGAGGAGATGGAAGGAGAGCAGAAGAACGAGGAGGAAGACATGAAGGAGGACCAGTAGTAGGAGGAGAAGGAAGAGGAGCAGAAGAACAAGGAGGAAGAGATGAAGGAGGACCAGTAGTAGGAGGAGATGGAAGGAGAGCAGAAGAACGAGGAGGAAGACATGAAGGAGGACCAGTAGTAGGAGGAGAAGGAAGAGGAGCAGAAGAACAAGGAGGAAGAGATGAAGGAGGACCAGTAGTAGGAGGAGATGGAAGGAGAGCAGAAGAACGAGGAGGAAGACATGAAGGAGGACCAGTAGTAGGAGGAGAAGGAAGGGGAGCAGAAGAACAAGGAGGAAGACATGAAGGAGGACCAGTAGTAGGAGGAGAAGGAAGAGGAGCAGAAGAACAAGGAGGAAGAGATGAAGGAGGACCAGTAGTAGGAGGAGATGGAAGGAGAGCAGAAGAACGAGGAGGAAGACATGAAGGAGGACCAGTAGTAGGAGGAGAAGGAAGGGGAGCAGAAGAACAAGGAGGAAGACATGAAGGAGGACCAGTAGTAGGAGGAGAAGGAAGAGGAGCAGAAGAACAAGGAGGAAGAGATGAAGGAGGACCAGTAGTAGGAGGAGATGGAAGGAGAGCAGAAGAACGAGGAGGAAGACATGAAGGAGGACCAGTAGGAGGAGAAGGAAGGGGAGCAGAAGAACAAGGAGGAAGACATGAAGGAGGACCAGTAGGAGGAGAAGGAAGGGGAGCAGAAGAACAAGGAGGAAGACATGAAGGAGGACCAGTAGTAGGAGGAGAAGGAAGAGGAGCAGAAGAACAAGGAGGAAGAGATGAAGGAGGACCAGTAGTAGGAGGAGATGGAAGGAGAGCAGAAGAACGAGGAGGAAGACATGAAGGAGGACCAGTAGGAGGAGAAGGAAGGGGAGCAGAAGAACAAGGAGGAAGAGATGAAGGAGGACCAGTAGTAGGAGGAGATGGAAGGAGAGCAGAAGAACGAGGAGGAAGACATGAAGGAGGACCAGTAGTAGGAGGAGAAGGAAGAGGAGCAGAAGAACAAGGAGGAAGACACGAAGGAGGACCAGTAGTAGGAGGAGAAGGAAGAGGAGCAGAAGAACAAGGAGGAAGGTATGAAAGAGGACCAGTAGTAGGAGGAGATGGAAGAGGAGCAGAAGAACAAGGAGGAAGGGATGAAAGAGGACCAGTAGTAGGAGGAGAAGGAAGAGGAGCAGAAGAACAAGGAGGAAGGGATGAAAGAGGACCAGTAGTAGGAGGAGAAGGAAGAGGAGCAGAAGAACAAGGAGGAAGGGATGAAAGAGGACCAGTAGTAGGAGGAGAAGGAAGAGGAGCAGAAGAACAAGGAGGAAGGGATGAAAGAGGACCAGTAGTAGGAGGAGATGGAAGAGGAGCAGAAGAACAAGGAGGAAGGGATGAAAGAGGACCAGTAGTAGGAGGAGAAGGAAGAGGAGCAGAAGAACAAGGAGGAAGGGATGAAAGAGGACCAGTAGTAGGTTTAGCAGCAGAAGAAGAACATTTCCTTAAGCATGTCTAGAATCATGAACTGACTTGTGCAGAGGGTAAGACGTTCGGCAATCAAATAAACTTGAAACCTGGGACATTATGTAACACACTACGCTCCGTTATGTTACGTTATGCAGTATTTTACGTTACTACGGAGTATAGCTGTTCAAGGTGGACAAACAAGTACAAAGAGTATATCACATTAACGTGCATTTGGAACAGTTGGCATGCTTGAGGATATGGCTGGTTACGTAAGCACAGTTCAAGGAAGTACAAAGTTGTGCACGCTAGCCAGCCAGCGAGCCAGCCACTTTGGAGGCTCAGTTAATTCGCTACTCGGCAAACCTGCAATTTTGGTTGCTTTTCCTTTCTGCTTTGGTGACAAGGGAACCACGGACACGGCTCATTATGATATGCAAACACGAAGGAAACGGAAGTGAATTGTCCCCCGCGAACACAAAGGAATATCACCTTAACCCACAAACCAAGCAGAGGACAGAAATGTCTTTTGGACAGGGTTACATCACTGCATTACTTTCTTCGGACATCCGGGTGTATAAAATAGATATTTGCAGTGTATGTGTTGCCAGTGCAAGACAACACATACATGAGTCAGGTTGCGTCAGAATGGCGAAAACGCAGGTAAGAAACACTTGCAATCCACCATTAACGCCCCCATAGAATCACCTCGATATTAACATTCCTTTGAGGTTTGATTGCAATAGATTTGACCATCTTTATCCTTCAATATATTCTCTATTTCTGGATTTATTTGAAGAACTAGCAACATCGTTACAGCTATACATTTGTCTGCAATAAACTATAGCCTCTAGTAAGGGAATCTTTGAACTTGTAACTTTGCAAATGTGTATTTTTATTTTCGATTCTCTTGGACTTACTTAAAAGGCAGTTTATTCCACGAGCCCCTAACTTTGGATGATTTGAAGAACAGAAATTAATCGTATTGATAACACAGTTACAGTCAGTGAAGTGGAACGATGTTTTGAGTTATAGTCCAGGAGCCCGTGACTGTCAGTTTCTCAGCGCATGCGCACAACGCAGGTAGCAACGATTGGCTACTGTGAATTTTGGATCACCGTCAAACTATAAAGCCTGATTTTGTTATATGTTCTTCGGGATAATATTACATATAAATTGCGTTATCCAGCTATGCTCCCCGAAATATAATAGTACAGTATACTGTGGCAACCAACATAAGTTTTGAAATACAGAAAGAAAGAATTGTGCTAGTTCTCTATATTTGAAGGTTACCTTACTTTGACTTCTAACCCCAGTGGCAGAATACTAAATAAATGAATCTTTCAAATAAACCTATAAAATGTTATAGAAATTTATTGATAACTAGAAAATAAAAAAGAACTTACATGTAATTTAGAAGATCGCCAGGTGTTTTGGCATCATCTTTGAAGTGTGCATCCTCTTTGATCTTGAGAAAAAGTTGGCTCTCCAGAATATGACATATCTGTAACTGCAGAAAACACTATACAGAACATTTTAAATCGTTTAGATCCATTAAATCTAACCAAATGAGATACGTATAATATTTCACCATGGGATACTAACAAGAAAATCCTATGAAAATACACTTTTAATGCCAACGAAATTCCCATAATATACAACAAATAATATTAGACGCCCAAACGTCGCCTTCAAGTTTCACGAAAATTTGAAACAATTAAGAGATGTAGAATTATGTATAAAATGAAAAACGAAGAGTGAGTGAGTGAGTGAGTGAGTGAGTGAGTGAGTGAGTGAGTGAGTGAGTGAGTGTGAGTGAGTGAGTAGGGTTTAAGGGCCCGTCGACAGCTAGGTCATTAGAGCCCCGAAAAACGAAGATATAAGAAACAAATTTAATATTCATCCTATAAATGAAAACAAAGAGAAACATAGAAACCGATGGAAAAAACATTTACAGCCTGCTCTAAATGTTTTCCGATGGGCTAGAGGTGTTGGGGGAGACGGAAGGAGAATTTTCTTATCGAGTAGTTGTGCCTGTCCTGGAGGCGGGTTACTGCACGTGTTTATTTATATTCGCATGCAGTCGTCTAAGGTGAGGTAGGCGGGGTAATTTATATTCAGGAAACAAGAAACGAAATAGCTTGTTCTATACTTATTCTGTCCAAACGAAAGAAGTCTCCACATACTTCCCGCAGGTGTTTAAACAGATTAATATTAACATTTTATGGTAGTGCTCTTACTTTAGAAATATTTTAAGCAAACGTTTTTAAAAACATAATAAATATAATGAATTTTTCTTTACTAATAATAATTATAGTCATAATATTTAGTAACCATAACACTAGGCTATTTCACGAAAACTCGGAAACCAAAAGAGGTTTACTTATTTGGGGTATAGTTTCTCCATTGATAAAGAAATTAATATAAAAGCTGAACACAAACTATTCTTTCACATTAAAAAAATATTATTGTTTTGTCAAATGGTTTCTGTGGTTTTGGTGAGAACGAGAGAATTGGGTTTAAGGATGCTTAACCGTAAATAACGCCCGGGTTTTGTTTAGAATTACAAGTTTTTTTACATTGGCATAACAAAATTTTAACACTAGCCCATTAGTACCTTTTAATTCTTACCGAGATATACGGAGAATTATTAGGAAATTCCCAGCAGCTTGGTGAAAAGGATAATTGTGTGTGTGAACGTTTCCTAATATTGCGTAACATCCTTGTAGTGTTTATTGTGCCCCTAGTACCAAAGATATTTATCCAAAACACATTAACGTCACATTCCTATCTTCAGCGATTTAGAATCTAGTTAACAATGTCCTAAAGAAGATGGTCACCATTATAGTTTCTTTTGTTGAAACAGAACAAGTTTAGTCAGGTAAACCACTTGAAACGGTTCTGACTTGGACTAACTACTCAATAACTATTACCCCTTCCTCTCCATGGCAAGTCCCACTTGTTTTGGAAAATATTTGGATGTGGCTGTACACAGAATGAATGAAAAACGCTTTCCTAAGCTGTGTTATGAGTACCAGACGATTAAAGTAGGATAGAGGATTATGATGATGATGATGTTGATGACTGTGTGTGAAAGAAATGGAGTACTTAGAAAGATAATGAGGATAAATTTTTTAATTCTATAAAAAGCTTGCAATTTAAGAAGCCACTAGAAGCCCTTCGTGGACAGAATGTTGCAGAGTACGCGTATAATTGAACTATAGAAGTAGCAGTGATTTGTTGGTTATTTTACAATGTTTTGATATAAATGTCTAATTTTATTTTACAGATATCTAGATTGCTGATATGTTCGTGTGTGGTATTCAGTATATCCCTGGCTCAACAGAACTCCAAAGGCTCCTCCGTCACAAACAATGTCTTAGGTAAGATCTGCTTTTCACTTATTACATTTACTTTTGTGATTTCAAGGGAATACTTTTGTATTTTTGGCTTCAACAAGATATCATTGACAAGAAATTATTGTTTAGGTTTGATGAGTGTATTTCGCTGACAATTCTACCTTCTTCAAATTATGTATTGTAAACCGCTTTTTCATCACACACATTTCTGGGCAAGTTGCAAGTTCACCATGGTTGTATTTCACTAGAAAATTATGTAGATAATCTGAAATTATCCCTATACAAACAAATTGTGTTGTTTAACTCCAGAAATAAATCAACCCTTGCAGGTTTAATGACGTATTCAAGATCATCAGAAACAAATGCTCTAATTACCCCTCTTGTTTTCTCAATTTGTGCAAAACCTCGGTCATATGCAAGAAAACAAGAAATTTAATCTCTTGGAATTTTCGCTATGTACCTGTGAAATTGCAAAAAAAAAAAAAAAAAAAAAAAAATCTGGAAAAAAGGGAAAAATTGGGGTTTTTAACTGTATTTATACTCCATTCTGTACTTTCATCCTGCGTATTTGAATTAATAATCTCTTTGAAACTTGCAACCGTGAGCGGCTTTTGGAACACTTCTGAACTTTCCAATTTTAAATGCAATTTTCCTCAAACATTTTTAGTGTTTTTCATAGCTTAAACTATTTCGGCAATGTTTGACGGAATAACTTTTAAATGTTAGGAACATTTAATTATAATTTAAATTTAGGAGACTCACATGGGTATTTTTTAAATTTCATAGTTACATTACTTTTGGAAAGACAGAATCCCTATCAGGGATTTAAACAGGGATCTTCCGGTCTGCTTCCGGTCGGTTGTTGTAACCACTGAGCTACTATAGTAGCGTGTGTGCCTCATATTCAAGTGGTCGCGAACTCGAATCTCGGTTAGGCAAAAAAGAGAAGAGACCGGAAGATCCTTGGTTCGAATCCTGACTAGGGCATTTCATTTTTGAGTCGGATTATATTCTTTAAAGCCTTGTACTACACCCGGTTAGTGAAGGAGCAATTAATATCTATTATTTTTATTAAATATTTTACTAGAATCATATCCATAAATTCGAAAGGTACCAATATTGAAGGGGCTAATCCTGCATTCCCATCAGAGCTTACTTTGAATTTTCAAAAATATAATTCTATTATACAAGGAAATATGTTTTATCTGTTTATTTCAATTAACATTAAGAAGAATAAGACTTCTTTGTATAAGAGTAGTGAAGATCATATGAGTGTAGCATATCAGGTTTTTTTCTTCAGATATTCCTTTTATTTCCCCTCTTCTTGCTGCCATGTATTAGACATAGAAGCACAGTGTTATTTTGTATAGCTCTCTTCTTGATCAGTCGTTGAAATCACCAGAGAAATTGCAGCTCTCATATCCTGGAATGGTCATTTTTCGCTACAGGAAACCAGAGGATAGTTCCACCACAACTACAAAGCGCATTCGTGAGACGTGCCCCAGCGACAAATTCTGTTGCCAGGAGTCCCTCAGCAGACAACCAATCAGCAACTGCGGAACTGACCGAGCAAAAGCAGACGCAGGGTGCAGGTTCCCCAGCTGAAACACCACAAGCAGTGCCAGGTTTTGGACAATTTCCGAGCTATGCCAGACCTGGTCCACCTTACTTCGGCTTCAACTTTGGGTCTCCGTCAGCCAATCCTCAGCAACTAGGATCAGCGGCACAACCCGGAGCTCCACAATCCTCACAACCGGTATTGTACTATCCCCAAGTTTCAACGATGAATTAAAATAAACATAAATAATACAGTATATACCAAAAAGTAATTAAAGCGCGTTCCACCCTTAGAAGACAGTGCACGTTAAATGGAGCGCAGTGTTGCAACATGTACTAGTTGCTAATCTCTCTCCGCGCGCGACCCCGAGGTGGCCGGTGTCCTGTACTTAGTCCTTCAATTGCTGCTTGACGAGATGGGCACTTTTAACTTTGGTATCCCTCCACGCCTTTGTTACTGTATGACCTAAATTTACAAATGACTCCTCTGTATAAACAATTGATTTCCCCTGGTCCCTAAACCTTTTACGTATTTTAGATATTTATGTCGCCATATGATGATATCGATATCGTCTCTTTCTATTAATATGCACTTGTTACCCCTTCTTTCATACTCGGACCCCAAATCATGTAAGAACCGACTAAGAGTGGCCCTTGAGAAATTTGGTAGGGTCTCATCACTGTTGACCCGTGACAAAATTATATTCAGCGTGGGTGGAATATTTGCAAACATTAAAGAATGAACAATTCGCCGCACTCCACCTTGCACTATTCAATCATATTGCGTTAACCTAGCGTTTTGTGTAGTCCGGCCCTTTTTGCTTTCTTTTTCGATGGCGTTCTTAGAGGTCCTTTCATTAGTTCCTTTTTAATCCTATACACTACTGCTTCTGAACACCCGATAGCCTTAGCTGTTTCTTTTACTGCCTTACTTACACGCTATTTAGTTCAAAAATAATCTAAGACATTCATAATTATTTGGCGTTCCTTACTTCTTAATTTACCAACATCGTCTCTTCCTAGCTTCCCCCTCCACAACTACAAATATTTACAAAAATATTAAACAAATAACGCAATAACAGCTCACAGTTACACACACGGCTTCTTTCGAACTAATGCTAGTGCTGCTCCTTATACTATCTTCTGTGTCAGGCCTGACGCTGAATAGATGAATACCTTTTGTTTGCCCTACTCGATGAAAGAAAGAGGTTACTGCCTTTTGGTTTATTTTAAAAACTTTCTTCAACCTTCCTCAACATTTGTTCTCGTTGGTTCCCTGATGTAAGCTCAATAACAAAAAAGTTTCCCACTGCGTAACTTTTGTAGTGCACAGATATAAAATTTTCCGAAAACATTTAATTTAAAAAATTATAACACTTAACTGAGTAAACATAGAGCATTCAAAGTAGGTAGGAAGTAGCACCATAGTTTACTCTACCTAAGAAAAAAAATATAGATGCATTCTAGCAGTTAGTTTGTTAGTGCGTGATGAGTATACAAACAGCATATATCGGACTTCTATTGAAAGAAAACGTTTTCTGAAGAAATTTGGGGCTATAGAAATGTATAATGACTCTAAAAAGGATATAAGCTGATAGAGAAAAAAAATTCTGAATAGGATAATGTGTTCAAATCTGAAATTTATAACAACTGAATATACCATGCTATTGGGAATCTGGCAACAGCGCGAGGGTAGAAAAGGACGCGGCTAATGGCAACTTGTATGCGCTAGACAGAGACAGAGATGTCCCATTTAACCCCATACTGTCTTCTAAGAGTGGAACGCTATATAGATACCCACACTCTTTGTTGAGGTCTGACAACCTTTGTTCTCCTCTCACCTGAGCCTTCCCTACCACAACGCACTGAGAGGTAAAATGTTTTGTTTTACAGATTCAGCCAAGGGCTAGCCCATTCTTCCCAAACGGATACACAGGTTTCAACTTCCAAACAACAGGCGATCTCTTCAGCAGGTTCAGCCCTTCTTCTGGAACAACGGGCGTATCCAATCCCAGCTCATCTTCTGCCAGTTCAGAAGCAGGCAATGCCACACCTTCAGCTCAGAGTCAAAACTTCGGTGCTAATTTTGGTGGTGGTTTTCCCTTTGCTTCTGGTATTGGCCAGGGCTTTCCACAGAACCCGTTTCCTTCCTCGGGATTTGGAGGCCTAGGACAAGGAAGCCCGGCCACTGGTTCAGTAGATGAAGGGTCTCAGAAACCTGTTGTGGGTTTCTACGGCGGTGCTGCCCCAAATATCGGAAGTTACAGTTTCACTGGTTCACAGCAGGAACAACAGTTCCAACCTCAGTTCCAGGTAAGTGCATCTACCTTGGTACCCACCCATAAAAGTTACATACGATGAACTTGTACTAAAACGCAGAGAAAAATCACAAGACGTAGAGAAAACACACACTTTATGACAATTTCCTTCTTTTTTGTGGAGTTAAGCAATTTTAGATGTCTTTTGTCATTGCTTTCAATTTTAAAAATACTTACAGTTATCTAATATCGCAAAGTTGTTCTTGTTATTCCTTTTCCTCCCTTCTTAGCCATTCAAAGCAAATGGAATCAAGACAACAGCTAGCTCTTAAAATACGTTACTGTCTCTTAAGCTATAAACATGGGTAGCAGAATAAAGAATGACTCTATCCAAATTGTAATGTAAGTCAGCGGTGCTCAACCACAGGCAAGTTAGGGGAGGTTGAATCACGTTAATCTCATTAACTGTACTAAATTTTGAAAGTGTTTATTCGTTTGTTTTCAGAACTCATTCAAACCGTCTGGGTTTGGAGCAAGTGCAGGATTCGGTCAATTTCCGTCTGGAGCGGGCTTGGACAGCTTTGGACAGTTTGGCTTCGGACCATCCGGTGGTGGTGGTCTGGCAGGATCAGCAGGACTCGCCACTGGCGATATCCAAAATACGCAATCAGCGCAGCAGATCCTGAACCAGAGTTGAAACAAGAGAAAGTGTAAATAGTACTAAGTGCATTTTATAATTCCTAAATTTGTACTCCTTACGCTTCGTGCCAAAAATGTGGACATTTCAATAAATTAATAATTAAACACACTGCGTATATGAATACTTAATTCCTATCTTTTTGAACGCCATCCTGTGACGAAGCCGTTATCCACTAACCATTTCCTGTGAGTTTCCTATTATTTCACTTTGAATCTTGGTGATTATAGGTATGTTCAAGTGATACAACTGATGGAATTTTCATGTTGTCACTTAGCAAAATATCACTTTCGAAATACTTAATCACTTAAAAGACGTGAAAGAATACTCCGAGCGGCTCTTTCACACGTGCACCAAGTCGACAACGTTACTTTGAGGTTGGTCAGGGAATTGACCTATTTTGGGAATGTAAAGAGGTGTGGCACTTTCGCTTTCATGTAATGTTTTAGGAGCTAACGCTCCTGATTGGCCTACACTCGCACAGTAATTACTGAAGGACAAGGTATGGTTCGCGTTTATATCCTCAAGACGCAGTTAAGCAGTTTTTGAGCTAGTGAAAGTGACACCCACACAATCTGCAGTGTTGCCAGCTTATTTTCGACAAAACTAAAATATCTCCGTAGGAAATGGTCAGAGAGAAAAACGTATGTACCTACGGAAAAGTAGTGGAATACCAAATAAAATATGTAGACTGGGGAAAATATTTATTTTCAAATTTTTAATTCCAACGTATCATTTTCTTTGTTACAACAATCAAATCATATTTATACATTATGTTGTTTAGCGCAGTGAATAATTATTTTCAATGTTTTCTGAGCTCAATGAAAGACTGGGGCAAATCTTAGGAATGAAATTATTCCTGGACAAAATGTCCTCGGGTGGATCAACATTATCTTCATTTAGAATTTGCCTTAGACTATGAAATTTTGAATAACCAGGATTTTATTTAATAAATTTTGTAATTTACTGAATACACGTGCACCAGTTTCTCCATGAGCAATAGTAGTTCAATAGTTGAGTGATTTTGCAGTAGATAAAACATGCTTCCAAGGTACTGGCAGGTATAAATGAAATAGAAAAATAGCGCTTTGTAAACATATCACTTTTCCCAACATGTAAATACAAAAAAGATCATATTGGTTGCGAACACCACGCTGGGTTACATCAGACATCGTAAGCTGTAGAAAGCTAATCCAGGTCAAGTATCCACAACATCAGCATGCTGACAAATCAGGCAATACCTTTAATAACGGGGGCAATCGACACACCATGGCCCGAGCTTCGGTATTTTCCGAAAACGCTAGTTAATAAGATGGCTAGTCCACCAACCCAGGGTTAGAATGCTCTCTTAATCCTAGATGGCTCCAAAATCTTCCTAAACCTCTTCCGAGTGCCTCTACACCTCTGACCCGTGTCTTCGGGTGTCTCCCCCTGAGAGGTCCGCTGCAATATGATATATGGGTCTTCAGGTTTATTCAGCATTTCCCGCTATTCAATCCTGTATTCATGACGTCAGTACTTCGATAGAACACTAGCGAAAGATGAGTGAAGTGATTGTCAACAGTTTGGAATATACCTTGGTGACATCTATCGTACCCTTCCAGTATTTACATGGAAGGTTTTTGCAGTGGTAATTGAAAACTGGGGGAAAAAATCACTAAACAATAATAATATAATAAAAACTACAAAATAGTAGTTCACGACTTAAAAATCTGATGTGTTGCACTCACATGACTTTCTCTACTCTTGTACTAACTATTCTTACAAACTCTTATTCCTATATCTTCTTCGTGTTAGTTGAGATAAACATTTGTACAAATTATCTTATTGCTTATTTCCTTGTAGGTACAAGGGGAATATGGGAATACAGTAGGCTTTGAGCGATAGTCAAATCTTTGAACTAGTCGCTATACGAAGGCTTTGAAATTCCGTTCTCTTTGCATGGTGAAGACGTAAAAAGCGAAAAACGGACTTCCATTTGAGAAAAGCATAAGTATATCTAAAGCCTTACAAATAACAAGGATTATCTCCGAAATGGTTCACTCTACAAGCTATGTTATTTAGACATAAATTGTGTTTTAAGAGGATCTATATTTTGTGTACTAAGATTTGTCTATCTCTTATCACTCATGCAAAAGTTTGTGGACAGCATAAATAAAAAACGAAAAGTCGGTTAAAAACTAAAGTTGGTATTTAAGTTTAATGTCTTGCAAGGATGCGACACGAAGATTTTGAAGAAAATATCCCCACCCTAAACTACCCTTTACATGGAAAATTTTTTGAAAATTTTGATTTTCTTGATCTAACGATTTTGATTAAAATGTAATAAGTTTGAGATATTTTAATGACAAATGAAATGTATATCTTGAATTTTCTGGCATAGCCCCTGTAGTCGTATTTACTCTGGACGACTTTTGCATAACTGGTAAACCGTTAGAGATAGACCAAATCATGGCATACAAAAAATGTAGATCTTGCTAAACTACACAATTTATGTCTCAATAAATTTTCTTGTAGGGTGAACCATTTCGGAGATATTCCTTGTTATGTGTGTGACTTTCGGAAAACTTAGAACTTTCGTGAAATGGGTCATCGTTGTTCATTTTTTTATATGTTAATCGTGCAAAGAGAACGGAATCTCAAAGGTGAAAAAGATTTGACTATCCCACAAACCCTTCTGTATTCTAATATTCCCCTTGTACCTGCAAGGAAATAAGCAATAAGATAATTTGTACAAATGTTTATCTCAACTAACACGAAGAAGATATAGGAATAAGAGTTTGTAAGAATGGTTAGTACAAGAGTAGAGAAAGTCATGTGAGTGCAACACATCAGATTTTTTATATACAATACATGTCCCTTTAATATTAGTATATTCAGTGGCAGGCTAACATAAATGCACAAGGATTTCGTTAACTAGGTTTCTAATTAAGCAAAGGACGAAGAGAACACAATGGTACAGCACCCTACAGCCAACTAATGAAATGTAATTTACCTCTTATAAAAAGAACCTTAAGAAGGGACACCCATATGAATTGCGTGCGTTCAGCAAGCGTGACAAAGCACTGTCGCAATGCGTGTCCCAATTGTTTTTATGACTTTCTTCCACCAGGGAGTTGTCCTGAAGGCCTCTGGATGTCAAGGGATTATTTGTAAACTGTTGAGATGTCAAGGGTCCATATATCGAACTTTCTATTGTCAAGTTTGACTAGGTCTGTAAACACACCCTGTCGACATGCAAATTCAGTCTCCGCCCTAAAACAACCTCACCGAAACGTCTCTGTGATCTTCCGAGCGTAAAATCTAAATGACAGGTATGTATGTATTCTGTTTCACAATGTTTGAGGGCTTCTGTCATCTGTTGGTTAGAATGTTAGCTTCTACTCACATGATATTCTCTACTCCTGTACTAGTTATCTTATTGCTGATATTCTTGTAGCTGCAGGGGGAATATGGGAATACTTGAGCGATAGTCAGATCTTTTAAAGCTTTGAGATTCCGTTCTCTTTGCACGATTAACATATAAAAAATGAACAATGATGATCCATTTCACGAAAGTTCTAAGTTTTCCGAAACTCACACACATAACAAGGAATATCTCCGAAATGGTTCACCCTACAAGAAAATTTATTCGGACATAAATTGTGTCTTTTAGCAAGATCTACATTTTTTGTATAGTATAATTTGGTCTATCTCTAACGGTTTACCAGTTATGCAAAATTCGTCCAGAGCAAATACGACTACAGGGGCTATAGCCAGGAAATTCAAGATATACATTTCATTTGTCATAAAAATATCTCAAACATATGACATTTTAATCAAAATCGTTAAAGCCATTTTCAAGAAAATAAAAATTTTCGAAAAATTTTCCATGTAAAGGGTAGTTTAGGGTGGGGTTATTTTCTTCAAAATCTTCGTGTCACATCCATAAAAGATATTAAACTTAAATACCAACTTTGGGTTTTAACCGACTTTTCGTTTTTGAGTTATGCTGTCCACAGACACACACACACACGGACCTTTTTCTAAAAATGTTTTTTTTGGATTCAGGGGGTCTCAAAACATATATTTCCGGTGAAATCCCGACATCGAATTTTTGGGTGGAATAGAATACTTCCCCTACTTACCAGTAGAGAAAGTAAAAAATACATTTCCAATAGCCTATGTTTTAACAAGATTTACATTTTTGTATAGTAGGATTCAGTGTATCTGTTACGGTTTACGAGTTATGCAAAAGTCATCCAGAGTAAACAGGAATACATTGGCTATAGCCACAAAATTCAAAATATACATTTCGTTAAGATAAAAATATCTTAATTATATGTCATTTTAGTCAAAATCGTTGCAGCTATTTTCCAGAAAATCAACATTTTCAAAAAAATGTTCTAAATAAAGGGAGGTTTAGAGAGAGGGGATTTCCTTCAAAATCTTTGGGTTCCACCCTTGGAAGACATTAAACTTAGGTACCAATTCTGGTTTATAAGCAACTTTTCTTTTTTGAGTTATTCTTCAAAGGATCTCAAAACCTATATTTCCGGTGAAATCTTGACATAGAATTTTTGCGTCGAATACAGTACTTTCCCTACTTACTATATGTAAGTTGGCATAGGTATAAAATGTTCTGTAAATAATTTTAAGGTTATGGAGGGCAGCAGAACAACTGGCACCAATATCAGAATTATGACCTAATCCTAGAGCCTCAGCGCGGCTCTCAGTGACGTGGTTTATTGATGACCATACAATAAATCAAATTAACACGAAAGTATATTAACAGCAAAACGGATTGTCTACATTTAGCTGATGAATTTGTAAACGTAATAGAAACAAAATAATATTTCATAATATAAAAATCCAATACACAGTACAATTTCAACAGTTAAAGGTCCAACTGGACAAAGATTATGAATAAGTAACTTATATAAATTATAAAATCTCACGCTATGCCTTCCAAAACTGTATAACTCGATTCCAATAATTTTTAAAATGTCGAATAACATATCCAACCACTTAACTCTATAATATTTCATGGTCTAATTCTTTAAAACATTGCTGAAATTTCCTTGAGCCGGTCTGTAAGGTAAATAAACGCTTTAGAAAGCATTAGCTTCTTTCCATATAATTTCCATATTATGTTTACATTGCGTGGTATATACCTACCGTTAGATAATATCATTTACAACACCAAATAATTACTGTGAGTTTCCTACCGTGAAATCTCCGCCTTGTGTCAACGTCACAGCACTGTCCCAAACACACGTGTCCTTGAACAAGGACATTTATCTAAACAACCCACCATTGTCAAAAATGAGCAGTACCAATGGACTTTTTAGCATTCTGAAAACTTTGTCCCCAATTCCACAGAAACAAATCTTAATAAGTGTTTTGTAAAGGACGGCCATAGCATACCTTAAAATTATGTTGCACTCACATGACATTTTCTACTCTTGTACTAGCCATTCTTACAAACCCTTATTCCTATATCTTCTTCATGTTAGTTGAGATAAACATTTGTACAAATTATCTTATTGTTTATTGAGCGATAGTCAAAACCTCTAAATTCCATTCTCTTTGCACAGCTAACATATAAATAAATGGATAACAATGTTTCATTTGACGAAAATTTGTTTTCCAAAACCGACATAACTAACAGGGAATAGCTCCAAAATGGTTCGCTCTACAAAAAAAATTATCTGGACATAAATTGTGTATTTTAGCAAGATCTACATTTTTTGTAGAGCATGATTTGGTCTATCTCTAACGGTTTACCAGTTATGCAAAAGTCGTCCAGAGTAAATACGACTACAGGGGCTACAGCCAGAAAATTCAAGATATACATTTCATTTGTCATCAAAATATCTCAAACATACGTCATTTTAATCAAAATCCTTAGAGACATTTTCATTAAATAAAAATTTTCGAAAAATATTCCATGTAAAGGGTAGTTTAGGGTGGGGCTATTTTCTTCAAAATCTTCGTGTCGCATCCTTGAAATACATTAAACTTAAATACCAAATTTAGTTTTTAACCAACTTTTCGTTTTTGAGCTAGTCTGTCCCACAGGCTCACAGACTGACACACAGAGACACACACGAACCTTTTTCTAAAAATGCTTTTTTTGGATTCAGGGGGTCTCAAAACATATATTTCCGGTGAAATCTCGACATCGAATTTTTGGGTGGAATACAATACTTCGTCTATTTACCAGTAGAGAAGGTAAAAATTGAACATGTATTTTCATTTTTCATAATAATATTTTATACATATGGTGTTTTAATGAAAACTACACTTTACATATACAATTTTTCTAAACTATTGATAGTCTCTAACGAGTTAGATTAAATACCACATTTTTAAAATATTTTTATGGCAAATAAAACGTGTATCTTGAATTGTGAAAGACCTTAATTTAATATACACCAAATCCTACCACACAAAAAATATCGTTAAAACACACAATTTATGTCAAATATTTTTTCTGGATATAACCGTTTTCGAAATATTTCTTCTTAGAGCTTTGAATTTTTAAATACCTATACTTTTCTCACGTGGGAAGTCCTGTGTTTTGTCTTTTCCCACGTCCTGGCAAAGAGAACGAAATTTTAAAACCATTACATGATTACATTCACTTAAAATATTTGACTATCACTTAAGGGTACTGTGTTTCCATAAGGCTACAAGAAAATGTGTAACATTTTAGTATTCTAATTAAATTCTAATATAGGTTTTCTGTTGTAGAGGAAAGTTACGATAATAGTTGTAACAGTCGAGAACGGACGAAGGAATATTACACAGTCACTTGGGGAAACTTTAGTTTCCGTTGTTGTGACAGAGTGAGGTCGAAGAGGCGACCTTCCCAATTAACTGTAGATACGCCTTTTGCACAGCAAGGATGTCCCGTAACAAACGACTGTCGTCTACAACCTGTCTGTCAAGATCGTATAAATATTATTATTTCCTTTATTTGTGTTTGACATATCCTGTTTTATTACTTATATCTGTAACGTAATTCCAGCCCTAACTTGTAGAGCTATTTCTAACAAATAGATAGAGAGAGAGAAACTGGATTCAGTAATTGGATAATTGTTCTATTTTAGTGCCACAGCCTGCTAATAAATCTATTGCAAAAGAGAATTTCAAATATGAATAAGAAAACTTAAAAATCTGAAGTGCTGCACTCTACTAACCATTCTTACAAACTCTTATTCCTGTATCTTCTTCGTGTTAGTTAAGATAAACATTTGTACCAATTATCTTATTGTTTATTTCCTTGTAGGTATAAGGGGAATATTAGAATACAGTAGACTTTGAGCGATAGTCAAGTCTTTTAAACATTTCAAATTCCGATCTCTTTGCACGGCTAACATATAAAAATGAATACTGATGTTCAACGAATATCTCCGAAACAGTTCACTCTACGAAAAGATTTACTTGGATATAAATTGTGTGTTTTAGCAAGACCTACATTTTTGTATAGTAAGATTTGGTCTATCTCCTACGATTTACCAGTTATTCAAAGGTCATCCAGAGTAGATACGACTACTGTTTATAGCCAGAAAGCTGAAGACAAACATTTCATTTGCCATAAAAAATATCTAAAAAAATATATGACATTTTTATCAAAATCGTTACAGCCATTTTCGAGAAAAGAAAAATTTTCAAAAAAAAATTCCATGTGATGGGTAATTGGTAACGGTAGTTTAGGGTGGAGCTATTCTCTTCATAATCTTCGTGTTGCATTCTTTAAATATGTCAAACTTAAATACCAAGTTAGGCTTGCAACAAACTTTTCGTTTTTGAGTTATGCTGGGCACAAACACCTACACAGACACATTTTTCTAGAAATGCTTTTTTGGTGTCATGGTGCCTCAAAACATATATTTCCAGTGAAATTTCAACAAGTTTTTGGTTGGACTACAATAGTTCCTCCTCTTGCTATAATAGTAAAGATAGTACAGAAGTAGGAAAAATAAAATTTGAATTTACTTTTTTTTAAAAAAAAATTTCGAGTATTATTTTACAAGCATTACAGTTACCATTGCCCTCAGCAAGTGGAACTTTCCTCTTGACGCTGAGACGCCGAAGCAATCGAGGGACAAAAGGGAAAATCACAATCTGTGTCATACTGAATATGACCGAGCAAGATGGCTGAAGAGCAACGTCTGTGGCCCGCATTCGGGAGGTCGTAGCTTCGATTGCCGTGGTCGACCTTCCTGATCGACCTTACCGGGTGGCCTGGAGCTCTGTCGTGTATTTCACGTGAAATTTCACCTGGACGTTTAAAACATTGAATGGCTGTTTGTCGGAAATAGCAGGAGAACAGAGTTTCAAAGGAAAATGACGAATATATCATATGCACTATCTGTGTTTAAGGAATTCTTTAAATCTTATATATTTAAATGAGCAATTCTTGTATATATATATATATATATATATATATATATATATATATTCCGCGCAACTTGGAAACGGCTCTAACGATTTCGATCAAATTCTGTATTCAGATAGGCTTTTGCTTTCTGAGTTCATCTATATAGGTGCAATTCCCGAAAACACGCGACTTTACATAAAAATAACATTTTTTATTCCCGCTTCTACAGTACAATTCTTGTATATATACCCATTCCCGGTATTTCAGAAACGGCTTTAAAGATTTGGTTAAATTTTTGTATACATGCATATTACATTCACAGTGGTTTCTCTACTTACTTTTAGGTAACACATTCACATCTCTTTCTCTACTTACTCTTCTATAAACAATTTTCTATAAAAAACGTGATTTTACATACACAAAAAAATTTTTATTCCCAATTTTAAAATAAGTGATACCATGTTCTGTATGTTTGAAATAGAAATGCTATTACATTTACACTGTTTTTTCCTCTCACTTTTATGCAAGACATTCACATCTCTTTCTCTACTCACTCTTCTACAAATAAGTCATACAATTTTCTGTATGTTTGAAATAGAAATGCCACGTATTACATTCACACTGTTTTCTCTACTTGCTTTTGGGTAACACATTCATAACTTTCTCTACTCACTCTTCTAGAAATAAGTCATACAATTTTGTGCATGTTTGAAATAGAAACGCTGCATATTACATTCCAGTGTTTACTCACTTATAGGTAACACATTCACATCTCTTTCTCTGCTCACTCTTCTCAAATGTCATACAATTTTCTGGATGTTTCAAATAGAAATGCTGCGTAAATGCTCGACAAAACCCTCAAACTGGGTGGATATCTATGGGGAGGCCTGCGTTCAGCGGTAGACGTTTTACAGCTGGAATGATGGTGTTTATGAAATATTTGTATGTATTTCTATATCTCTTGTATCTCGGAAATGACTCTTAACAATTGCGACAAAAAATTTTATTTAGTTAACGTTTTGCCTTTCAGGTTTATGTAAATAAGTTTCTTCTCCCACAAAAAAACAAGATTTCACAAAAACAGAGCTCGGTCGCCCAGGTACTATATTTCTTAAACGCCGTTGACACTTCCACATAAAACAATGTTACTTCTTTAAATACGTGCACAAAAGAATGTGCTGACTTTTTGTTTGGATAGAATAAAATTTATTATTTAGCTTCTTGTTTGCTGCCCACTGACCACACATCAGAGGAACATACACAAAAGTAAATAACTCTGGTTAAGCCATCCCTAGGCAGGGCAGACTAGCGGAAGCTATTTTATAAGAAAATGTTGGAGCAGCGATGTTTTCAAAGTATTTGAGTATCAGTGTGGAACACCCGATGAAGTATATTTATGTGAGTGCAGCACATAACGTTTTCTTGGATTCGGAGGGCCTCAAAACTATATTTCCAGTGAAATGTTGACATTTAATTCTTCGGTGAAATACATTATTTACCCTATTTATTATAAAAATACACCCAAATTTCTCTCTGTATAACCAAAATGTGATCTGTATTTTGTTACATACTTATTACCTCAAAGATTAGTCAGTTTAGGAAATTAGACACAATAGTTTATAATAGCACGTAAGAATAACCCCTAAAACGGCTTTAGTATAATTGTCACCAAGATTGTTGTTGATACTGGAGTATAATTAAGGTAAAATTAAGATAGAGTATGATATTAATAATCGTTTACTCAAGAGTATGCCACTAGCTGTTCCCATGACGAACTACGTTGACACACTCGTACTAAAGGGAATAACCTTGTTAGAAGTGTAACAGTGGAGAAGTTTTTCTCTGCCGCACGCTAAACACGGGATCACGGGGGGAGAAGAGGCTTATTGTCGTATTTTGGATGTCAAGGTGGAAGTTAATACGTTTGTCCTTCCCCATATTTGCTGCTGTTTCTCCTCCTCCCACTGTTTCGTTACTTCCTGACAGTGACAGTGACCACGTATAAAAGTGCACGAGTCCGTCTTCATGGCATCCACAAGTCCTCAGGAGCTCTACCAGGTACAGCCACAAGCGAGCTACCAAATCGTCCTAACTACCATGGCTTTCTGCAGAACTGTAAGTAACTTCCTTTACTGTTGTTTAATGTTGTCATTTAAGATTAATTTCCTGTTCATAAAGCCCCTTCTTCTCCTTCTTATATCGTTTTTGAAGTAACAAATAGTAAATGCACCTTAACTTATGCTGTATCTTCTTACGAAATTATTTATTTTTACCTTCTCTAACACTTATATATAAGCTTTGACAGTCTTTGAATATTTGACATGGAGATTTTGCAAAAAATGAATTTTGATCAAAATATCGTGTCTTTAACATATTTTTACTACAAACAAAATACATATTTTGAATTTTCTGGAAATACTCTGAATAAATTTTGATAAACCGGTATAACATATAGACAAAATCTCACTACACAAAAAATGAACATCTCTTTAAAGCACTCTAATGTATTATTTACTGGAATTAAACATTTCCGAGATATTTCTTGTCATTGGTTTGAATGTTCCAATACTTATGCTTTTCTGAAACGGAAGTCGTTATCGTTATCGTTGCCCAACAAACACCCTCAATCTCTCGCAGGAACAAAAACTGATTAATTTCTTTGCTCTCATGGACATTGAAAATAGTTTTTAAACTTTTTTATACTTAATTTTTTAAAGCTAAACAAAAATTCAAAGACTGAAGTTGAAGTCACATAAATGGAGCGCATGCTGGAAAAATTCCAGCAGCAAGTGTTAAGTCAAGAAAAAAATATTTTGTACACACATTCCTTCCTACTTTTATCTAGCAGTCTCTCTCCTCAGATTCATAGCTTAACTACTTCTTTACACTGAATTTGGTTGTTTTTGAGCCCTTTTTGGTTCATATTTTCTCAAAAAAACTACGGAAATTTTAAGCAGAAGAGTGCCTGTCCTAGATTTTTAAAAACGACACAACCAAAAAAAATTTACTACCAACCGATGACTGAAGGTTTGAGTAAAATTTATAGGTATAAACCTAAAAATCGTTAATTTCATACTTTTTTGGTGATGTTTCAATCCCGGGGTTTCTTAAGAATATTTTGTTGAAGAATGGTTAGAAAAAGTCATGTGAGTTTAACACAACAGATTTGTTAGCGAAGTTTAAGACAAGTTTGTCATTTAAACTGGCAGGTCACACCGGACGATGAAAAAATGCTGTTCAAATGAGCGCGAGGTCCATAGAGGTGGAATACAATGCTTCCTCTACTCACTATACGTAGTAGAGAAAGTAAAACAACAAACTTTGCAACACCACTAATTTCCAATATTTATATGAAATTCAACCGTCTCAGTAGCGGAGTGGTACCATGCCGACCTCCGGTGGAGAGCACCCGTGTTCTATCTTTTTCCTCCACTGGGACGTCTGGCAGGGGGTGCACTCAGCCTCGACCAGGTCCTACCTCCACCCATAACGCCTGTGGTGGACAAAGGTAGGGGGCGCAGCGGTTGGGCGGTAGTCCTTGGCCCGGATGGGCTGTTGAACAACGGGCTTTTATATGAAATTCTTCATTATTTATTAGTCTCTTGAAAATGCGTCTAAGAGATTTTGATTGAAATAACGTATTTTGTATTTACATAAGAAATAAGTAAAACTGTTTTGCAATATATTTGAAGCTCTCGTCATTCGTAAGAAGGAATACATTGGGAGCCGTTTCTCATGCTTTCTTCCGTCTCCTTGTCCTTAAAACAAAGGTTGCAAAGGAACACTTTCTCCAAAACTTAACGGTTAAAGCGAGGGGTAGATTAAAAAAGCTACGGAAGTGCTAAATGTAACAAATTATACTTTTATTTCAAAACGTGTGCACATAAGCTTAAATTGCAGCCATTTGAGAACGTAAAAAGTAACGAAAATATTGGCATGTAGTTTGGGTATTTAACAGAATCTTCGTTTTTAAATTTTGCTGTTCACAGACACACAGACATACACTTGACAGTTTTCTAAACATTGAGTGCCTCAAAACGTATGTTTTCAGTGAAATCTCACTAGGGGATTTTTTAATGAAATGCAATACTTTCTCTACTTATACGTAGATAATCAGTAGACAAAAGTATAATGTTTCAAGTCACGTGACTCAACAAACTGGCAGGAAGGAATCAACTCATATCTGACTGTGAAGATCATTCAAAGGAACTGAAGAAATGTGGGGTTTTAATGAATTTAAAACCATTGAGAATAGAAGGCAATATTAGAAGGTTATTTAATGTATATACCAACCAGTCAATGGAGTCCTATAAACGTATACATTTTCCTAATCACAGCAATCTATAATAATGTAGAAATTAATTGCATTTATTTCACTTCGGCGATAATTCAGTGAAGACCACAACTCGAGAATGCAAAGAACAGCAGAAACACAGGTAACCGTGTCAAGTTCTAAATTTGTCCGCTAGGTGCCAGTTTCATTGTTTTCTTAGTTAAGTTAGGCAAGCTCTTCCTAGATGTCGCCACTTATATTTATTCATAAGCTTATAAAACAATATGACAGGTAAAATAAACGATATAATCCAGTAATTATATATGAGTACGTATAAACGTATTAATATATTGTAGTATAGTCTGTAGCGCAGATTTCATCATTTCCTTGTCCACGTATTTGTTAGACACTTCTATTAAATAGTTCGCTCGCTATAATATCTTTAGATAATACATAACCACAAAAATAACATACACCAAACCATTGTATTTGTAAGTCAATGAAACATGATTGTGCTAGTTACTTACTCCACTACCTGCCTTGCGTTTCAAGTTCATCCAGAGGCTCCAGAGGCAGTTCGAGTCGAACGGGGACGATGGTTGCCCCGTGCGAGTGTCTTGTTCACACTTCCCACAAGAATCTACGATCCACTTGAACGGCCACTGGTTCAGAAGTTGTAAAGTGTTGTGTAACATTACATTGTGATGTAAGCTTGTAATTGCAATAAATTACTTGGCGTAGCAAACCATGAAGGACGCAAAACCATATGAAGAGTTCATGAAATGAACTTTTTAAAAGTGCGTAGCAAACGTATGTTTTACTGATCTTTAAGGAGTTCAGATTAAACATTACACTCACATGTCAATTTTTAACCTATAATTTAAATTCATCGCACGGTCATCATAACCATGGCTTCCTGTAACTTCAGCCTTTAAAACACATGCACTTTTGGCTATTCTAACAAACTATTGCCTCTTTGTCCACCTTTACGAAATACGCATATGTAAAAAAACACCAAAGGCCATTAAAGTTGATATATTTTATTTTCAACTTATAATTTATCTTAGAACCTTCTGGCTCCTTAATCTATGTTTGTTATTGGTGAGTGTTGCGTACAAGTGACGTCACGTGACATGCCGATACATCAACAGGGTTAAAGCTACAGATCGAAAGTTTTCGAGAAACTGTTCCTGACCCGCCTTGGACCTCTCTTAGAGGAAAAAGGTCTCCTACCGGAACATCAGTTCGGTTTTCGTTCTGACCATTCCACAACCGAGCAACTACTGCGAGTAGCCGAAAAAGCCTCCCTGGCTTACCAGGAAAGGGCCAAAACGGTGGCAGTGTTGCTTGACGTGGAAAAGGCGTTCTCTACCACCTGGCACGAAGGGCTTATCTACAAGCTCATACAGCACGAAATCCCCCCTCCATACATTTACTTGGTGGCTAGTTTCCTACAGGAACGTAGCTTCCGAGTGAAGGTGGAGGGTTCATTTTCCCGAGAAAGGCCCATTGGCGCAAGAGTTCCCGAGGGCAGTGTACTGTCACCGGCACTCTTTAATGCTTACATGGCCGATCTCCCCACGCACCCCAACACTCACATCTGTCAGTATGCGGACGATCTCATGATCTTCGCAGCAAACAAGAACCCGCGCTACAGCTACCGTCAAGTACAAGCCCACCTCTGTACCATCAGTAGATGGTGCGAGAACTGGCGCATGTCTATCAACCCGGAGAAAAGCTCTGCGATTCTCCTGGCCAACACGCTGGCAAACCGGCTCCCGCAGGACCTCGTGCTTCGGCGCCGTCGGATCCCCTGGGTCACTACGGCGAAGTATCTCGGGGTCACGTTGGACCGGCGGCTGACGTATACACATCACGTCAGGGGCAAAGTACTACAAGGTCACGCAGCCCTACGGCAGTTGTATCCCATCCTCAGCTCCAAAACCATGCCCTTACGCCTGAAGCTTCAGCTGTATCGAGCGATCATCCCGCCTCTGGTCCTGTACGGATGCGAGATCTGGGGAGTGGTGGCCAGGTCCACCTCCAGACGTTGCAGAATCGGGCATTAAGGATGATCTATGACACTGGTTGGAGATTTCCTGCCCACATCCTTCACGAACATTCCGGCATCCCGTACATTGTCGACGTGATTAAAACCCGCGCTCGAACAATGTACAACAAATTCCAGAACCACCCTAATCCACTGGTGAACACTCTGGGACAATATGACCAGAGAGAGCCGCGCCGACTACCATCTAAAAAATTGCCGAAGGACATCTTAAGTCCAACGGTCTAATTTTGGAACCCCTGATTCCACTAAACATTCCCAGAAGTATTAAATTCCTGTAGACCAAAACATATTATCGCGCAGGTTAAGCCGTATAACGGCTAGGTACTGCGGTAAAGACACTCTGGTGGGGGAATAGCTTCCCCACTCGACTCGAACTGCCTCTGGAGCCTCTGGAGAGTTCCACATTGTTATCGTGTTTCATATTTCAATCTATACAAAATTAAGAGCATTTACACAATTACTACGTTTCCTTAGGGAACTGAAACCAGTGACTCCAACCTCATTCTCAATATGATCCTCGTTTCCATGTTGAATTCAACCCGGAATAAGATCGATTTGGATATGCAAGGCTCAAGCATAGCTTCAAACTTTTATGTTGGTCATTGATATATATTGGCAAACGTGTAGAAAACATGTTTTCTGTGTATTTTAAGCAAGATTTGAGTTTAGTGAATGCTTTAAGAAGAATATATTACAAGATTATAGCAAAAAATGACTTTGTTTTGTTTTACTACATCACTTTTGGTAAGAAAACAAAAGATGAGCGTACAGTAGAAGTTAGTATCTTTGGCAGATTCAAATCGATTTGAATCCGGCAGGTGTTTCTATACAATAAAGTTTCGATCCGATCGCACTCCTAAGAGGATCGGATCCAAGTGTTCAGTTTGATCTCAGTCCACGTTTCCATGCAGTGTTCAATCCGGGATGAGGACTCAAATCGATTTGAATTCTCCATGGAAACCTCATGAAAATTAATGTAATTTGGGATTCTTCTCTAAAATATTTTCCATGGACAGATAATGTGATATCCGTTTTAATTACTTAAAAATCACTATTATTTTTACTCAAAATATTTGCGCTTATCTGAAAATACATTAGCGGCTTTGTTTGAAAACAAATGTTATGTAGTCGTTTGTTTGGTCAGCGCAACCTGATAATAATTTAACTTCATTTTCAGCCATCTGGCGTGGGAAACTAGAAGTAGACATAAAATATTGTAAACATGGAATAACCAACATTTTAGGTTATGTTTTCCTTTATTACATCCAAGTGTTAAAGAGATTTCGATAAAGTTTTAGTGAAACAGGATTTCATTGTAAAACAATATTCCTTCAAACATGATTGCTTATCTCCCATTTGCCGTCAAGAGTGAAATATTCATTTTACCAAAATGACTGCATAATTTCTGTCATAGAATAAAAACATATAAAATGTATGCTGGCGTGCATTAAAAGTGATCCATATTGGAACGAATAAGTTTATGCTGGTACTCACAAAGTTTGCCTGTGTTCCTGGAGCATAATTCTAGCCACAGGCAGAAGAGTAACATTACAAGCAACATGTTCTCAATAGCGGAGTACTAGCAAAGCCATGATTTATGCAATTGTGACACAAAAGTAAAATAGAATATAATAAAGGCGTAAAACTAATGATTTAAGTTTACATATTTTTTTTAAATACTCTTAGATCTTGCACTTAATGTCAGTTTTCTTATTGGCGTTCTATGGCGGCCATAACCTTAAACTTTCCCTCTTTGTCTCTGAAGAAAGCTGTAAAATTCATTACCTAGATGCTGTCTAGGTTAAAGACACATGCAAATAAATCTTCAGCACTTCTTCTGGGAGACTGTATTATGTTGTAGTGGTTTAGCCTTTCCTTGAGTATCAATTGTTGTAAAACTTTCATAAGGCGGTATCCGAACCACCTCGCGCGAGTAACGTATGTTGGGCGTAACACCTCTGTTTTCTACTTGAAATAAACAAGAGACTACTGATAATGCGAGCGGGCACAGCACTCATCTAGCAATCCTATGATGTTATAAATACAAAAGTGAACTCCACATGAACCACTACATAACTTCAAGTCATTCGCCACGTCCAGAAAAATCTGTCTGTTCCTTTGTATGATACTAATTCTTTGGAGTGCTGTCCTCAACTAATGAAAACGTTTGTAATATTATTTATTCTTGTTTGTTTTGCAGGCTGTGCTGGTTGTGGTGCTGGCATGCGTGTTGGCGCTGTCAGTTGGAGCACCTGCGGACAACCAAGAGCAGTTGGCAGTATCACAAAAGGCACCGAAGGAAACCCTCAAGACTGCCAACTCCTACGGCTATGGATATGGATACGGCGGACTTTATGGATACCCCTACTACGGATATGGTGGATACGGTGGATATTACGGCGGTTATGGTAATCATGTTTCTTTATAAAATGCACCACTAATATTGACAATGTAAAGTTATACTGCGAATCAAATGAAAGAGTGAAATATCTTTTTTATTTAATGTATTGAACAAAAGTGAGACACAATGCATCGTTTTTGACAGTCTCCGTAACTCTTCACAGCCACTCCTGCACCTCTTCAACGGAACGAAATTACTTTCCTCCCATCGCCTCTTTAAGTCGGCAAACACACGGTAATTACTCGGGCAGAGGTCTGGTGAGTATGGCGGATGTGGAAGTTGTGTATTGAGATGCCGTGGCATCCCCTTGCATTCCACCACAATGGCTTCAACTGCTGCAATAAACGCGGTGTGTGGGAAGCATCTGACACAGAAAAGTTCACTGCTCAGAAAAGTATTACAAAGCTGTACTTTCTTAGTGTATGTCGGAAGCGAGCCAGCTATTTTGAACTGGTACTGTGGCAGCGCTTCACTTGCGGATTGTTGGGCACATTTAAAGCATTGGTAACACTACTACCAACTTAGAGAACAATGTCGCAAAATTCCAATTTTTATTACGCTTGTAAGTATTTTGAGTTCCCATCATATTTTCCAAACAGTTTTGGCTAAACATTTGCAAATACGACAAGCAGGGGAACATTCCAACCTTTACGACACGACTGGGATCGAAACCGAGCCGCCTAGGCGAGAGGCAAGCGTTCTATTGGACCACGGCATCGCCCCCTCTAGTATTGAAACAGAAATATCGCAAGGAGTTTATTAGTTAATGAAAAGCTAATAAGGAAAGGCCGGAGGGATGTGCGTTCGCTTATCTGGACGCAGAGTATGAATGACGTCAGAAGTACAGCACGGCCATCAAATGTGCAAACAACTGCCACTAGAAGCAAGAGTCGTTCTATTTCTTCTTACAGACCATATGTTATTAAGTACGTATATTAAGTATATGTGTTTATTTTGTTTCAGGTTACCCCTACTATGGCTACGGATACGGACACCTGTATGGCTACTACCCTGGTTACTACTGGTAGAGAACTCAGGACAACTACGTCACCAACTCCAGTCACATCGTCAACGCATTGGAGCCAAAGTATTTTGGCCATCATTACAACATTTTGACAGCTTTAAATAACGCACAATGCTCAAGGCCAAAGGTGCCGCAATGTAAATGACTATTAATATTTTTAAACGTTTGTACACGAATATACGAACAATAAAAGATCTCAAACTCTTATATTAGTTGTATTTATTACTTTCTCTACCATTTTATCAAGGAGAAAATGCATATATATCCCAATCGTATCACTTCCTAAAAGCTAAATAAACATTATTTTATTGTATATTCCCATACTTCCTTATAGATGTAAGGGGAATAAGGCAATACACTAGATTTAAGTGATAATAAAATGTTTAAGAGCTAGTCGCTACGTGATGGCTTTAAAATTACATGTTCCATTTACATGGCCAGAATATACAAAAAAAAGTAAATAAACACAAAATAATTAATAACTTACTAAAAATAGAAATGAAGAATTCAATACCTCAACCGGGATTTGAACCACCGATCTTCCATTAACAACTGAGCCACTATGCCGAGACAGCTGTGTACCATGTGTTTCGTGCCTGGTTGTGGATCTGGATATGATAAATCTAAAGGTAAACATTTCTTTACACCTCCAAAAGATAAACTACTGTTTTCTAAATTGGAGAAAGCCATACCAAGAAAGGACAAGTGCCTTTCATCTGATAGTTACGTCTGTGATTCACATTTTTCAGAATAACTTTTGATAAAGGTAGACAAGTTTGTAGTTAATGCAGAAAATGTAGAGATTGCAAGGCAAAGATGGAAGTTAATGCCTCATGCAGTTCCACATATTTTTCCTAATCTTCCTTATTACTTATCACGGCCAATACACTCAGGTAAACCTCCTTCACAGCGACCATCAAAACAAACACCAACTTAGCACACAGTGGGAATCATGCAGAATGACTATTAATGTTCCCCTCGCAGGGAATACCAGTAGACATTTTAGTCATAAAGTAGGCCTACCTAAGAAAAGGTTAAAGCAACAACAGCATAATATAATTAGACTAAAATGCTAATTGAAAGTAGCCAATGCCAAGATTCAAGTACTTGAAAGGAAAGTAAATAGAAGTAGTAGCAATATGGATGAATCTGATGGAACAAAATACCTAAGTAAAAACAAAAACAAAAATTGATATTTTCAAAATTGTATCAACAACAAAGGCATGAGATATGATGAAGAATTTCCTTTAGATAACTTGCTTTTAAAAATCAAGTCACCCAAAGGAAACAGACATTGTGGTTTAAACAATCTACTTCCCCTTCCATCAGAATCACGTTTAAGAAAGTTAGTCAAAGGTCTTAAATGTCCTTATGACTTAATATCCAAGCAATATCTCAATTTTAAAGGATAAGAATGAAAAGGAACGACGTGAAATTTTAATTTTTGACGAAGTAAACTTAAAAGAAGTTCAATTTGATTCAATCTGTGCCTGGTGGTATTAAATTCTTCCGGGAGACACTTTACCGGATTCGAAGGAAGTGAAAAAACGGAACAGTTCGCCAGAGAGCTAAATTGCCTAGTAGATATATTAAATGCAGCACTGCCTATAAATGGGCTGTACAAAGGTTCAAACAAAGTCGATATACTTACGAGAGGGAAATTACTTCTTAATGAAGAACAGAATACTTTCGCTTCTGAAAGAACATTACAGTCTTTAAGAGTAACCATGTAGAGTACAGTGGAAGTAGCAGAATATTTGTGAAAAAGTGGACTGAAACACCTACTGACAGCCAAGTTAAATCAAGACCAAATAGAAATACAAGTGGCTTGTACTATTCTTGCAGCAAAGTTAACTTTTCATATTTTACTTTATTCTTTTAATGCCATTTTGCATTCTAGTGGTAACACTATCATGGATTTCTGTGAATGGCTGTCAGAATGTGCATGCGTGAGTCAGTTATTGTTAAACGACACTATTCTACTTTTCCAGCGAATCTCCTGCTAACCGCTAGTGTTTGTATTAGCATTGTAGCGCACTACCAGTTGCACTGCCATCTGTGCGGCGGAACACATGAACTACAGCAGTGATCACACTTCTCCTTCTACTCGCTCTGACTTTACTGTAGTGGAAACTACACAAGTAACGCAGTAGGATGCGCACTAAGGACTCTATGGTGAAATGTAGCGCATGCGCAGGAATGTTATGCTCAGGTCCTTCATCCCAGTATCTTGCGTATTATGATACCAAACCGAATCTCAACAAACTGTCTGAACCGCTCGTGCTCAAACTTCGACGTTCTCCAGCGTTCCAACCATGCTTTCAGGACAGGGCTTCCTGAACACACCTACGAGAACACACCGAACACACTACTCGAACACACCGAACACACCTACCCGAACACACTGACTCGAACACACCGAACACACCTACCCGAACACACTGACTCGAACACACCGAACACACTGACTCGAACACACCTACCCGAACACACCGAACACACTACTCGAACACACCGAACACACCTACCCGGACACACCGAACACACTGACTCGAACACACCGACCACACCTACCCGAACACACTGACTCGAACACACCGAACACACTGACTCGAATACACCAAACACACCTACCCGAACACACCGAACACACTGACTCGAACACACTGAACACACCTACCCGAACACACTGACGAACACACTGACTCCGCCTACCCGAACACATCGAACACACTGACTCGAACACACCGAACACACCTACCCGAACACACCGAACACACTGACTCGACACACCGAACACACCTAACCGAACACACTGACTCGAACACACCGAACACACCTACCCGAACACACCGAACACACCTACCCGAACACATCGAACACACTGACTCGAACACACCGAACACACCGACCCGGACACACTGAACACATCGACACGAACGCACCGAACACACTGACCCCGACACACTGAACACATCGATCCAAACACACCGAACACACCAAACACACCTACCCGAACACACCGAACACACTGACTCGAACACACCTACCCGAACACACTGACTCGAACACACTGAACACACCTACCCGAACACACCGAACACACCTACCCGAACACACTGAACACACCGACCAGAAACACTGAACACATCGACCCGAACGCACCGAACACACCGACCCGGACACACTGAACACATCGATCCGAACACACTGAATACACCAACCCGGACACACTGAACACATCGACCCGAACGCACCGAACACACCGACCCAAACACACCAAACACACCAAACACACCTACCCGAACACACCTACCCAAACTCACCGAACACACCAACCCGGACACACTGAACACATCGACCAGAACCCACCGAACACACCGACCCGGACACACTGAACACACCTACCCGAACCCACCGAACACACCTCACCGACCCGAACACACAGAACACACCGACCCGAACACACAGAACACTCCGACCCGGACACACCTAACACACCGACCCGAACACACAGAACACACCGACCCGAACACACCGAACACACCGACCCGAACACACAGAACACACCGACCCGGACACACCGAACACACCGACCCGAACACACAGAACACACCGACCCGAACACACCGAACACACCGACCCGAACACACCGAACACACCGACCCGAACACACCGAACACACCTACCCGAACACACCGAACACACCTACCCAAACTCACCGAACACACCAACCCGGACACACTGAACACATCGACCCGAACCCACCGAACACACCGACCCGAACACACAGAACACACCGACCCGAACACACAGAACACACCGACCCGAACACACCGAACACACTGACTCGAACACACCTACCCGAACACACTGACTCGAACACACTGAACACACCTACCCGAACACACCGAACACACCTACCCGAACACACTGAACACACCGACCAGAAACACTGAACACATCGACCCGAACGCACCGAACACACCGACCCGGACACACTGAACACATCGATCCGAACACACTGAATACACCAACCCGGACACACTGAACACATCGACCCGAACACACCGAACACACCGACCCGGACACACTGAACACATCGACCCGAACGCACCGAACACACCGACCCAAACACACCAAACACACCAAACACACCTACCCGAACACACCGAACACACCTACCCAAACTCACCGAACACACCAACCCGGACACACTGAACACATCGACCCGAACCCACCGAACACACCGACCCGGACACACCGAACACACCTACCCGAACCCACCGAACACACCTCACCGACCCGAACACACAGAACACACCGACCCGAACACACAGAACACTCCGACCCGGACACACCTAACACACCGACCCGAACACACAGAACACACCGACCCGAACACACCGAACACACCGACCCGAACACACAGAACACACCGACCCGGACACACCGAACACACCGACCCGAACACACAGAACACACCGACCCGAACACACAGAACACAGCGACCCGAACACACCGAACACACCGACCCGAACACACCGAACACATCTACCCGAACACACTGAACACACCGACCAGAAACACTGAACACATCGACCCGAACGCACCGAACACACCGACCCGGACACACTGAACACATCGATCCGAACACACTGAATACACCAACCCGGACACACTGAACACATCGACCCGAACGCACCGAACACACCGACCCGGACACACTGAACACATCGAGCCGAACGCACCGAACACACCGACCCAAACACACCGAACACACCTACCCGAACACACCGAACACACCTACCCAAACTCACCGAACACACCAACCCGGACACACTGAACACATCGACCCGAACCCACCGAACACACCGACCCGAACACACAGAACACACCGACCCGGACACACTGAACACACCTACCCGAACCCACCGAACACACCGACCCGAACACACAGAACACACCGACCCGAACACACAGAACACACCGACCCGGACACACCGAACACACCGACCCGGACACACCTAACACACCGACCCGAACACACAGAACACACCGACCCGAACACACCGAACACACCGACCCGAACACACAGAACACACCGACCCGGACACACCGAACACACCGACCCGAACACACAGAACACACCGACCCGAACACACTGAACACACCGACCCGAACACACAGAACACACCGACCCGAACACACTGAACACACCTACCCGAACCCACCGAGCACACCGACCCGGACACACAGAACACACCTACCCGAACACACCGAACACACCGACCCGAACACACAGAACACACCGACCCGAACACACAGAACACACCGACCCGGACACACCGAACACACCGACCCGGACACACCTAACACACCGACCCGAACACACAGAACACACCGACCCGAACACACCGAACACACCGACCCGAACACACAGAACACACCGACCCGGACACACCGAACACACCGACGCGAACACACAGAACACACCGACCCGAACACACTGAACACAGCGACCCGAACACACAGAACACACCGACCCGAACACACTGAGCACACCTACCCGAACCCACCGAACACACCGACCCGGACACACAGAACACACCTACCCGAACACACCGAACACACCAACCCGGACACACTGAACACACCTACCCGAACACACAGAACACACCGACCCGAACACACTGAACACACCTACCCGAACACACCAACCCGGACACACCGAACACACCTACCCGAACCCACCGAACACACCGACCCGAACACACAGAACACACCTACCTGAACCCACCGAACACACCGACCCGAACACACAGAACACACTGACCCGAACAAACAGAACACACCGACCCAAACACACAGAACACACCTACCCGAACCCACCGAGCACACAGAACACACCTACCCGAACCCACTGAACACACCTACCCGAACCCACTGAACACACCGTCCCGAACACACAGAACACACCGACCCGAACACACAGAACACACCTACCCCAACCCACCGAACACACCGACCCGGACACTCTGAACACACCTACCCGCACCCACCGAACACACCGACCCGAACCCACAGAACACACCGACCCGAACACACAGAACACACCGACCCGAACACACAGAACACACCTACCCGAACCCACCGAACACACTGACCCGAACACCCAGAACACACCGACCCTAACACACAGAACACACCGACCCGAACACACAGAACACAACTACCCGAACCCACCGAACACACCGACCCTAACACACTGAACACACCTACCCGAATCCACCGAACACACCGACCCGAACACACAGAACATCTACCCGAACCCACCGAACACACCGACCCGAACACACAGAACACACCGACCCGAACACACAGAACACACCGACCCGAACACACCGAACACACCTACCCGAACACACAGAACACACCGACCCGAACACACAGAACACACCGACCCGAACACACAGAACACACCGACCCGAACACACAGAACACACCGACCCGAACACACAGAACACACCTACCCGAATCCACCGAGCACACCGACCCGAACACACAGAACACACCTACCCGAACCCACCGAACACACCGACCCGAACACTCCGACTGACCTGAAACCAGCGACCGACCGACCTTAGTGTCACTGACGCCAGCTAATGAGAGCGGTGTATTGTAGAGCTCTAAATATCTTATCTGTTGTTAATGCATATCGTTTTTAAACTGGTTATGCGTCGATCTGGATGATTCAGTTGGTTAGCTGCTGGTCTACCGATCCCAAGAATTAGTATCCGGCCCAGACCGATGGTTTTTAAGTGCTTAAGGGCGACAATTCCATGTCAGCAGATTTATTGGATGTAAAATAACTTCTATGCGGTGACATTCCGGCACACTGGTGGCGCTCAACTTCAAAACTTCAAAACCATAACATAGTGACTAGCTCTTAAGGCATTTGATTGTCGCGAAAGTCTACTATATTCACCTATTCTTGTTATATCAATAAGTAAATCTATATAAATTAAAATGAACGTATGTTTGTCCTTAGATGTTCCTAAACCATTCATGCGATTGTGGTAAAACTCTGGTAAGTTATTTTGCACACCCCTGAGAAGGCCTCTGAGATGATAAAGCCAATTTAAATACAAATTAGTGTATCTATTTATTGTGTATAATAAATTAAACTTTAAAGAAATTACAAAAAATACGTTTTAATAACTTTTTAATGAAGTATTTGAACACACTTTATTGTAAAACCCGTGGGGTGCTCTGTAGAATATTTTTATCATATCTTTACTTTTATAAATTGCTACCAATAAACTTTATAACATCTGATGTCACACACACCACGCTTTTTTCAATAACATTATTTTGATCATATATCTTTTTTACTTTCTCTACTGCTAAGTATAAAGAAGAAAGAATATCTCCGAAATGGTTCAGACCTCCAGGGGAATACATTACGGTCACACCACTGAGGATGGTCGACGCAGCTACGAACGAAACGTCTGGAAGTAGATTTTCCTTCCCACGGCCAACAAGCCCGGATAATCATTTTGTGTTTAATGACGCAATTTGATCAATGTTACGTATTAATTGTAAAGATAGCTTTCTTATCGCTTATTAAGCTACTGTGGACCCGGAGACCGAAGAGACTGAAATCCACGGTTGCCGAGTTTATTTGGCTTAACTGATTAGAAGGCTCCAAGGTAACATGTGAGGCCCGCATTTGGGAAGTCTTGGGTTCGATTCCCGTGACCGACATTCCTGACGCATGGATTTTGTCAGGTGTTTCCCCGGGTCGCTTCCGTCCCTCCATTTCACCCCATTAATTATTTCATTCATCCTTGATCCGTTTGATTCTTTCAGAGTCGCAAGTCTCAGCGAAGGCGTTAGGTGCAGTTCGGCAGGGATGATATGTGTACAGGAACTCTTTCCTTCCCTCGTTGTCCGGGGAATCCGGGTGGAAAAACGGGGTTGCATCTAGGGGCATTGGTCCCAGAAGACCTAAAGACTTCTAAGTATCATCACACTTGGGAAACCTTCGGGACCTCTGTTAACGTTTGTATCTGACCGCCCGATGTCTCCTCTCACCTCATCCTTCCTCTCGGGGGTGTCCCCTTGCTGACATAGGTACAACAAACATGGTTTCAGTGCGGAACTCCTCCGTACCTCTCGTATTCCTATCCCTACGTATCATTTGAAGTTTATTTTCTCCTTCTCAGCTTTCTTTACTTTTTTCATCATTTTTCTGAGCCACTTGCCTCTAACCTATTTTTATTATGTTTCTCGATTTAGCATTAAAAGGTTTTCTCCGTTGAATTTATTTTGGTGGATTTATAAGTTTACTTCCCGAGAATTTTCCTTTCTCTCACATTCCAAAATTACTTGCCGCATATTCTTATTAAAAAAAGAGGTATTTCTCCAAATCGCTTCCTAACCTTAAGTATTTAAATTTCACCTTTCCAATCCAATAAATATGCTTCACTTCTAGAAGTCTCAGTAATATCGTTTAAATAAATTGATTAAGTAAAAGAATTTTCTTAGTTTTCTGTTTGCACAAATATTTAAATTTCTGCACTACAAAAAAAAGCTTGCGGCGTGTTTGTGTATAGACAGCATATACCAAAAACAAAATGCAAATAAATAAACACCAAACTTGGAATTTTACTTCATCTTCCAAAGATGTAAATTAAGATTTTCTAGATAATTTCCTAATATATACAATCCTTTACATAAAAAAAAATTGTCAAAATTGTTTAATTTTCCAAAACTGCCTCTGAAAAGTTTGCTAACAAGATAGTTTCACAACAAATAAACCCCATATCTTGAAAAAAATTTCTCGAATCGATTATAAAGCCCTGTTCGTTCTGAATAGCTGGTAAATCGTAAGACGTAGACAAAATCTTGGTACAGAAGAAATATACATAGATCTCCTTGAAGAACAATGTGGTGACATTTATCATGTCCAAGATAGTCTTTGGTACTGATTAGAAGTTTTAAATACTTACCTCGCTTTTCAAGTCGTTATCCCTTCTTCGCATAATGAGCACAGGATTTCAAAGCCATCACATAATGACCTGCTCTATAAAAATTGACTATAGCTTTCGCTTGCTCCATTCTTCTTATGCCTGCAAAGAAATGTGTAAATGTGTAATGAAAAAGCAAAACTTTCACTACCTTCTGAGTACATGTACACAAAAGAATAAGGTTCTGTAAGAATAGAGCATAGAAGAGTGAGTAGGGAAAGTCAAGTGAACGCAACACACACTTTTAAAAGAACTAATGGTTCAACAAAAGCGCTAGTGTGCTAAACAAGCTCAACAGACAGCCACTATGAAGTGCATGTATCTCCTGACAGATGGCACTAAATAACAGCATTGCTTGTGAAAGTGTGCCAACACGTGTACAAATCTGGAACTACTGGATCCATTGGCTGGTTTCTGACATTGAAACACATTCCGATAGAGATTAATGAACCAGTTGAAGAAGTAATGGCACCTATATTTGCAAGGCAGAAGCTCTTAATATTTATTTCCTTATTAAAGAACTGAAATATTGTAGGCATACATTGAAAATAATAATAGCAAGGTGAATTTATTTGCTGAAACCGTTGCAATGAAATTTTTGCTTTACCTTTTATTTTCTTAAAATGGCTCTAAGGCTCTTCACAAAGTATTTTTTCAAAATATCTGACTAATTAATGAAGTACGTATTTCAAATCTTTTTGAATGGTCTATGAAGACCCCTTTATTTTGAATAAATTTTGTATAACTTACAAAACACACCTTCAAAATACTTTTATAACTGGTTTGAATACTCAACTACCTTTTTATATACAATAAGTAACGGAAACATTGTATGTCTCTAAAATTTTAAATAAGGAAGTTTCACTAAAAATACATTTGAGACTCCCAGAAGCCAGAAAAGATATTAATTTAAAAAATGTCTTTGAGCAACATTACTCAAAAACGAAAAGTTGGTTTAATAAGGTGTTTAAGTCTAGGTCTTCCAAGTACGTATATAATAGGAAGATCTTGAAAATCTTACATTCAAGTAATTTTGGGTGGAACAATTTTCAATCTTTCTGATATTCTCGAAAATAAATCTAAAATTTTTTAATACGTAGAGTTATTAGGTAGTAAGTAGAGATAGCCATGTAAGCACAAAAAAGCTCTTTGTTTAAATATTCAATCTGGGCGTTTATCTGGAAATAGATGAAATCCATGAAAAAGACGGTTTGTACTTGCAGTACATTGATTTGAGCCATTGGCTTCAACAGGTGCCATTGATGCTTGCCGCTTGAGCTATCTGACTCTGTATTGATATTTTGAGAGCAAGTTTTAGGAAAGTGTCATAAATTCTTATTTCATTCACGTAATTCGAGCGAGTGGATCCGGCAAAGTATGGTAGCCGAATGCTGTAGTGGCTCTTATTTTACCACCAGTTTCTTGCCCATTTGCTTTCATCTACTTACCCTTTAAGTTTAAGGGTTGTAGCACTATACCTTCACCGCCCTTGATTGAAACTGCAGTGTAAACAACAGCACGTGTTTGAGTAACGCTTCATTGGTTGATCGTACCGCACAACTTGTCAGCAGGCGCGAATGAAAACATAGTTCCTTAACTAACATAGAAAATAGCATTAACTACAAGAAATATTTGCAAAAGCACTTTGAAAATCTTATAATAACAATAAATGGAATACATTAATATGCAAATACATTATTATTATTAAGAGTGATACGAAATGGACGCGGATGAATACAATTTTGCACTTTGTTTACATTGTAGTTTAAAGTAAGATTGGCAAAGGTATAGTTGATGCGTTGCCGTGGGACCGTGGAATTTGCACTATAGAAAGAGTTCTCCCTGGCACTTAGGGCCACTTTCCTGGGAGTGTTAGTCAATGTTTTGCTTCGTTCTGAAGGCCTCAAGTTGATCATTAAGGTAGATATTGGCCCCTCAAAACGGGAGTTATCCAGGGATTAGTTAGGAATCCCGTCATTATTAGCGCACATTATTCCTTTCTCCCGAGGGTCACTGTGAACGCACAAAGGACCTAAATGTGATGCTAATGTTATAATACCAATAATTTACGAAATGTTCTAATACTGCTCTAAGGCCCAAGGTTTGTAACGAAATGTTGAGTCAATGTGAGACGAACTTAGAGGTGCAGTTTAGCTTTTACTAATCCTCGTGGAAATGAAAGTCTTTACCAAGTTTTATTATTCGCGACCTAACATCAGTCTGAGAGTTAGACGATTCTATTACTGCTGTCACAGATAGTACGCATCTATTTTATACATGAACCAATCAATATTGTTTTAATGAACGTTTTGAGCAATTTATTAATACTTAAAAATCAACAAACAAAATGTCTAGGCACAGCCAAGGATTGTGAAAAGTCAATGTTTTTTTTTTTTTTTTACTTGAAAATTGCTCTAGCGATTTTGATTAAAATGTCATATGTTTGAGATATTTTTATGACAAATGAAATGTATATCTTGAATTTTCTGGCTATAGCCCCTGTAGTCGTATTTACTCTGGGCGAATTTTGCATAACTGGTAAACCGTTAGAGATAGACCAAATTATACTATACAAAAAATGTAGATCTTGCTAAAATACACAATTTATGTCTCAATAAATTTTCTTGTAGGGTGAACCATTTCGGAGATATTCCTTGTTATGTGTGTGAGTTTCGGAAAACTTAGAACTTTCGTGAAGTGGAACATCGTTGTTCATTGTTTTATATGTTAAGTGTGCAAAGACAACGGAATCTCAAAGCTACTGTATTCCCACATTCCCCTTGTACGTACAAGGAAATAAACAATAAGATAATTTGTACAAATGTTTATCTCAACTAACACAAAGAAGATACAGGAATAAGAGTTTGTAAGAATGGTTAGTACAAGAGTAGAGAAAGTCATGTGAGTGCAACACATCAGAGTTTTTCTAATCTCCCCACACTTGATTGTGTCAGACATGAACAGAAGAAGTCAGCCTACCCTGCCTATAAATTAACATGGTTATTTCGGGGGCTGAGCTTTCTCTTGCCTCTATATTTACAATTTGAATCATTTCGGAGGGATTACACAGAAATACTGCCTCAACTTTCCAGCTGAAAGTCTGATTTGTGATAATGTGGCCGAATGAAGGTTACCTTGCCGTGCAGATGCGGGTATTACAAAAGAAAGCAGTAGTTTTTTTGTTTCCCGGCAGCCGAGGATACCGTTTGACGAAATGCAACAACCTGGGGATGTCACCATGCAATTGTTTTCACCGCCCGTGACAAGTGTCTCCTGTTGACAAATTGTCTTGCAATACTTGTGCAGTATATAACAAAAGAATGTGTACTTTAATTCGCAGATGTTACTGCATCTTCTGTAGTGGTGTTGTTTCAAGTTATGGGACCCAAGGTAGGGCATCACATTATCATCTATACAAGTGTTGTGTTGGTGTGACTGTGCAGTAACCAATGAATCTTAAGAACTAATGGATTATCTCAAGGTATAAGCCAATTTAATCTTATATATTTAAACCAGCAATTCTTGTATATATATATTCCGCGCAACTTGGAAACGGCTCTAACGATTTCGATCAAATTTTGTATTCAGATAGGGTTTTGCTTTTTAAGTTCATCTATGTAGGTGTAATTCCCGAAAAAACGCGATTTTACACAAAAAATATTTTTATTCCCCATTTTACATAGCAATTCTTGTATATACATTCTCGGTATTTCAGAAATAGCTCTAAAGGTTTGGTTAAATTTTTGTATACATGCATATTACATTCAGAGTGTTTTCTCTACTCACTTTTAGGTAACACATTCACATCTTTCACATCTCTTTCTCTACTCACTCGTCTATAAAGAATAATGGAAAATAACTCAATAATGGAACAAATGCTCGACGAAAACCTCTAACTAGGTGGATATGTGGGGTAGGCTTGCGTTCAGCAGTAGAATTAATGATGGTGTTTATGAAATATTTATATGAATTTCTATATCTCTTGTATCTCGGAAATGACTCTTTTAACAAAAAAGTTTATATCCTTAACATTCAGGTTTATCTAAATAAGTATCTTCTATAAAAAACAAGATTTCTCAAAAACAGAGGCGAAGCGCGGTCATCCAGGTACTTATCCATAACACTACACGATCTATTACTCAAACATTTTTACTTTCTCTACTATGTATAGTAAAGCAGAGGAAATATTCTATTTCACCCAAAAATTCGATGTCGAGATATCACCGAAAATATATGTTTTGAAGCCTGCTGAATACAAGAAGAAGCATTTTTAGAAAAAAGTCCGTCTGTGTCTGTCAGTCTGGGCACAATAACTCAAAATCGAAAAGTTGGCTAAAAACCAAATTTGGTATTTAATTTTCATGTCTTTAAAGTATGTAGGATTTTGAAGAAAATTACTCCACTCTAAACTACCCTTTACATGAAAAGCTTTTCGAAAATTTAGATCTTGAAAATTATAATTAGAAATTATCTTGAAAATGGTTCTAACGATTTTGATTAAGATGCCATATGTTTGAGATTTTTTTTATGGGAAATGAAACCTATATCATGAATTTTCCGTCTATAGCTTGTGTAGTCCTTTTTACTATGGATGACTCTTGAATAAACCGTATACAATACTATACAAAAATAAATATATCTGGTTAAAACACCTAATTTGTGTCCAAATATTTTTTTAGAGTAAACCATTTCTGAGATATTTCTTGTTATTTGTATCAGTTTCGAAAAACTTTCTTCTAATGTAACATCGTTGTTCATTTTTTATGTTAACCGTGCAAAGAAAACGAAATCGCAAACCTTTAAAAATGCAATTATCGCTCAAAGCCTACTGTATTCTAATATTCCCCTTGTACCTACAAGGAAATAAGCAATAAGATAATTTCTGCAAATGTTTATCTCAACTAACATGAAGAAGAGTGGGTAGAGAACACCGTGTGAATGTGACATGCGTAATAGAATATTCCGATGTGACGGAAATTACTGTAGATGGAGAAATAGTTTGAAAAGACGAGTCATTGGAAAGTATATTTTGGCATCGTGTATTTTATTATTTTGAATTAATTATTAAGAAATAGAACAGTCTGCAATAAACTTACGGATCGTTGCCTCAGATTTGCGACACAGTAACAATGTCTATTCAATAGTCATAACTATACATCTTGAATGTTTGTATTGTTTCAGACTGCGGTACATCTGAGGATAATTACGTCACTAGTCCTGGTGACCGTTGGCACACACCAGCAACAAACAAGCAGCAACAGCGCCCTCATCGCCAGTAAACTAGGAAGAAAGAGAACTATAACTAATAATGTTGATAATCAAGTATCTAGGTCCGTGTTTGTGCCGTCGTTTGGACCTCCAGTTCCACCCTCAGACTATCTCCAGTTCGACCCTTCCCTAGTCACCAACTATCACGGTTTCCCTTATGCTGGGACGTACTCGTACAATAAATACACAACCCCCTTCGTACCCTCCCCTCGTGACTACTTCTTGGACGCCCTTCAGCAGCTCCCTGTTCCACAAGCACGACAGTCCTATGCCGAGGGATATCTGCACCACTACCAGCCACAAGCTCGGAGTGAAGTGGTGCCCAGCAAGCCCCATGTGTTCCAGAACGTGGTCAACTATGGGAACATTAACATACACCATGGAGACCATCAGGAGCCTCACGACAATGGAAAACCTTCAACAGCAGCAGCACATCCTCCGGAAGATCGTCAACAACTGCAACACCTCGCCTTCAGCCTACCCTTTCATCAGGGTTACACCCTCCCACTCCAGCAGTATTACAGTAAGTACTCTACTGCTTTACTGAAACTTCACACAAGCCAACGCAACTATTTCAGTTCAATCTTGATACCGGACTTGACTAAAAAGATTCACTCTATGTACAAAGGAGAACATGGGCGATTTAATGGACACTGGGAGTGAAATTTGAAAGTTCCACATTTCTTGATAGATTTTTCTGAAATTTTTACAGTGTTTGTATTTATATGAGAATAGGAGGTACACCAAATTTCATTAAAATTGAATAAATATAAATTATTTTATGAATTTAATAGGCACATTTTCAAAATAGAGCTCGCGTCTATTGACTTTTCCAAATTCATTTATATTGGCAGAACTGGTACTCTAAAACATGGGTAACAATTGTATGAAGAGATATTTCAAATACGTTTGCTGATTATGCTGTACATATTTTTTTAATAACAAAGAAAATTTAATTTTAAAAATTATTGATTTTTTTCATACAAAAAAATGTTTTTGGAATTCATGTTAATGATAACATCAGTATTGAATCGTAGTTTTGTTTAGGTGCTATTTATGAATACTTTTGGAGGTTTTCATTGAATTTGAAGCAAAACTCAGGCGCGACCTTCTTTTGGAATGTGCAGAAATGTAGTTTTGAGAAAAACAGGCTTTTATATAGGAACATCCTGTGTACGTTAAGGGAAGAGCACTGGGCCGTAATGACCACATGGAGTGGGGGATATGAAAAATGTTAGCTGATCCAAATGCACCGGTGTTCCAGGAACATTTTAAGGTAAAAAACCAATTTTCGACTTTTTGACAATTTTGACCAAAATTTCACTCCCAGTGTCCCTTAAACTTTTGATATTCCGTTCTCTTTGCACGGCTAAGATATAAACAAATAAATAGCTATCTTCCACTTCACGAAACTCACATAATAACAAGGAATATCTCCTATTTGGTTCACTCCACAAACAAATTAATTGGTACATCTACATTTTTTGTATAGTAAGATTTGGTATATCTCTTACGGTTTACCAGTTATGCAACAGTCATCCAATAATTTTTGTCATAAAAATATCTTAAACATCTAGCATATAAAATAGGAGAAAAGCAACAAGAAAAGAACGAATGAAAAATTTTAAGGCAAATTTTGGGTCCAATTCAAACTGAAAAGGGAGAGTTTAGACTCGATAAAAATGAAGACCTGTATAAAAGTAAAGAAGATGAATAAATTTCAAATACAATCAGGAAAATAATAATAAGATTGTTCGATCATTTAACGAGGATGTATAATAATACACTCACAAAACAAATTTTTAAGCATAAGTAAGAATGGTAACCAATGGATGTAAGTAATAAGGAAAGACTTAAATGAAATTGAGCTAACAGAAGAAATAATACAAGATAGGGTAAAGTTAAGAAAGTTAATGCAAAATTTCGAAGCATTCTAGTTGAAAAGAAGAAAAAAACTAAGTTTTGGACAGAAGAAAGACGAAAAAATCACAGTGACAGCATGAAGAAATATTGGAAAAATAGAAAGCAAAACGAAAAGAAGAGGTGGATATAAATGCAATGGGTTGCTTAGCGTAGTCTATAGGTGGCCTGAAATGACTATAAAAATGATAAAACAATTATATACATATACCTGAAATTCTGGAATTTCTGAAATCAACTAAGGAAGCGAGTGTGTACCGTGGTGTTGCATAGTTACACGGCGAAGGGTTCACGAATCACACGGATTCACGAATCCGCTTTTGCTCACTTTCTTCTATGGATGCGTGCGCATGCGTTTCGTATCACATTAAATGTGCAAATTATAGTGAACTAGCATAATCATGTATTTCATTTATTCTTACTAGAAGCTTTTCAAACTGTTTTTGCAAATAATTCTTGTACTCATTTTAAATTCAGCACTATTTTGCACGTCAGTCAACGGACTATATTTTCATTTGCGCCTGCTGACACGGAAGTTGTGCGGTTCATTGAAGAGTTACTCAAACACGTGCTGTAGTTTACATTGTAGACTAAGGTAAGGTCGGTGGAGGTTAACTTAAAAATAATCCAAACGTACAACAATAAACCACAGCTGCAAAACTATATGTTAATTAAACACAAAAACTGTTTATTTACCATTATCAAGGGAACTACTTCTGTGTAGTTCTCATTATAAACAGAAAAATCTCATCGATCAAAAAAATTACTTTAACAATTATTTGTGCTTATTATTAGTGATATTTTCTAGTTAAGTTTGATTAATTAGGTATAGTAACAGCTAATATAGCTTGACTGTTATTTTTATTCACAGATATTCATCCACTTCCTTCCTACCCTGGATTATCTACGGAGCAAACGCAAGAACCTGAGGACTCGGCCCCCAAAGGAGAGAGTGCAGAACCTGGAACTGAAAGCTTAAAGAACACAACTACCTAGCATTTTGTGATCGACATTTGCTTTCTTTGATAATAAGTTTCCTATATGTAACATTGCAACCAGGCTAACCTATGCTTACGCTTAAAATAAAAATATTTTTATAAGACATATCACAATATGACTTAATGTGTGTTCATTTCATTTGATCACATTTCAGCTTTGCAAAGTGTGTAAAATATGATGTGATCTTCTGCAGTTAATTTGTTGGGCAGTTCAAAGAGAACGGGATCTCAAAGCTATTTGACTATCGCGCAAACCCTACTGTATTCCCATATTCCCCTTGTACCTACAAGGAAATAAACAATAAGATAATTTGTACAAATGTTTATCTCAACTAACACGAAGAAGATATATGTAGGAATAAGAGTTTGTAAGAATGGTTAGCACAAGAGTAGAGAAAGTCATGTGAGTGCAACACATCAGAGTTTTCAACTTTGGAAACAGAAAATAATTAAAGAGAACTAAATCTAGCAAATAGGGTGCATGAGGAAGCATTTCGAATTGTAATTAATTGATTTTGGCCATGGTGATAATGGATGTGTAAACTACTACATTGTCTTGATGAAAGAAAACATTCTTTTTCGCTAAATGCGGTCGTTTTTGCCTGATTTTATCACTGAAACGCTGCAAGTTCCCATAATTCTTGTCATAGATTGCTTTTTCTTTATCGAGATAATCGATAAAAATTATCCAAAGAACCTGGCGCAATAACCATGCCTCCAAAGGAACTATCTCCCTCTTCTTTGGAGCCGATTCTCCCCTTTGAGCCTACTGTTTCGATTGCCACGTTTATTGCGGCAAAACATCACAAAACACTCGACTAAGACATACTAACGGCGCTGTTTTGTTCCCTTGTAAGCAAACGCGGCACCCATCTTGCGCACAGCTTTCTCATGTCCAAACTTTCAATTAGTACGCTATATACAGCACTTTTTGAAATACCTGCAATGTCTACTAGCTTGTACACTTTAAGTCAACGCTCATCCAATACCATTTGGTGGATTTTCTTTACAATTTCTGTCATGGTCACCTCATTTGTTCGACGACAGCGATGATCTTGTATGGCCTCGCTTAAACTGTCAAACGAAGCAGCAGTCGGCCTGGGTAGCGTAACGTAATCAGTCCCGTGGTATCATATATGATACTACCCCTTAAACCACCATGAACTCCAAACCCTCCACCCCAAGAAACAAAATTTTATATTTTGTATATTACTGTTCCTTTAATAATAACATATTGATCCACATAAAAAGTTGTAGCTGTCTAAATGTCATTTTAGACCCCCCCCCCAAAAGCCACCCCCTTTTGTTAATTTAGGCCCATCGAAACTCATTGAGCACGAAATAATAATTTTAACTAGAGTACTGTCTCTATGCATTAGCTTTCTCTATCTCTTTATATTAATATAGATAAAGTTACGCTTAATTTGCACCATGCTTCAATCAAGTGTCTTTGATTTTTTTTGCTATCTACAAACAAGTTTTACGTAACAGAGTTTGAAATATATTGCAAATGAGAAGCAAATATTCTGACATTTATTTTCCTCTCGTTAAGACAAACAAATATATTTCCTGGTTGAGGTTAACTAATTATAAGATGTTTTGAATTTCACTCGACCTCGACTTGACCATGTGGCCGTTAGCATTATGAATTATAGAACGGTTCATCCCACACACGCCATACTACCATTTGTATTGTGCCAAGCTTGTTAGTACGTTACTTCACGTTCGACCTTTTTTGGTACACAGTGTAAAGCAATTTAACTACAAGAAACCAGTCTACGTCTTATTCACGTATTGTTGCAATTAAAGACAGATACTCACTGATTCTTACATCAAATGGGCATTCCGAATATTAACAAATTTATTGTAAGTCATTTTGTGACAGCGGCGATTTTACGAATCCCACTTCAGACACCATCAGTTCGGTTAGTGTTGTATCACTTCATTGTGCTCTAAAATGTTATAGATATGTCGTTTTTTCATCGTCGTTAACATATTCTATAGTCTTTCATATCACAACTCCCAACGTTTACTTCTTGTAACCTTGACTTACTCCTTTCAGTGTCTTTCTTCATGACAACGTGAAAGTATAACACTGGGCTATTTCATGGAAAATCGGGTAGCAAGAAGTTTATTTATTTTGGATTTAGTTTTTCCATTGACAAATCCTTACTCATCATTATCATCATAAACATGTGGTAATTATAATTCTATGTGCCATCTTACGTAAAATTGGGCAGTGAAAGACTTTTCCTTCGTATTTTGGATCCATACTAGATATACTATACTTAAAGATCTGCGTTTTTCGTTTTATTTCCTCATTTAGCTTAGTTATTGGGGACTGTGTGTATTTAAAGACGCCAATGTTGTTCCTTATAATGTTTTGCAGATTGTTGTGATCCGTTGTTAGTTGATTTTCATCGTTTATAATAATATGTAGTGTTTATTGTGTCCCTACTCCCAAAAATATTTTTGCACACACACTTATGCTACATTCCTGTTTTCAGTGATCTAGGACCCAATGTTTCACAGCGAATTTCAAAGAAGCCAGTCGCCATGATAGTTTCTTTTGTTGAAACAATAAAACGTTAGCATTGCGCAGCTATCAAACTCACGAGACAGACGACTCTGGCCTGGACTAACTACTCGATAACCTTTACCGTTTCCGTCCCCACGGCGAGTTCCACGTGCGTCGGAAAACATTGGAAGCGGCTGTACAGGTCTCGATGCGAGGTTCGCCTGTTACACACTCTGCCACCCCCGAGAACGGACGAACGCAACACCACCTCACCACCGAGAACCATATTTACAGACCGCAGTCACAGCTCACGGTGTGCTACACAGCCGACAGACAAGGCGGATGGAAATATCACATGAAATGACAAGAAATTCGAGGAATGTGGAAATATATTCACTAGCAGTCGCTGCGACCCCTCAAAATCCTGAAAACCCATGGATCAGGAAAGTCGGCCGCCGGAATCGAACCCACGACCTCCCGAATGTAATCCTCAAGTGCTATAGCGAAGCCTTCTTGCTAAGTTAATACGCTGGAAATAAATTACCAAAGAAAACACTGAAATATCGGAATGACGATAGAAACTAGAATAAGCGATACCTAATGGTTGAAAGAAGGACATGAGGAGAAAAAGAGGAGGAGAAGATGGAGGAGGAGGCGGAGGAAAACTTCCCAAAACTAAGTGACCGTTTTAACTCCAAGTCTGAACTCATCATTGCTAATAGAAGCAGAGTCTGTCTGTTTATTTACTGACCGGTCAACCTTGCCCCAGAGTTACGTTGGATCACCGTTTGGTATTGCCGCCGCACGACTTTTCGTGTGTAGGCGCCCACAAGCGTGTGGTCATCGAGCACGACTTGCTTCTGTGACCCCCTAGTAATGATACTGCTGCTGCTGCCAAGGTCGAGGAGGCAATTTGCACTCTTGTCTCACCCGCATAATTACTCACTTTATCATAGTTTCCTTCTCTGGGGTGTTCTACTGAGGATGAGCGCTTACATTAAATTAATAACTTGTGGCTTCTAGATTCTGTGTTTATGCAACCTGTTGATACAAATCTAAGTGAAAATAGTGAACCGTATGCATACACTGTAGTATTACTTTTACTTTAGCTCCAGGGAAAGGTTAGAAGGAATATTTCGTATACATAAACGTTAAACTAATGCCACGATCCAATTTTTTGGTCCAAAGCATTGTGTACAACAAAATTGCATCGTGAGAGATCGAGAGTTGGATATAATTTTGTTGCATACAATTTCTATCCTATTTTTTGTATCCAACCTGTTTGTATACAATACGATTGAGTTGCATCTAGCTTTTTCATCCAACAATTTGAAAAAAAGCCAATCAGCGTTTGTAACGTAACACTACGGCGGACAGCGCAGGGAACTTGTAGTCATAATAAAACATTTAATTTTTTTCTGGAAGATTCATTAACGATTTTTCGTGACAATTAACATATATTACTGAGGTACATTACTGGATTTCATAATAAGAAATCCAGTTAGCAGTATGTTTAAATTTTATATTATGAAATGACTTCAAATCTCCTGTCCATCAATACTAAGATTAAAACCATTACAATTGTTGCTTATCTCTTTCGCGTTTGTCTCATATTTGTGTCTTGGTGTGTAATTTTGCCTTCGACACGATGTAAAAGGTTGAAGAATAAATCTTCGTCAATTCGTAGAAAATTGCGATAGTTTTCCGGGTCCTCTAACCTCAATTCGTTTTGTAGTAGACCCAATATACAAGCTCGGCACGTGTCCTGTAACCATGACAACATCTTTTACTTCTAATACGCCTTTTTTCCTACTCAGACTCGTGGAGAAATACCTCAAACCCATACTTAATATTTTAATCGCTAAATTAATATTTGTGTCCGCCATGTTTATTTCTCACACTTGCTACGTGAACTGTTATTTGCATTGGACCAAAATGCATCATAGTGTGACAGACACTGTTTATTTTGTGTGAAATTCCATTGGGTACAAAAAGTTGGACCGTGGGACACCGGCTTAATGCCAATAAGATTATATATCCATGCTATAGTTTTACCTTTCGATAAATAATCGATTTCCTCTCGTCACGGCCTTGCTCATTCTAACATAAAACAACGCGACAGATTATAGAAAGCGGTTAACTTGGCAATTTGAAAATGCATTTACAACATAACGTGTATGTGTAAAACATATAAACATGTCTGAGGAATGTGAGATGCAAGGAGAACAAATATAGTTGGTAAATTTGCTGAATTAACTACTTACCCACTCTATATTCTGTTATTCGGATCGATATAATTTCTCGAAGACAGAATCTTTCTTTAAACGTCTTTCTTGCCCAAACTTGAAGAAATGCAGCCATTTTACTTTACTATTGATGTTTGCTAAACAAGTGAAGTCTGGAGAACGGCATCCTCTGATTTTTCATAATAATATTGCCAACGAAGCTACTTCTTTTCGTACGCTTTATGCATGACAATCATATTTTAAGGTTAGACCATAACCTATACCTGGGAAAACCATACTATACTAACCTTTTTAAGCAAGTTCATCGCAGCATTACCTTTCAAAAACCATAGAAAATGAATTTAGCAGTATTTTAGGCACGTGGCTTATTCTTTTCATAAACAAATCGTGTTAACATTCGTAAATTTTAGTTACCCTGCTTCTTGCCTAAAAATGTATGCTTATTTTGTACCAAAATACATGTTTTGAGGCCCAAAACGAGACTTTTCAAGAACAAACTGTGTGAAATTCCCATGTCAATAGCTTTACGTGTTTAAAACAAGTCCTGCGGGACTTGCAATGACAGTGTCATAAAGAAACAAACAAATTTCAATTTTTAATACAAAAGTGTTACTGCACCATAATGGGGATATTGTCAAATTGGAAAATTATGTCAAATAAAGGTTTTTGTACCTTTAATATCACTTTCTTTACAACATAATTACACTAAGCAAAGGGAGTGTTGCATTCCACCCAAAAAATTCAATTAATCGTAAATACTAGGTGAATGCAATATATCAGATTTTTTTATTATATGTTGTTTTGATGTTGGAATGGAAGAATGTCTTGGAAATATTAGAGACCAATAAAGATACAGGTGTATGTTGAAACTTATTTCTTGGGACGAATATTTACATTGAGGCAATACTCTCGTAAGTTTGCCAACGTGGCTGGAAACGTTCTAATCTACAAAGAAACACAGAGGTAAGGTAAGTTAATTCTTGCCAGAGTTGTTAGAGCAGAAGTTGTGGACGGCGCTTTTATAGGTAAGAATGACGTAATAAAGGAGAAAGGTATCTTAATGAAGACCGGGGACTGCAGCAGGGGGAGAAGTAAAGAAAGGGGAATTAGGGTGTTTAAGAGAAGATGTATAAAGTTAATGAAGACAAAGAAAGGGCCCAGGATGAGATTAAAGAGACAACGGTCTGCTCTCTTATTTCTAATATACTAGCTTAGTCAGTTCAGGAAAGATTAAAAGCGTCGTATCCTGACAACGTTAAACTTATTAAATTCATCTGCTTTTTCTCAAAAGATCTGATGTGTTGCACTCACGTGACTTTCTCTACTCTTGTACTAACCATTCTTACAAACTCTTATTCCTATATCTTCTTCGTGTTAGTTGATATTAACATTTGTACAAATTATCTTATTGGTTATTTCCCTGTAGGTACAAGGGGAATATGGGAATACACTAGGCTTTGTGCGACAGTCAAATCTATATTTATTTTACCCAAAGCGTTTACATAAACTATGAATTTCAAATGTGCCTCTTGAAGTATCAATAAGGAGGATGTAGAGGAGTGAGTAGAGAAACGATAGTGAGAGTGAGGGTTACATAAGAGTGAGGCATGTTAGTATGCTGCGGATGTCCGCAAGTTGGAGCCAGCCAATCGTGACTTGCCAGTGACGCATCCTCGATTTACGTCACCTCCAAATCACGACTGTTCCTAACGCACGTGCACCCGTATTGTCTAATTAATGATACAGTTATCTCCTGGAATTGTATACTGCTCTTTATCCCCTACACTCACATGACATTCTCCACTCACTCTTTATCCCCTACACCTGCCGTCCTGAAGTAACATCCAGCTATGTACATGTCTACACTCACATGCCATTCTCCACCCACTCTTTTACAGACTATTCTTACAATCCTTATTCCTCCATGTAATTCATCTTAATACAGATTATTATTTCCAGTTATCTTATTGCTAATTTCCTTATACGTCCCGGACGAAAAATCGAACAACAACTTCCCATTTGAGAAAACTTTAGTTATTGAACAATTCAAACACATAAGAAGGAATGTCTCGGAAATAGTTGACTCCACAAAATATTTGGCATAAATTGGTATTTTAAAAAGCCCTACGTTTGTGTGTAATAAAATTTCATCTTTTCTTTTTCCTCGGCGCAACAGCCCATGAAGAGCCAAGGCCTACCGCCCAGCCGCTGCGTCCCCCACCTCTGTTCACTACAGGCGTCATTGGTGGGGTGCATTACTGGAGGGTGGTACGTGGTCAGCTCCCCGATCCCTCCCAGCCAGTTATGCGGTCTTCTCGACCTGGGGTTGCGACTTCTCAATTGGTCGAGGCTGAGTGCACCCTGTGCCAGATCTCCCAGAAGAGTAAACAGGACTACATAGGCTATATAATCAACATTTTCGACAAATTTGCCATGTAAAGGGTAGTTTACTTTGGAGCGATTTTCTTCAGAATCTTCGTGTCGCATGCTTGGAAGGTACAGACATACATACACACACGGACCATTTTCTGAAAATACTTTTTTTGAATAGTAACTTTCCGGTGAAATCTCTAAATCGAAATTTTTGGAGGAATACAATACTTCCTCTACTTACTTATACATGGTAGAGAAAGTAAAAATATATCATACTATGCCATGGGGATATAGGTGAGTTAACTTACCTTGAGGGCATTTCCAGATCAATTCTTTGTTTTAATTCAATGGAAAACCCTTTCTGTCGTGAAGCCCGCAAGCAACCAAGACATTAAAGCTTTGTTTTGTGTGCGTGCCCAGGTTCATACTTGTCAAAAAAGTTGCTTTTTGTAGGGGAAAAGAGTTCTAAGGAAAAAGACAGTCCAAAAGTTTCGTGAGCACACATTTATGTAAACCTAAATGTGAGTTATTAAATAGACTTGGGTTTATGATTATATGGTTTTGCTGAAAGCAGAATTACAGAAGTTACGTAAGTTGGAAGCAAGTAGATTGATCTTAAATATCACATGGAAGTCGGTCTGTCTGGATGAATGAATGAATTATTCATAGTCACGAGACAATAAAGCCTTTTATGCATCTTCCCAATACACTGCATGACCTCATGACATGAAAACAAGTAGTCTGTAAACTGCATTAGCCTGTTTAACCCTCACATTACCTAGGAAGGGGGTATTTTATGACCAATTCTGCAACTTTTACTTTCTCTACTTTTTCCATCCAAATATTTGATGGCGAGGTTTCACCGGAAATATATGTTGGGAAGTCTCCTGAATTTTAAAAAAAAAAAAAAAAAAAAAAAAAAAAAAAAAAAAAAAAAAATTAAGAAAAGTTCCCAGTCTCTGTGTACAGCATAACTGAAAAACGAAAAGTCAGTTAAAAACCAAAGTTGGTATTTAAGTTTAATGTCTTTCGAGCTGTCGAGGATGCGACACGAAGGTTTTCAAGAAAATATCCCCAACCTAAATAACCGTTTACATGGAAACTTTTTGAAAAAATTCGATGTTTTTGAAAATGACTAGCGATTTTGATTAAAACATTAAAACATATTCTTTTATGACAAGTGAAATATATATTTTGAATTTTCTGGTTATCCCTATGTAGTCCTGTTTAGTCTGGATGAGTATTTTATAGCTCATAAACCGTAAGAGATAGACAAAATCTTACTGTACAAACAACGTAGATTTCGCTAAAACACACAATTTATGTCCGAATAAATTTTCTTGTAGGGTGAACCATTTCGGAGATATTCCTTGTTATGTGTGTGAGTTTCGGAAAACTTAGAACTTTCGTGAAATGGAACATCGCTGTTTATTATCTTATATGTTAAGTGTGCAAAGAGAACGGAATCTCAAAGCTTTAAAAGATTTGACTATCGCACAAAGCCTACTGCTTTCCCATATTCCCCTTGTACCTACAAGGAAATAAGCAATAAGATAATTTGTACAAATGTTTATCTCAACTAACACGAAGAAGATATAGGAATAAGAGTTTGTAAGAATGGTTAGTACAAGAGTAGAGAAAGTCATGTGAGTGCAACACTTGCGGCGGGTCATCTAATTGTCAGGTGTTCTCGTACGACCGTACATTGTTGCTCTTATACTTCCGGTTTACTCTCCCTGTATAGATATTATTTTGTTCCTTATTTTGACATCTGCGTGTTGTTTTGAGTGTTGATATTTATAATCAATAAGCATAAAATGTATTCATTGACAGTAAAATCCGCGGGGAATGGTTGACATTGACGTGACCTTTGGGTACTTTCACTTCTGGTCACAAGTGTTACCACAAATCGTTCCTGCTGTATGGTTGCTGGTTCCACCTTTGGTAATGAGGTCATTTAAAAAAGAGATTTCGTGGGTGCTGTCGAAAACACATTCACAGTTCTTATTGGTATCGTGAAAAAAGTCGTGAAAAACCAATTAGAGAGTTGTAAAGACACGCAATGATTTCAAATAACATGCAGAAATGTTTCAATAAACCTTACGAAACCGTACAAGACAATTTGCCAAAAGCAAATCAGAGAAGTTTTACAGCTAACTATAGAAATTTTATTAATGATTTTTACATGTAAGTCGGTGATGTCGAAGCTTCTCTCTTAGGAAACGCCTTTGTAACTAGCTGATATTCCCCCACCTCCTTTTTCAGTCGGAGTGTCAATCAGTTCACAACCAGGTGGTCAGTATCTAATTAACATACCTATAATGGTAATCTTATAGAGTAGAAGCCTGGGCTCGTGTATTGCACAGCCTAGCTCCTTCTATTATCTGCAACTGCTGCTACGCGTGATGACGTAGATGTTGCTAACGCTACAAATGTGAAATCCGCAGAAACATGTGAATGTTGCCAACCACAGGAAATATGATTAGCGTAGAATTTGTGATACACAAACAACGATTTCTTTAACAAATGTGGTTTCGTGATGCAGTGTTGGTATTTTCAGCGCGTTCATGTTTGTTAGGTTGGCAACATGGGCCACGCGTATATACATACGTAAGATCCATTATAGAATCTAATTTTAACATTTTGGAAGCTAAAATCTGAGGCTGCGTATTACAGCTGACCATAAGGAACAAGAAACTCAATGCTGAAACATCGGAGGTCTATTAAATACACATAGATTTTAATTGCGTCGTCAAATATTGCCTATGAAATAGGAAAGAATGATTCAGGCAAGATTTAAGTATTTCAACTCACCGTTTTGAAGCGATGGTTCTTTGGTAAGGAGAAGTAAGTCCATAAACTTCTTCTACACTGATAACTGACCATTTTACATAATACACAATGATGTTATTGCTTCTGGTTCAGTTGAAAATTATAAAATGTTTATATCGCTGATTGCAACCAGACAAAATGGATGTGTCGCCAGTAAACAAAGAATTTCCAACAGCTGAAGGTCGAAATTTGCTCGATTCTAAAACGAAACGCATTTCCGGCATTGTTTTTTTCCGTTTTCACAGCTTTGAGTCTCATAAAGGGTAGTATTTTAATAAAACACTTATTAAAGTACAAAGAAAACTTGTTTTACTCTCACATGACTTCCCCTACTCACTCTTGTACAAACTATTCTTACAAACACCTATTCTATGTTCATGTTAATAGAAATAAACATTTGTGCAAATTATCTTATTACTAATTTTCAAAAATGAACCGTTTTTAATGTTAGTAAAATATGTAAATGCATTTTACGGTGTTCTAGACTTATTTAAGGGCTGGACAATTTTAGCCCTTTACACCAGATACAATAGCCTATATTAATTTTATTGCAATTGAGGGAAACGCAAACAAAAAGCGAAGTTGTTTTCCACCTAAGGCAGTAATACAAGAAGCATTAAAGTAAATTGCTCACCACATGTGCGTCTGAGTCACCAGAGTACTTAAATGTGTTGTATGAATGTTATTTAAGTTATTGGTCAATTATCTATCGCAGCTTCTTCTCCTTGCAGGTGCAGCAGAGTTAATAAAAATGTTAGTAAATTCTACACCAGAGGGTATGCGTGACTATGTTCAGTTTATTGGTATGGAAATACCTGAGTAAGTACAAACTCATCCCTGCAATCAGATCGGAACAGGATCTGTCTGATTGTGTAAGCAATAGCAACTGCCGGATATTGTGTGAGTTAACGCAACGTGCCTCTGGAATTGGAGAAAATATGACAAAATCAATGTTCTCGATTTTTACTGTATTTATAATCCATATTTCCATTTGGCGCCTTTGATTTCCAAATTTCGTCAACATTTATTATCCATTGCAGACTTGCAAACATTCCCAAACACATAATTGTTATTCCTATTGCAATTTTAAATGTTTTTTCTGTAAACTTATTTGTTTAGTTGCTTTCGTTATTTAACATACTCAAAATGTTTGACCGATTATCTTCCAATTTTCAACAAAATTTCATGTATAATTACTTAAAAGAGTCACATAGCTATTTTTAAGAAATCTGATGTGTTGCACTCACATGATTTTCTCTACACTTGTACTAACCATTCCTACAAATTCAAAAATTCGATGTGTAGATTAAATCGCAAATATGTTTTAAGGCCCTCTGAGTCCAAAAAAAAAAAAAAAAAAAAAAAAAAGAATTTTTAGAAAAAGCTGGGCGCGCGTGTCTGTGTGTATGTGTGTGTTGTGTGTGTGTGTATGTGTGTGTGTCTGTGTGTGTGTCACTCTGTAGACAGCATAACTCAAAAACGAAAAGTCGGTTAAAAACCAAAGTTGGTATTTAAGTTTAATGTGTTTCAAGGATGCGACACGAAGATTTTGAAGAAAATAGCCCCAGCCTAAACTACCCTTTACATGGAATATTTTTCGAAAATTTTTATTTTCTCAAAAATGACACCAATGATTTTGATTAAAATGACATATGTTTAACATATTTTTACGGTAAATGAATTATATATTTTGATTTTTCTGGGTATAGCCTATGTACTCATGTTTATTCTTGGTGATTTTGGCATAACTGGTAAACCATAAGAGAGAGACCAAATCTTACTATATAAAAAATGTAGATCTTGCTAAAACACACAATTTATGTCTAAATAATTTTTTTTTAGAGCGAACCATTTCGGAGAAATTCCTTGTTGTTTGTGTCAGTTTTGGAAAACTTAAAACTTCTGTAAAATGGAACATCGTTATTCATTTTTATGTTAACCATGCAAAGAGAACGGAATCTTGCACCTACAAGGAAATAAGTAATAAGATAATTTCTGCAAATTGTTTCTCCCAAGATAAAGTGGAGTGAAGAATAAATGTTTTAAACAGTAGTTTATCACAGGGAGCTTGGAGCTGCACTCATTCTTTATACCTCCATGACACGGAGTAACCCAGTAGTTTAATTTACTTGCTTCGTAACAGCATTTCTTAATTCAAGGCCCGGCCGACCGACCGAGGAACGTCAATGATCTAGTTGATTCAATTTAAAATAGGTGCTTGCTCAGTCTTCTCACCTGGCATCTCACCTCCTAACCACCTGTTGGTCATCAGCAAAGAGAAGAGCACAAATCGCAAATCACTGCAACAAAAAGTAAAGCTATGCGAAACAAATGTAAAGGTATTCCACATTAAAAGGCGCCAGTTCAAGCTCTTTAGTATAGTCTTATATGTCTTGTGTTAAAGAAACGGAACGTTGACTGAAAGGTGGGCAGTGTCTGGCCTTGTTTTGTGGCTTCTTCTGATTATTATTAGACTGATAGGAAACGATGAGATGCATTATATTTGATTTTAACCTCTATTACATAAATTTATTTTGATACTAAGGATTTTTACATTCCTATCACAGACACTTAATGAAAGCATACCCTAGATAATTAACGGCGAGCTCTGGACGTATGGTTATATAAATAAAAACTAAAATTCGTTGAATATTTGATTGTCCATATCTAAGTTCTTCTTTATCGTTTACTTCTACAATTAGTATAGAGAGGTAGGCCTTTAAAAGTCTTGTGCGTTTCATTTGTTGCTAAAATGAGTAGTTTAGCCACAAAATGATACCAAATAAATATATTCCAGTGTGTCTATTGCAATAAACTTGTGGAGTTGTGCCTGACAAGAGCGTACAACGGAAGTTCAGGAATGTTGACAGTGCTAAGGTTTCAGTAGCTTACATACATCATTCATGTAGTGATATTTTATCTCTTAGTGGTACTATTTATAAAAAAATGACATTTAGAGAAAATGACAGAGTCGTTTTTGAACAAATAAAAGCTTCTAAACATTTTCTGTGTAAAGTATGGCCTACGGGGGCTTTTTATTCATTTTTTTTTTTTAAATCTTGGTGCCATTCTCTTGAGACATATTAAACTTAACACCAACTTTGGTATTTAACCAGTATTTATGTTTGAGTTGTGCTCTTCGCACATGCAGACACTTTCTTTTTGGATTTAGAGAGGATCAAAATATGCATTTCCAGTGAAATCTCGATATCCTAATTTTTGGGTGGAATACAATGTTTCTACTTTCTATGGGCAAGTAGAAAGAAAGTAAAGATGACTTGATCATACAATGCGTACCTTGAACGGTTTAAACCATTTTATTTTGATTTCTATCAGTTAAGTTTTAAATCTTTGTTGTAAGTTTTCCTGTTCAGGAAAATATTTTCTTATTTTAAATACAGTAAAATACAACACGAAGTCATCTTAAGGGGTGTATCCCATTACTGTAAGAGGGGCTATTTTTGTACTGCTTAAACCATTAGTGCGTTATATGGTTTTTGTTTTTATTTTTTACCCTTCATTTTTTAACTTTTTAAACGTTTTTCTTTTTAGCAGAAGACTTCATGCAATCGCAGGCGATTCCGAATTGCAATACACGGTTTCTAATGTATTCAATAATTGGTCCTTGTGTTTTGAAGTGGTGCATTACAATTTTCATATTTCAGATATATAAAGCAGTTGCAGAATGCACTGGGGTAAATGGCGACAGTGACGTGAGCGAGGTTCCTTCTGCCTCTTAGCGAAGACGAGAGATGAGACAGTTCCCAGGTTGAACTATTGTGTGTAGTCCATGATAATTGACTATAAACAACCGAAAAGGTTCACATGTTTTGCATTTACTTACAGGGACTTTACGTTCCAGGGAATAAACTCACTCCCGTATATCATCTAACATTACGAATTACAGATTGTAAGTAGCCGTAACAAAATACATGCAAACATAAGGGCACGTAATGTTTCATTCGCACTTGTTCGTTTCTTATTAATGTTACTCTTCTATGTTATTATTACTTATTGTTATTAAAATGTTATTATTTTTAGTATTTATTATTTACTATTTTGTAAAAATGGGTGTGGAAGTGTAGTAAAGCCGGTAGTGTCGTAGATTTACGAAACGTAAAAGAATCTTAAGCCTAACAAATGTAGAGGCAACTATGTCGGACGACCACAGTGGGAGTACGGAAGGGAAATGTGAAGTGGCCCCACAATTCCTTTATTATGGGATATGTTACAGCATGGATATCCCATTGTCTAGCCTATTAAGAAACGTTTCATATATTCACTGACCAACAGCGGATACATAACTATAAGTGGTGCAACCTTACCATTCTTCTTCAACCACACTTGCAAGTCTAGTGTTAGACCTTTAATTATCCTGTTAAAATGGCCTCTTGTGCGTATTTGTTATAGTACAACATAAGGTGCTGTGCTCTGCAGGTCTTTTGATGTACTATATTCCAAAACAAATATAGCTACTCTGTGGCAAGGCAGCTGGTCCCTTTGGGTCGTTTATGGAGATATTTGAAGGTAAGAAGCAAATATAGAAAATGTTGTGTCTATATCTGTACCCTTAAGGACACTTTTAGTGTTATTGTCAAGTACATAATATGCATGAAAGTCTCAAAATATGCAAACACCATATTTTTACATCAGGCAGTAGAGTGAGGTTATGTCTTCATCTTGATTTAACTTTACACGTTTTTACAGGTTTTTTAGACTTTGAATATGAATTTAAGGCCTTGCCAAGATAGACCAAGATGTGTAGAGCTTCCTGAGGATAGTGATAATTCTAACCTCTATCAAAGTGATGCGGATCCTGAGTATTTACCTGAGATTTCGTTTGAAAAATTCAACCAAATTATAAATTGCTACTGGAAAATCCGGAAAACACATTTTCTGCAGTGGCATGACGTAAGGGGTCAATGATACCAGTAAAGCACTCCTAGGTTGATCTGGCTGCGTGTTATATGCTGAAGTAACACACCAATAGACTATTAAAGAAAGTTTTTTGATGAAAACCTTCTGGAACTCGTTTAGAAATCTGCGGTCTTTGCAATGCAAAACAACACAACAAAGACTAAACGGAAAATGTATTTATAAAATGTATTAACTCCGTTACGTAATATATTTAGTTATGAAAATGTAAATCTGACAATTATCGTTGACTATATTAGCTCTTTAATTGGAAGTGTTGCTTATAAGCAACATATAAATTTGTTCAACTGTTTATCTCTAATTTCATTTTATGCTACGCAAAATAAATATAATTCAAGTATTTATAGCTATCTCCTATTGTAAAAATATTAAATTTTTTCAATAAAACTGTAGTGATTTTTTTAACAAAAAGAAGCAAAATGCCTGCAACTCCAGTCAAATGTAACACCGATTGTTTTACTTGGGTCCTCCCCTTCGTTTAGCACCGGTACATTTGACTGCAGTTGCTGGGATTCGAACTCGCGATGTTTGGCTTTGAATAGATGGTTAGACCAGTATTTTCTATAAGTACACAGAAGAGAAAGCGAAAATAATTTGATCGTGAAATTCATACCTTGAGTGGTTTAAATTATTTTATTTTCGATTCGGTTAGTCAAGCTCTAATCTTTGTTGTGAGGTTTCTTATTTAGGAAAATGTTTTCTCATTTTAAGTACAGGAAAATTCCGTAAAAAGTCATTTTAAAGGATCTGTTCTATTACTTTAAGATGCACTATTGTTGTGTTGCTTAAACTTTTGGTTTATTATACTCTCTTTGCTATTTTCCTTTGTCTACTATAAGTAGAAGGAAGTATTGTACTCCACCCAAAAATTCGATGTAGAGATTTCACCGGAAATATATGCTTTGAGACTCTGAATCCAAAAAAAGCATTTTTAGAAAAAGGTTTGTGTGTGTGTGTCTGTGTGTCAGTCTGTGGACAGCATAACTCAAAAACGAAAAGTCGGTTAAAAACCAAATTTGGTATTTAAGTTTAATGTGTTTCAAGGATGTGACACGAAGATTTTGAAGAAAATAGTCCCACCCTAAACTACCCTTTACATGGAAAATTTTTCGAAAATTTTGATTTTCTTGAAAATGGCTCTAACGATTTTGATTAAAATGCCATATGTTTAAGATATTTATATGACAAATGAAATGTATATCTTGAATTTTGTGGCTATAGCCCCTGTAGTCGTATTTACTCTGGATGACTTTTGAATAACTCGTAAACCGTAAGAGATAAACCAAATCTTACTATACAAAACATGTAAATCTCGCTAAATCACACAATTTATGTCTCAATCATTTTTTGGAGAGTGGAGTATTTTGGAGATATTCCATGTTATTTGTGTCAGTTTCGGAAAATAAAACTTTCGTGAAATGGAACATCGTTGCTCGTTTTTTTATATGTTAAGTGTGTAAAGAGAACGGGTTTCAGAGGTTTAAAATATTTGACTATCGCTCAGATCCTACTGTATTCTAATATTCCCCTTGTACCTTCAAGGAAATAAGCAATAAGATAATTTGTACAAATGTTTATCTCAACTAACACGAAGAAGATATAGGAATAAGAGTTTGTAAGAATGGTTAGTAATTTTTCATTTATTTCGATACAAATTCACCAACGTAATCAACAACCGAATTAGAATTAGGGATTAGAGAAGGAACAACATATGTAGCAAAATCAGTGGCAATGCCATGGGACAAGGGGAAGCACAGAATTAAGTGAGATTTTTTACAGAATACATTGTTTTCAAACACGTAGCTTAGCAAATTATAATATTGTTCAAATTGTATTGATTGATATTGCTTTAGGAATATAAGATATTAATTTCAGGTTTTGATGGTGTTTTGTGTTTGAGCACCATGATGATGTTGTTGTTGTTGTGTGTCAGAGATGGATCGTGTTGGGTGAGAATGCCATCTGGGTGCTCTTCTTCAAGGTGAATATGTCTGTCCAGATCTGGATGAGTCTGTCTCAACATCACGATAAAGGTATTAATATACGGCACTATTTAGAAGCTACGTGCAGGTTCAAGGCCGTGGACCTAAGCAGGATGTAGAGTCACCCCATCTGCAATATATAAATGTGGTGGTCACCACTTCTCCAGCATCACTCGCTTCCTGTCTTAATACTTGTCCATCTGCCACAGAGACTACCTACCTGCCTGCCTGAGACAATGGCTTCACTCGCAACTGTAAGTAACACTGCACTTGTAATGTTCACAGCCTCTATATTCCTATACCTTTATTGGAATTAGTGTATATTCTTTCTGTAGGGAAGTATTATTTGGGTCCCAATCATCTCAAATTGTCTATACTTCTATAGTACCAAACTCTATTTTGTTTTATGCTACACTGTCAAAAAGTATTACTACTTTATCTATAATGCGCAAAAACTCCATGTCGAAACTTCACAACGAATCCACATTTAGAGTCTGCTAAATCCAAAAGAGGGAAACCATTAGTAAAAGCTCTACCTATGTGTGACTGTCTGCTGTCTTCTGTCTGTCTGTAAACGGAAAACCAAAAAAATCTAATGTGTAGCATTCACATGACTTTCTCTACTCTTGAACATTAGCAGAAATTATCTTATTTTTAATTTCCTCCTAGGTACAACGGGGATATGGCAATACAACAGGCTCTAATCGATAGTCAAATCTTTTAAAGCTTTCAAATTCTGTTCTCTTTCCATAGATAACATATAAAAAATGTACAACGATGTTCCATTTCAGAGAAGTATAAGTTCTCCAAAACTCACACAAATTACAAGGAGGATCTTCGAAATATTTATTTAGAAACAAACTGTGTTTTAGCAAGATCTAGATTTTTTTAGAGTAAGATTTTGTCTATCTCTCACGTTTAACCAGTTATGCAAAAGTCGTCCAGAGTAAATACGACTACATGGGCTATAGCTAGAAAATTAAAAACATACATTTCATTTGTCATAAAAATATCTTAAACACATGGTACTTAAATGAAAATTATTACAGCTATTTCTTACATAGATGAAAATTTTCGAAAATGTTTCCATGTAAACGGTAGCTTGGGTTAGGGGCAATTTTCTTGAAAATATTCGTGTCACTATTAGCATAAAGTTTGATATTTAATTTATTTCTTGTTTTTGGATTACGGTGTTCAGATAGATGCTCAGACACACGCACACTGACAATTTTTCTAAATATGGTTTTTTGTTTGGATGCGTGGACCTTCAAATAAATTTCCGATTAAATCTAAACTATGCGAGAACTAACTTAACATATAGCTGATTCACGAGGCTAGTGCTATCTCGTCCAATCGTGTTACACACACATTGCGCAATGGTTACTTGATTGGACGAGAGAGATTGCGCTAGCCTCGTTCGCAGGTGAGTGAATCTGCTAGCTGCCAAGTCACGGGTTAATTCTTGTCGACTGTAAGTATGCAATTTTACGTTAGAATACGCTAGGCATTTACTAGAGAAATTAAGAACAGCACATCACGAAGCTATCCGCTATCTACCAAGTGAAACATCCCACTTGTGATACATAATACATTTGGAAACCATAAGGCTATTTTGAGGTTAGAACAAAAGAATATTGAAGAAACAGGAAGTTTAAGTTTTAATCGTAGACAAGCTCTTAATCGTAGTTTGCTTTTTAAATTGTATCCGATCTTGTAATACGCAGCCTTGTTAATAAAATAGTGTATAAGGCAGTTAAAAACTGGTATGCGAACTAAGCTATTTTTCTAATTTAAATATTATCTAAATGCTAACTTATTTTTAGTAAAACTGCAGAATATTGAAATGGATTTGTTTTAAAACGATAAACTATAACTCCAAAACGAACTTTTTTCAAGATACGTGAAACACAGTTTTGTTGAAAATACACTGACGTAAATTAATGTAAGAGATCGCTGAAAAATAATCAAACGGATATACACATCATGGTGTAAGCTGCATCTAAGTCAAAATTAAAAATTATTTTCAGGAATTTTTACTAAATTCAAGTTTTTGCAGACATTTCTGAAAATTTAAATTTTTGCTCTAGAAGCAGTTGGAGTAATTTATTCAAATTTTTAGAGTTGCAACATAAAATGCAATGACTCTTCTGTAGTAAAATAGAACACAATATTAACTGTTTTGTAGAAACTCTCAAAAAATCTGATGTGTTGCAGTCACATGACTTTCTCTGCTCTTGCACTATTCTTACAAACTCGTATTCCTATATCTTCTTCATGTTAGTCGAGATAAACAATTTATAAAAATCATCTCGTTGCTAATTTTCTTATAGTTACAAGGGAAATATGGGATCACATTACACAACACTGGGAATACAGTATGACATATACTGTATGTACGGTTTAAAATATTTGACTATTGCTCAAATCCTACTGTATTCTCATATTCCCCTTGTACCTACAATTGTTAACATTGCAGCGTTATTCCATTAATACAAGCTGCCTCTTGTTGCAGTTGGCCGCAGCCGTGCTGGTGCTCGTGACAGTGACCACGGTGTGCGGTATGGGATACACTGGACAGAACCAGGGCGGTGCAGGCTACAACCTGGACAACTACCGCCAGGCCCGGGCAGGTCCAGGTGGCAGCTATGCCGGTCAACAGCCTCAGCAGCAGTACGGCGGCGGTGGTCAGCAGCCCCAGGGATACGACGCCCAGCAGTACAACTTCAGGATCTACATGGAGCCTGAGTACACGGGATACGAGGCCAAGTATCCAGGTGGCCGTGCCATGTACAAGTCATACCGCTCCACCCCCGACTACGGCTACGGTAAGTATCTAACCTTCCCAAGTACTTTCTTATATCCGATTTCGTATGTAAGTTCAATCATCCAACAATGTGACAAAGATTTTCAAGGAAATCCCCTAATCCCCGACTAACCTTGCATGAACTTGTACTTTAAGACAAATAATCATGTTGAAATTGCTGTAAAAATAAACTTTTCGTATAAATGTGAATGATTCTCTGTGTTGTTGCAGCTGGACGGGACTCTATTGCCGTGGACGCCTATGGAGGTGGCCTGGGACGCAGTGGCAAATCTTACGACACTTCCTCTTCATTCGGGTCTCAACGCTCATCTGGTTTTGGGGCCCATCCAGCTCACTGAGATAGATAATGTGTTCTATTAAACTCTAATACATGTTTCCTAACGCGCTGCTACAAGTACTATGTATGTTTATACATCTAAAATAGGTTATCAGTCTTGACTGTCATTTTATGTTAAATATGCCTAACAAATGCCTTGATCTTAGCTACTCGATAGTCTTTATCGACTTAATCCAGCGTCTTCTGTTGATATTTTCTTACATTAATGTGATTTCTTTCTCAATAAAACTCCATTAAAATAGTAATATTACGTTATTTTATTAGACACATGTCTCCTTATTGTTGTTTCCTTTACATGTATATTTATAAACTGCCTTTAGAAACATTTAAACAGATCCATGCTACATTGAGGAAGTCGAACTCCGCTGTAAAAAATTACTAGTAGACTACACCAGAGCTAGGACAAATATCTACTACACGGAGAATCAACGTAACTACCACTCTATCTAGTGCCCGTGACGTCATACTGAACACAGGAATCCAGGGGTGTACAGTTGCTTACGTTCTCTTCTCTATATGCTGTCACATTGAAAATGTTAGTGGAAGAATTTCGTATAAAAACTTCAATGTGAATAGAAAACAAATAAAATGTTATAAAGAAAATAATTAAAACAACGCTGTAGTGCAAGAAAAAATCTATGTGTTGCACTCACATGACTTTCTCTACTCTTTACTAACCATTCTTACAAATTCTTATTCCTATATCTTCTTCGTGTTAAGATAAACATTTGTATAACTTATCTTATTGCTTATTTCCTTGTAGGTACAAGGGGAATATTAGAATACAGTAGGCTTTGTGCGATGATCCTTTTCACGAAAGTTCTAAGTTTTCCGAAACTCACACACATAACAAGGAATATCTCCGAAATGGTTCACCTTACAAGAAAATTTATTGAGACATAAATTGTGTATTTTAGCAAGATCTACATTATATGTATAGTATGATTTGGTCTATCTCTAACGGTTTACCAGTTATGCAAAAGTCGTCCAAAGTAAATACAACTACAGGGGCTATAGCCAGAAAATTCAAGATATACATTTCATTTGTCATAAAAATATCTCAAACATATGACATTTTAATCAAAATCGTTAGAGCCATTTTCAAGAAAATCAAAATTTTCGAAAAATTTTCCATGTAAAGGGTAGTTTAGGGTGGGGCTATTTTCTTCAAAATATTCGTGTCACATCCTTGAAAGACATTAAGCTTAAATACCAACTTTGGTTTTTAACCGACTTTTCGTTTTTGAGTTATGCTGTCCACAGACTGACACACCACACAGACACACAGACACACACACGGACCTTTTTCTAAAAATGCTTTTTTTTTTTGGATTCAGGGAGCCTCAAAACATATATTTCTGGTGAAATCTCGACATCGAATTTTTAGGTGGAATACAATACTTCCCCTACTTACCAGTAGAGAAAGTAAAAAACATAAATCACTTATTGCATTGCCAAGTAATAAGAAGGCAGAAGATCAAGAAAGTTCACTACTGCAATTGGAGTTCTTTAAACATATGATTATAATACCGTTCTACAGAGTACACCACCTGAGTTTAAAATACACTAAAATGTTTGACACAATCAGATAACTCGGATTGTACGCTAAACACCTGGCTTTTATGTCTAGGAATAAACTAAAAGCAGTTCAATATCTTATATAAAATATAAATCTATGGAAGGAGTTTACTGAAGCATAAAAGTGCGTATTTTAGCCTTTGTATTGTTCCTTATTACTTGCCTTGCGCGTACATAGTTCAGAGAGAAACTATCCCGTTCCAACCAAACAGTCGATATCGAAGTCTTGTTGGAAATACTCGTTTTAAGACTCTCTGGATTAAAACGGTTTAGACAAAATGTCAGATGTGTGAACAACAAAGCTCAAAAACGAAAAGTCGGCTAAATCAAAGTCCATAAGGCACTTACTTAAATTGCTCTGGTGTTTTTACACAGTTTATGTTTACTAGAGCGTGTCACAGGGTGAAACCCAATCTTTGTCGATATATGTACATACCAAATGACATTCTACTATCTTTTTGCGCTATCACGTACATTAGTTCTTTTTTCAGTCTCATAAGTTGAAGCTATTTCTATCACATGTTTTAGCGCGTTTAGAAAGTCAACAGTGGGGTGACGTTTTGGAGCGTGAACAGAAATAGCTCGAGCATAACGCCTCTGTTTCGAAACACTGAACTTTCATTAACATTTGCACTCATAAAAACACTTTACGTAAGTTTGCTCCCAAGGGTTTTCGACAGTGAGGGATAATATTCAGTGTTTTTCTTCCCCAAGTTGAAACAATCATTGTTGTCAAGGTGCTTCCTGCAGTTGTACAAATTCTTCGAAGGTGACAGAAAATCAACATCATTTTGTTTCCTTCGTCAATAGTCAATATTGCTAACAAGACATGAAGCTAAACTGAGCCAGTTTAACTCCTGCCGCTTTGAGCTGACAGATACGCGAACAAAAACTGTTCAAGTCATGCATTTCAGCGATTGACATTGCTACACTTTGGAATGGCATGCTTATTACTTAATCCATCAAAACGTACCTTGTTTTTTACAAGCTTGGTCCTATACTTAGTGTTAAAGGTGACAAGAAAATATAATAGTGAGGTACGTGAAGGTTAATCTGATACTTTTTAGCACTGCACTTTGATGTCTTAACAAAGTGTGAAAACACACGTATCCTTCGGGGTATATAAGACTGCAGAAGCTTGAGAACAGCATCAGTCACTTCACAGTTAAACAACTGACAACTACAAACACTACAATGGCAGTCATCGCTAAGGTAAACGACAGAGTGACTCGCAAAGTTTTCCAATAAACTAATATAATCTACAGAGTTTTAATGTCTGTGCTTTTGGACAGATAAATAAATAAGAATTTTAGGATTTTTGGATTTAATATACATAAAAGTATTCCAAAACTACAAAACTAAAGTGATTGTACTAATGTATTCGCCTGTTATGCAGTTTAAGACAACCTTTATCAAATAATATTCAGTTGGGGTTACATTCAACAAAATATTTGGCAAGCTTACACCTATTCACAGCTCAAGATTTCATACAGTTGGTCCACAAGGACTGATGAGGCTGAGTGTGCCCTGTTCCGGAGTTTCCAGAAGGAAACATTTGTGTACTGTTCCTGGGGCGATCTTCATATTACCCATTGAATTGCCCAGGGTCAGTAACTGGTCGAGTAGCAAGCAATCTTTGGATCACAGCAAACCCGGGATGGGTGATCAACCCAGTATGGCGGTGAAGAAGAAAGAAGTTTAATGTACTGATGAAAGGGATAATAGGAAAATTGGCGGATCAAATTATGCAACCCAGCGTTCGTCTAGCAACCGGTGAAAACCGCGAAACAAGAAAACTTCCAATCTTGTAGTCAGCCGGGATTTTGAACACAGTGCTGAATAGTTTTAGAATCATATATTGTAAAATAATTTACCGGCATTACAATATGCATAACTTACCTGAAAAATTACCTACTTTACTTTAACATATACGACTATTCCATTGAAAATGTATATACAAAACAAAAATCTGCAGAAAGCTTACTGTTATCTTTTATACAGGCTATCCAAAGCACAGTGTTGTATTAAAGAAGGTGGTGTTTATGTTGCAGGTATTTCTTGTGGCCCTCTTGGCTGTCTTTGCTCTGGTACACACTGTCTCTGCCATACATGGCCACTCCCACACTCATCTCAGTAAGTATTATATTATTATAACTTACTCTTTGTGATTGATATTATTCGAGGAATACAGAAACTTGTGAAGGAAGCAATATTATGTTGATATATTTTATAGAGTCTAGACCACATTAACCTATTTAAAATGAAATCATTAGAATTGTTCAACAACTGCGATAAAATATGACAAAATCGTATTCATTTTTTTCGTTTAAAGGTCCTTTAAAATTATCACAGCACATAATTAATAGGTAAATGTTTGAGTATAACTTTGTTTGCATGTGTATAAAGGCCTATAAGAGCGTAAATCCCTGAAAAAGTTGTGCAGATGGGGTAAAATAATTTGCAACAAAACTTAGAGCACTAAACCTAAGCATTTTTAGGTTAGAAGCATGGGGTCACAATTGAAATGACTTAAGGATACATCAAAATGAAGTTTAACTCACACAAGTGTGTAGGTACTGTCTGATTAATGGGTAGTGGTACATAATGACACTACTCTGACACGTAACAAACACATTTCAGAACCACAGAATCTGATTTAATGTTGACTCAGTAAAAAAGCTTCGGTTCATAACCTCAAAATCTTTGTTCTGTTTTTCCTTAATTGTTTCATTTGTATAGCCCTCTTTAACTCCTTTAGTGATATCGGAGGGTTTTATTTCAACAAGTGATGGTGTTATTGCTCGCTGAAGTTTTAATGCTTCTTAACATTGATGTTTTAATTATCACATTCGCTGCCACGTTTGTACTTCCAGACTCTGTGGCAAATAGACAATCCTGGTAAAGGAGAAGTCCTCAACCCCATCTAGGTTATATTTACTTATTATTAGTAGTGTTTTAAGTGTACAAATAAAATGAAAATGTCCGTGTGTACGCAGGTAATGGCTTGGGCTACAAGTACGACTACGAGATTGAACATGGACACCATGGTCACTTCCACGGCTCCAGCTACCCACATGGCTATGGAGGATTTGGAGCTCCTGGTTACCACATTAGAGGGGGACACTACGATCACCACTACTAAACTATCATCACTTCTCGTGCTCTTCTTGTTACACAATCATACCAATAAACAGTTATAAATAATCTGAATGTTTTCTTACCAATCCTGAAACAGTCCCTTCTTTCATTAAACTTTAAAACGGCCAGAAATATCTCAAAAATGGAAGAGTGTTTTGTCTACCTTTTACAACCCAATATCTTCGCTACAATCCTAATATATTCCTTTTGCTGACACAAAAGGCGATCACATAACAATAATCAGAGCCCGAGTCTTCATAAAAATTCTAGTTGGTTCAGACATGCAATAGTTTTCTTTATTTTCTTGACTGTGTTGTGCTATTTCCTTGTATGAGGTAATTGTTTACGTCTGATGTAGCGGAAGCATCTGCTAGAGAATTGGCTCCAAAGTTAGCATTAGCTCTTCAACCTAGTGGTTGTTGCTGTGCGAAATATTTCAATGATGTGAAAAGATTAACACACAGTTTAGATCCGGAAGATGCAGCTTCTATAAAGATAGCTGAAGAGTGCTTCAATTCAGTTGATTTAGACAATATATTGTAGTATATATGGTAAACGTACAGGTTATAAACGAATTTGTGAACTTACAAAGCACCTAGCCAGGCAAACGTGTTGAGGCAGAGCCCTCTGCAATGACATGAAATGTGAACATAGAGGAAGCAGAAAGGCCCCCTGACATTATCAAGTTAAGATACAGACAGCATAGGCTGACTTCTTTTGTCTTGTGCTATGAAGAAGCTAGTGATATGAATTAAAATTTAACGTCTTGATGTAAAATATTGATTATAACACATCAACTGAAAAAGAACAGTGAATTTGTTGTGATTCTTCAAGAGTGAACTATAATGCAACCAATAATTATTGTGGTTGAACTATCAGGTGAGTTTTACTAGAAAAATTGACTTTAAAATAATTGTTGCGTATTACTCCATTAGAGACGAAAGACGCCATTGCTTAGCGGATTTCCCTTGTGAGTGATTTGTTGAAAAACAATGATTTACGAGTCCCAATAAAACTTTCAAAAATTCTTAAAAGTGAAATAGATATGCATATTTACGAGTTTTTAGTGCATATTTGCATGCATATTATAGCATTTGTTTCCGCATACAAATTCGGACTCTGATAATAATACACTAAAGAGCTAAATGGTTTAGTGCGCATGATCAAAACATTCATTTGCAAAACGAAGAGATATATGGCTTTTGTTAGCTCTGTGCACATTAGAATACACATGAAAAGGTGCAAATGCAGCTATATTCCGATAAGTTTTAATCGTTTCAGCCGTAAAGAGCAGGTGAAATCCTAAACTATAGAATCAGAACTGAAAAAATTGTATGCACTTTCGGTAGATCACACTGTAAGTATTTATCTGCCGGACTTTAAGGTTATGTAATAGTTCCACTGAATGTTTTAGTTCTGATTTTACTGTTTATACTTACGCATGGTTTGTGGTGTTGGAACAATACAATTATCATTGATTGGTCTGATGTATATGGAAGTGTAGTGAATTTTTGTTTGTGCTTCGTTTGCAAAGAAAATTCGTGAGCATGAGTTGAATATTAATCCCAAATTTTAAAATACTGAAACTGAATCAAGAGTAAAAATAGATTAAACGTGTCCATCAATAGATTTATGTAAGAAGTCCTTTTGGCTAGTGCTCCTTAAGCATTACTTGCTTATCTTATTTTTATTTCAGTTTCCCAAAGGACGAAGTAAGGCGAAAAAGTTGGATTCAAAATAGACAAGGAAGAATTTTGTTGCTTCGACTTACTCCAAAGCATTGGAAGTTTTGTTTGTTCTAACAGTATATATCTATTACCTTCAACTTCCAACTATGTAAAAAGTAATTAATACAACGTTTTATAATCAATTCAATCAATCATATTCACGATTTTGCAACTTATTTGCAATGCAATATTTCAAATACCGCTGGCTCTACCCACAAGTCACGAGGTTGCAATGTTGGCACGTGTGTTCTGCATATTCCAATTAGCCCTCTATTCCATTACTACTCTATGGACGACCCTCATTAGGAAGTAACGCAGACCAACGTATGTTTCCTGTATTTCTCTCAGCCTCTCATAATGTGAATAACCTTCAGTAACCGTCACGAAAAACTGTCGTGGAAAAGTAATAAATAAAATTTTAAAAAATCTTATGTGTTGCACTCACATGACTTTCTCTACAGTTGTACCAACTATTCTTACAAACTCTTATTCCTATATCTTCTTCGTGTTGATTGACATGGGAATACAGTAGGTTTTGAGCGATTGACATGGGAATACAGTAGGTTTTGAGCGATAGTCAAATGTTTTAAGCGTGGTCGCTATATGCAGGCTTTGAAATTCTGTTCTCTTTGCACGGCCAAGAGATAAAAATGTGAATAAGGATATTCTATTTCAGAAAAGTATAAGTAGTGCAAAACTTAAGGAATATCTCCGAAATGGTTCACTCCACAAATAATGCATTTGGACATAAATTGTGTATTTTAACGAGATGTTTATTTTTTGTATAGTAAGATTTGAACTCTTGCGATTTACCAGTTATGCATAAGTCATCAAGAGTAAGCGGGAGTACATGGGCCCTAGCCAGAAAATTCAAAATATAGATTTCATTTGTCATAAAGATATTTTAAACATAGGGCATTTTAATCAACATCGTTAGAGCAATTTTGGAGAAAATCCAATTTTTGAAAAGGTTTCTATGTAAAGGGTGGAGCAATTTTCTTCAAAATGTTCGTGTCGTATCCATGAAGGACATTAAGTTAAACACCAACTTTGGTTTTTAACCGACTTTTCGCTTTTTGAGCTATGGTGCACGCACACACACATTGCCCACGGGCCTTTCTTTTTTCTTTTTTTTTTTTAAATTTTACTTTTGTTTCCACCTTCTCAATTCTTTATTAATTCGATTTAGAAGGGCCTTCCCAATTTGACTATGAAGCTTTTTTTATGTGATTTCTGTTTTAACAATATTTATTTCGGATTGGATACGTGGTTGAATTTGCGCTTTGTAACTCTTGTTCTCGGCGTAAGGGCGGCGCTTCAGTCTCCTGGCGGCTACACGAAGACACCTGGCGCCAAGATGAAGAATCTTCAACACATCTTAGCGAATCGGCGCTGGCTCGCTGGTTCCGGCACTCCTATCTCTTCCTTCTCGAGTCTATGAGCTTAGTGTGAAATTCTCTCCATTTGCATTCTATCTCTGGGAATATAGATTGGATTAAGGCCACCAAAATTAAGTTGCCAAGTGAGAGATTAAACTTTGCACCAAAACTCCTATTTAATGTCATTATAAACTAAATAAAAGAACGACGATAAGACGATAGTGATGAGAAAAGTTTTAGGTAAAATTAGACGAAACATCTTGCATCGTTTCGGATACTCTTGGATCAGTGACGGACTGCTAAGAAGCTGAAGGAAATAAGGGAACATATATTTGACCACTTGTTTCTCGGTGTTATAAAGACGGTCGCCCATTGTTTGCTGATAGTTATTGCCCAGTGGTAAGGGCGGAGGCTATGGAGCGAGGCAATGAGGTTTTGAAAAAAAAAACTGTAACTAAAAGGAAGAAGATAGGATGATATGGGTGAGAGATTATTATATAAACCATGTTTAAGACTTCTGACTGTCTGAGAGGTCTAATGAATGAATAGAATGTGTTAGGACTGGTAAAAAAAACCATCAAGTTATTTATAACTGTTTATTTGGCATGATTGTGTAACAAGAAGAGCACGAGAGGTGATGAGGATAGTTTAGTAGTGGTGATCGTAGTGTCCCCCTCCAATGTGGTAACCAGGAGCTCCAAATCCTCCATAGCCATGGGGGTAGCTGGAGCCGTGGAAGTGACCGTGGTGTCCATGTTCAATCTCATACCCAAAGTGGTGACCCAAGTGGTTACCTGCGTACACACGGACATTCTTATGTTAATCTCACACTTGAAACTGAGCACAACGTATTCAACCAATAAATGATTATATTAATATGCGTGTCAGAGTTAATCTATTAGGGGAATATCCTGAAAATATGATTTTCTAAAGTTTTCAAACAATTTAGCTAAAAATGTATTTTGAGAGTTAGCTTATATAAGCATTAGATGATTTTAAATTTCAAACTCATCTATTATTTTTCGAGCTGAATCTTATTACCCTATGCGATGTGCGTGTTTTTTTTAAAATTGTCATTTACGTGATTATAACGCACAAACATCTCATAATTTTGTTTTACTAGCCTTAGCTAAAAAGAAAATTATTTTTATTTATAAAATGTTTAATGAAAACCAGTCTGAATAAAAATTTTGAAACCACCTCAAAATTTAAAATAAAAAATATACGTATTCTGAATTTTTAGCTAAATTATATAAATGTATGCATTTATAATATAAAAAGTCAAAATACATTTTCAATTTAAGTTTAATATGTTTAAATATATGCAATACAAATTTCAATTTTTATTTTTAATTTAGATTCCTTTTATAAAATCACAATCTGTTTAGGAAATTGTTTATCTCGCTTATGCTGAATTTCTTTAGAGATTCTTTGTGCTGAGATCTGTAGGCTCTGGGTTTGTGGGTTTTATATTTTACCATCCTGCTCATAATCAAAAAATTGATTCAGAAAACGTGCACTTGCTTTAAAAGTCCATTAATAATTTCATTTACAAAGGTCTTACTCATTAACACTGTGCTTTTTCTGTAAGGATAAATTTGTTTAAATATTGTGTTATATGCAATATATTTTAATAAGCATAAATGACGACCTTTAAGTTTCACTGCAGTGTGTACGAACTATCTGAGCATAATATTGTTCTTTCTTAGGTTATATACGTCCTTCTAAACAGAGTAAAACCTAATCAGTTTAATCATACAGAATAAAGTTGTAAGTTATAATGATATAATACTTACTGAGATGAGTGTGGGAGTGGCCATGTATAGCAGAGACAGTGTGTACCAGAGCAAACACAGCCAGGAGGGCTACAGCAAATACCTGTAACAGAAAATAGTACCTTTTAAAAACACAGTGAACATTTAGCTATTTTTAAATGCCTACATAGGAGCAATAGTCCATACTGTAGGCATAGCATTCTTTATAAACAGGGGACTATATTACATATATTAACTCTATCAGTACCAAGTGAAGAAAAGACTTCGTATTTCACCCAAAAATAATTCGGTGTTGAGATTTCACAAAAAACACGAATGCATTTTTGGGGCCTCTTTAATGTAAAAGTATATTTCAAAGATTCAACATTTTTCGTTGTATTTTACTTTCTCAAAAATGACCATGAAGGTTTTTATTAAAACAATATACATATACGATATTTAAATGACAAATAAAATGTATCTTTAATTTTCTATAAATAGACTCCTCTTCATTCTGTAATTTTGTGTATTTTTGTTTAACTGGTAAACCATAAAAGATACAAAAAAGCTGGAATTCAAACAGAAAATGAAATGTATTTCAAGTAAATGGCGTGAGTCATTTTGGAGAATCTTAGATTGGTTTGAATGTTTCAATACATTGTTACTTTCGTAAAGTGTTTCGCTATTCAGTTGTTTCTCGCGATGTCATGAAAAGAGTATGGAAATAATTGCACATTAATTTTGAACATAAAGTATATCAAGACAGCTTTTCATTGCTCTATATTTTTTCTGAATACATTTATTTATTTCTTTTTATGTCTATGTTAAGTACAAACACTGGTGAACTCGTCATTAGGCATACCTATTTGTCAAGATCTATACAATAAAAATGTAACTACATACATTTACTTGATTGCATACATAAAGTAAATTATATTTTTATAAACTTTATTACCATTTTCTGGACGGCCCTTTAAACACACTCGCTCACTATTTTCTGGTCCATTTACTATTTCTAGAACTCCAATTTCAGTACTTTCTGATTATCAAACTTCCCGTCTAATATTACTCCACAGATAGGACCTATACCCGACAAATACATCCTCGCATAGCCTAAAATTCTATTTTCCTAAATAAATCTCTTTCATTTCTATTACAAATTAAAACAGTTTTGCTTACCGGCTCAACTTTTAAGTCTCCCCCATCTGGGTCAGTTATATCTATCCATATCCTGCAATCTTTAGTTTACTTTCATCCAAAATCCTCTAACAAAACTACAAATTCTAACCTAAAAATCTCCAGAGCCAGTTTTCTACAGCTGTTCCATAAGATTTCCCAGCCAGGTACTACCATAACCCCCAAATTTTCATCCTGATATCTTAAACGTTCTTTAAAAATGTCTATCTGGCTGCACTCTATTATTATTTTTGGAAGTCTATGCTTTTTATAACTTTCACAACTAATTTTAAATATTTATTGCTAAAGCAATGTACTTAGAGGCCAAATTCCTTCTCTTAACACCACTAGAATGAACCTTATGAGCTGTGTTATTGTTTACCTTAGTGATGGCTGCCATTGTAGTGTTTGTTGTAGTTGCAGTTGTTTGACTGATGCTATTCCCTGGTTTCCCCAGTCTTATATATGTACCTAGAAGGGTGCTTGTAAGTTCGCTAAAGTGCACTGTGCAGTAAAAAATCACATTAACCTTCACTATTACTTTTCTTGTCACCTTTCAGCACCAGACCCGTTTTTTAACCTAGACAGAATGTGGAATATTAGAGGTATTAGGTAACAAGAGTGACATTCCAAAGTGTAGCAATGTCAATTGTTGAAATGCTTGACTTAGCTGGTTTTTGTTCACGCACCATTCTCCAATCAAAGCGGTAACAGCGCGGCTGATTCAGTTCACCACTAAATTTGCTGACGTGTTCCTAAGGATAAGGCAAGTAATAGAAGTTTAGGTTTAGTAATTGACACACGACGGCCTAATATACTCGTACAAGATTCATGTTGATACTTCGTTTCAGTTCGATATCATAAGCAGCGTTACCCAATGTTCCCCACCCCAAACTAACCTTCAGGTACAAGATTGTTCAAAAACTGTTTTTCTCAAAAATACAGTTGAACGGTGTCGATAAAAATGCCATATGTATATAATATTGTGATGACAAATTAAATGTACACCTTCAATTTTCTTCTCACTCAGTGAGTGTTTGAGTGACTAAGTAACTGAATGAGTAACTGAGTGAATAAGTGGTTGAATGAATAAGTGATCGAGTGAATTAGTGACTGATTGAAGTGAGTGATTAGGGTTTAAGAGCCCGTCGGCAGCTAGGTCACTAGAGCCCCAAGTCAAACGATAAAAAATGGATGACTGAATGACAATGAACGACTGAATGTGTGTCTGAGTGAATGGGTGAATAACTGAATAAGTGAGGTACTGAGTCACTGAATGACTGAATGAATGAGTCACTGAGCAATGAGTGACTGAGTAACTGAATTACTGTGAGTGAATGAGTAAACGACTGACTGTACGAGTGAATGAGTGACTAAGTCAGTGAATGAGTGAGTGAAAGAGTGAGTGAATCAATGACTGAGTGAGTGACTGACTGAGTGATTGACTGAATGAGTTACTGAGTGAATGACCGACCGCATAAGTCAGTGACTCACTGAGAAAATGAGTGACTGCCTAAGTGTTGTGACTGAATGAATAATTGCCAGAGTGAATGAGTGTGTGAGTGAGTGTGTGACTCACTGACTAACTGAATGACTGAATCAGAGTTAGTGACTGGCCAATCGAGTCACTGAGAGAGTGACTGATTCATGGCTGGCTAATCGACCAACTCATTGACTGGCTGCTTGGCTGTCTGAGTACTGAATGAGTGAGTGCGTGAGTGGCAGTGAGAGAGTGACTGAGTGAGTCACTGAGTGCCTCAATGGCTGAATGAATCAGTAACTGAATTAGTGACCAGCTGAATGAGTGTCTGAACAAGTGCCTGAGAGTGAGTGACTAAAAGTGAAGATAGAGAATGTACATAAGAGAGTGAATGAAAGTAATTGAAAATGAATGACGGAGTGACTGAGTGACAGACTGAGTGAATGACTTCGTAGGAGTGATGGAGTGAGTGACTGAGTGACTGACTACTGAATGAGTGGGTGACTGATCAGTAACTAACTGAGTGATTCAATGAAAGAGTGACTGAGTGAATGAGTGACTGAGTGAATGAGTGACTGACTGTATGAGTGATTGAATGAGTGAGTGAACGAGTGACTGAATGATTGAATGAATGAGTGACTGAGTGAATGAGTGACTGCATGAGTGATTGACTGAATGAGTGATTGAATGAATAACTGACTGAGTGAATGACTGAATAAGTGGCTAAATGGATGAGTGACTGAATGGCTAAGGGATTTAATAAGTGAGTGACTGAGTCAGTGAGTAATCAGTGACTGAGTGAGTGACTGTAGTGCGTGACTAAGTGAGTGACTAAGTAAGGAGTGACTGAATTATGTGAGGCAGCGACTGATTGAATGAGAGTGACTGACTGTGAGTGAATGAGTAAACGACTGACTGTATGAGTGAATGAGTGAGTTTATGAATGACTCAGTGAGTGACTAACAGCGTCATTCAATGATTCAGTGAGTGACTGACCGCGTGAGTCAGTAACTCAGTGAGTAAATGTGACTGCCTAATCGAGTGAATAAATAAGTGACTGCCTAACTGAATGTGCGAGTGAGAGACTGAGTGAGTGAATAAACGCGCGAGTGGATGAGTGAGTGTGTGAATGACTGTCTGGGTGCCTGACTGACTCACTGAGTTAGTGACGGAGAGAGTGACTGACTGAGTGACTGAATGACTGACTGAGTGAATGACTGACTGAGTGACTGAGCAACTGACTGAGTGAATGACTGAGCGACTGAATGACTGACTGAGTGAATGACTGAGTGACTGATAGTGACTGACCTTGTCACTGAGTGAATTAGTGAGCGACCTGTATGAGTGACGGATACTGAGTGAGAGTTGTCCGCGTGTTCTTGAACAGCCTGTACTCCAATACGAAAAGGCGGTTAAATACCGAACTTCTATCTGAGTCTTGCACTAATATATTCCTTGCCCAGTCCACTGGAAGCCTTATTGCCTTAACTGCACTGTCTTATACCCCTAATTGCTTTTCCTTAATACACAAGTTTCCTTGAAACTAACTTCATATTCTTCCGAAAATATTACAACTTGTGTTTCTTATATTATACATACATTAATTTTAACATATACAAATTATTTATTGCAAATTATTTATCTATCCTCATATCATTTCTTTATAAATGTAATAACTTCAAGATGAATAATTCGGACATGAAGTTGTGCAATATTAGATATGCTAATGTCGAGGGTTTCTTGGAAGTACGCATGACCTCAAGGACTGAATTGGGTAACTGCGTTGTCCTTGGATACTAAATTCACAAGCCTCAAGCATATTTGGAATTGAATGTTATTAGGAAACAAATCAAGATGTTCAATTCTTGCACCCGGGCAGAACTTCGCTTGTGGTTCTCAAATTGCCTGCTTAGTAAATCAAGATAACAATTGGAATAAATAATGAGATACATGCCGATACTAACAATCTACATACATAATGTATCCACTTCGTGTCACTTAACATAAGAATATATGCATGTTTTGAGACTCCCTGAATAAAAAGAGAAAAGAACTTAGAAAACAGTGTATGTCTCTGTGCATAACCCAAAACAGAAAGTCGATTGATGTTCCCCGTCTATCAGGAAAATCTCTTGACTGCCTCAGTGGTTAGCATGCTAACTTTCAAATCCATAGGTCTCAGGTTCGATTCCCGGCTTGAAGCTGGAAATTTTGCTTCATATAAGATTATTTGTCGTCCTGCGTAGAGTCTGGGAGTATGATGAGGGTGTGAATGTGTGTGTGAATCTAATGTAATATCCCAAAGTGGTACCAAAAAAATTTATTTGGACATAAATTGTGGATTTTTGCAAGAACTATACAAAATTTTTTGTATAGTAAGATTTGGTCTGTCTCTCACGGTTTACGAGTTATTCAAGTCATCCAGAGTAAACAGAACTATTTGGGCTATAGCCAGAAAACTCAAAATATACATTTCATTTGTGTTAAAAATATTTTAAACATGTCATTTTAATCAAAATGGGTGAAACACGATACTTCCTCTACTTACTAGTAGATAAAGTAAAGATCTCCCCACCCCAAATTACCCCCTTTATTTCTTCTCAAAAATGGGTGTAACAATTTGGATTAAATATGTGATTAAAAGATATTCTTGTCAAATGAAATTATATTTTGAATTGGAAATAGCTTCTTAAGTATTCTTCATTATGAATGACATGATGTCAACTAGTAAACCGCGAGAGTGAGTCAGTGAGTCAAAGAGTGATGAATTAATGAGTGAGTCTGAGTCAGTGAGTGAGTCAATGAGTGAGTCAGTAAGTGATTCAGTGAGAGAGTGAGTCAGTGAATGTGTGACTTAGTGAGCGAGTCAGTAACTGAGTGAAGTTTAAGGGCCTGTCAACATTAAGTCATTTGGGCCCAATTTTAAAGGTTAGAACACTCACGAAGTGATGTACTGAAATCTAGAGTTAAAACGTTAAAATGTAAAACGAAAGTAAACGGGTTAATTCTTTTTATCTTTTGGCTATGTAAAGTGAATATAATTTCAACCAACTTATACAATGTTTGTCTCAATTTACATGAAGTAGATAGAAGAATATGCTTTTGTACAAATGCTTTTGTTGAAGAATGTGACGAAACTGCCATATGGACATAACACATGAGGTTGTTTATTTACATAGTTAGAGATAGTCACATAATTTCACATGAATCTTTTTCTACAAAGAACTGTAAATTATATTTATCAGGTGGAGAGTGCATTTTGGGAATAAGAGGGCCGCATGGTGGTGCATTCTGGACTTGATAAGTAACTTACAGTTCGTGGTTAGTCAATTACTTTTTGCAATACCTGAAAAACCCGCAAAAAGTAACAATAAATCACAATTGTTTTCCGTATTTTATTTAACATTGGTGCGGCTTTTATAATTATTACCCTTCGTTGGGTCTTTGAGCTATTGAGATCTTTGTGATCTCAGTGCGTGGTAACGGATGGAATGAAAAATCACACGATGTTTCTTCACCACAATGTATTATTTTATTAACACTTTTTCGATATTTTATATTAAATAATTCCTCTTAGCACCGTTCTAAATGTCGGTCTGGGTGACTCAGTTGGTTAGACGCTAGCCTACTGATCCCAAGGTCGCGGGTTCAAACCCGGCCCAGGCCGATGGTTTTTAAGTGTGCTTTAAAACGACAGCTCCATGTCAGTAGATTTACTGGCATGTAAAAGAACTCCTGAGGGACAAAATTCCGGCACACCGGCGACGCTAATGTGATCCTGGCAATTGACAGCGTCGTTAAATAACAAAATAGTTTTTTTTCCGTTCTAAACGATTTAAATCTTTTCACTTTTTTATTTAAATTGGAACAAAAGTTTGATGAAATTCTGGTAAATGTTCTACGATGTTCACACTACCTAAATATGTCCTTTCAGCTTGAACACACACACGCTAGTGGGCAGATTATGGCGTCACCTCACGTGACACCGCCTTTTTCGTATACATCCGCGTATGCGTCCATCAAATAGTTCCTTCTTGTTAGGGAAGCGATCCCTGACCATCCTCCCTTACTTTTATTATGGAACACATATAATTCTAATATTTATACATATATATTAAAATCAAATATGGAAATATTTATGACGTCCTTAAACTAACTTAGTTGTTCGTAACAATGAACATTATTAACACGTTTTCGTCATTTAACCAACTCATAGCAACATCAAAAAACAAATTACACTTTTAACAAATATTCACATAAACGATTTTCTTTTGGGGTCTTCTAATATTCTGTCTCAACATTAAGAGAAATAAATTCTCAATGTGAACAAATGAAAAGCTACATCTAAATTATCTGATCAAAGCCTTCATAACCACTCTTTTGTTAATGAACTTCGCAATAGATTGTTTACTTGAATTAGGTTATTTGTTATGTAGCCGAATTGAATATTTCGACTTTTGATAGTTATTATCAAGCAGTAAAGTGTTATAAAAATGTAGCAGTGCATCACTTTTACCAGCCAAGTCGAAACAAAGATATGTTGAAGCTTACAATGTTTTGATATAAACGTTAATACTTATACCAGTGGGGCAGTCTTAGTGGCATATTTTGCTAAGGATTCATTAATAACTTATTTTAGGTTAGTTTGCTGTTGTGTGTGACGTCATTTCCTGCTGTTACCAAATATGTGTCGGTAATGATTAAATTACGTATGAAGTATTGCAAAAAATATATTCAGATTGAGATCCTAAGATCATCCATTTCCGGATAAAGCACGATATCGAATGTTTTGGAAGAATGCTGTTCTCCTTGTAGAGAAAGTACAAATATTTCAGGTTGAGTCTTCTTTGGTATAAAGAAATTGTTATTGTAACTCTCGAGGCATGACTGCATGTAAAAAGAAGAGTGGGATACTTTGTTATTTGGAATGTTTTATGACAGTTTCTTTGGTTGAGATCTTCCAGTCAGTTTCTTCCGATATCTCCTAATGAGCGGCCGTCCCCTCTTCTTTTGTTTCTGTTCTTTATATATATGAGCAAAGAAATTCCTGTCTCAGTTTTAGTGGTGCGAAACACGTAAATAGCATGGCGCTCTGGGTAAGTAACTAAATAATTCTGAATTTCCTAAAAATAATATTTTTAAGTTCTCTATACTACAAATAACTTTTTTTAAAATTGATAACACTATCTCACTACAGAGAAAATGTAAACTTCGTTAAAACACATTTATAGTCAAATACCATTTATATCGTTCATTAATTCCAAGATATTTTTGGTTTCTCTGCTATGTAAGTACGTAGTGGTATTCCACCCAAAAATTCGATGTCGAGATTTCAACCGAAATATAGGTTTTCAGGACTCCTGAATCCCCCCCCCCAAAAAAAAAGCATTTTTAGAAAAATGAATGTCTTTCAAGAATACGACACGAAGATTTTGAAGAAAATAGCCACACCCTAAACTACCCTATACATGGACAATTTTTCGAAAATTTTTATTTTCTTAAAAATGGCTAAAGATTTTGATTAAAATGTCATATGTTTGAGATATTTTTATGAAAAATGAAATGTATATCTTGAATTTTCTGGCTATAGCCCCTGTAGTCGTATTTACTCTGGACGACTTTTGCATAACTGTTAAACCGTTAGAGATAGACCAAATCATACTATACAAAAAAATGTAGATCTTGCTAAAATACACAATTTATGTCCAAATAAATTTTCTTGTAAGGTGAACCATTTCGAAGATATTCCTTGTTATGTGTGTGAGTTTCGAAAAACTTAGAACTTTCGTGAAATGGATCATCGTTGTTCATTTTTTATATGTTAAGTGTGCAAAGAGAACAGAAGCTCAAAGCTTTAAAAAATTGGCTATCGCACAAAGCCTACTGTATTCTAATATTCCCCTTGCACCTACAAGGAAATAAGCAATAAGATAATCTGTACAAATGTTTATCTCAACTAACACGAAGAAGATATAGAAATAAGAGTTTGTAAGAATGGATAGTACAAGAGTAGAGAAAGTCATGTGAGTGCAACGCATTTTTTAAAAAATAATGCTGCAATTTGAAGAAACAAATTATTGGATTTTAAAATGTGAGACATTTTGAAGGGAGCAGAAATTATTAATTTTTATACAATAACTAGAGACTAATGTACAAAACCTGATTTTCTTTACCTGACTTTTTCTAACCATCTCAGAAAAGTGTAGTTTGTATTCAGAAATGGAGACAAGTAGATTTATGATTTAAAGTCATTGCTTTTACATTTGATATCTGTGAATTTCCTTTTCTCTGTTACAGCGAACGGGAAATGGCATATTACTACTATGCGTAGTGCTGGTTGTTGCCAACAGAGGCGCAGTGGCAGTGGACTCTTTCGCTGCAACTTCTGGCTTCGAGGAGTTCGGTAACTTCGGTGGACCTCGGGGTTTATATCAATTTCACGGCTGGTTAAGCAATGCTCTTGATGATAACACTGGCAGCCAGTCTCAGGGATTCCCCGCAGGTAATTTACACATCACCAAATGTCAAAACTCTTGTTTGTTGGCACGTTTTCACTTTCTCTACAAACTCCCCCTGCCTAAACCAAGCTTTACATAGAAAATGTTTCCAAAATGATTAAAATACCAAGCTAATGGTAAATTATATTATAGTAGACAGGGAGCCGATAGAATATTGTAGAGAATACATTTATCTAGGTCAATCAGTCAGTCTAACTGAAAATAAGAACATAGAAATAAAAATCTGACGTATTGCACTCACATGACTTTCTCTACTCTTGTACTAACCATGTTTACAAACTCTTATTCCTATATCTTCTTCGTGTTAGTTGACATAAACATTTGTACAAATTATCTTATTGCTTATTTCCTTGTAGGTACAAGGGGAATATCAGAATGCAGTAGACTTTGCGATTGTTAAATGTTTTAAAGCCTTGAGACTCTGTTGTCTTTGCACACTTAACATATAAAAAAATGAACACCGATGTTCCATTTCACCAAAGTTTTAAGTTTTCCGAAACTCACACATATAACAAGGAATATCTCCGAAATGGTTCACCCTACAAGAAAATTTATTCAGACATAAATTATGTATTTTAGCAAGATCTACATTTTTTGTATAGTAAGATTTGGTCTATCTCTAATGGTTTACCAGTTATGCAAAACTCGTCCAGAGTAAATACGACTACAGGGGCTATAACCAGAAAATTCAAGATATACATTTTATTTTTCATAAAAATATCTCAAACATATGACATTTTAATCAAAATCGTTAGTCATTTTCAAGAAAATCAAAATTTTCGAAAAATGTTCCATGTAAAGGGTAGTTTAAGGTGGGGCTATTTTTTTCAAAATCTTCGTGTCATCCTTGAAAGACATTAAACTTATATACCAAATTTGGTTTTTAAACGACTTTTCGTTTTTGAGTTACGCTGTCCAAGACTGACACACACGGACCTTTTTCTAAAAATCCTTTTTTTTATTCAGGGGACCTCAAAACATATTTTCGGCGAAATCTCGAAATCGAATTTTTGGGTGGAATACAATACTTCCTCTGCTTTACTATATGTAGTAGAGAAAGTAAAAATAAACCACATAGGCAGAGAAAGGCACGTGAATGTAATGTGATACTTTTCCTTACTATATCTCTAAAATATTGATAGTAATTATGCTTAAGAGGTAGAACTGGAACTTAAAAATTCAATGCCACAGCTGGGATTTGAACCACAGACCCTCCGCTTACTAGGCGGGTGCTCTAACTAAACATTGCCCACACACGACTCGGCTTGTGTGTTTAAAAGCTCCAAGATTAAGTTTGCTTCCCTAAATAAATAATAATAATTATGCTGTTTATTTCAGGTTATGTGCATCCACGTAGAGATGATGATACATTCAGTGACATACTACCAGGTCATCAAGAGGAACCCGACCTCATGCCGTATCTAGCCACACAGAAGAGCAGAGCCCCAGTTCCAGAAATTCATGTAAAACCTAATAACATATCTGAGAAGCTTTCAAAGAAGCCAACAAAGAAATCGAGTAAGAAAGGTAAAAATATTTGAAACATCCTTCAAGCTTTGCACTGTAATAAATATATACGTAACTTTGACACAGAAATGTTTAATGTGTCTTTTTAACTTCTCCACTTGCAACCAAAAATTCGAAATCGAGATTGCACCGGAAATCCATGTTTTAAGAATTCCTGTGTGTTTCCTGTGAAGAGCATATCTTAAAAATTAAAACTCTGTTAATTGCCTAACTTGGAATTTATGTTCAGCATCTTCCAAGGATACGACATGAAGATTTGCAAAGAAATCCCATCAGTTTAGATTTTGTACGAAAGATTTTTCGTTTTTTCTTTCTCTTTTTCACTTTCTCTACTTGCTACAGCCCCTGTAGTCGTATTTACTCTGGACGACTTTTGCATAACTGGTAAACCATTAGAGATAGACCAAATTATACTATACAAAAAATGTAGATCTTGCTAAAATACACAATTTATGTCTCAATAAATTTTCTTGTAGGGTGAACCATTTCGGAGATATTCCTTGTTATGTGTGTGAGTTTTGGAAAACTTAAAACTATCGTGAAATGGAACATCGTTCTTCATTTTTTATATGTTAAGTGTGCAAAGAGAACGGAATCTCAGAGCTTTAAAACATTTGACTATCGCTCAAAGCCTACTGTATTCTAATATTCCCCTTGTACCTACAAGGAAATAAGCAATAAGATAATTTGTAAAAAAGTTTATCTCAACTAACACGAAGAAGATATAGGAATAAGAGTTTGTAAGAATGGTTAGTAGAAGAGCAGAGAAAGTCATGTGAGTGCAACAAATCAGAATTTTTTTAGAAGTGCTGCTACAATTTTTAATAAATTATTATAAATTTAAGACATTTTTGTGAGAATTTTTCTTGGAATAGCATACAGAATGCTCTTCATTCTAAAAGACTTGAATAATTGATGAACACTATAAGATAGAAATAAATCGTAATATATATAAGAATATAAGAATGTTATTAAAGCATACAATTTTCAACAAGTACCTTTTTGAGCAGATAAATCTCTTTAACATATTCCTATTGTTGCTTTTCTTCTCCTCCTGATGATGGACGTAGGACGTAAATTCAGTCATCATATTACTCCCATTATACCTATAAGGAGAAAATGTTTTAAAAACAGTTTTCTACAAAAGTTTTTCATTGATGTAAAGATAAAAGAATAACATTTCTCTGCTACCTATAATTAGTAGAGCAAGTATTGTACTGGACCCAACAATTCGATGTCCAAATTTCACCAGAAATACATGTTTTGAGGCCTCTGAATTCGAAAAAGGATTTTAGAAGATTTGCGTGTAGGATTTTGATTAAAATGCCATATGTTTAAGACATCTTTATGACAAATGAAATGTATCTCTTGAATTTTCTGGCTATGGCCTATGTAGTCCTATTTACTCTGCGTCACTTTTGAATAATTGGTATACCTTGAATAACTTGCTGAAAATATAATAAAACAAGAGTAATGTGTACAGAATTAGTAAAATTTCTAAACGTAAGCTTTTTTGTACAAATAAATTAAGATATGGAAAACTTACGCCATGTTGATAGCTATCTTATACTGATTTATGTTTAATTTCCTTTTAGATATTTCGTACGTTGGCAAAACGTATAACGTGCACGAGCCAAGTGAACCAGAAGAGCTGCCCAAGGACTATAGGTATTCAGCGACTGCCAAAGAAAGAACTAGCACAACTGAATCTGTCTACGAGTCCATGAAACTTCGTCAAAAACAGTCCAAACCATCTGAACAAGGACCAACACAGCTTACTGGTGGAGTTTATGGACCAGTAACGTATCTCCCATCCAAATATTCAACTATCCCTAAACAACGAGCCAACTCGAAGAAAGAAAAGCACATTTTGGGAACAAAATCGCCCACGATGAATGACGTAGACAAACCCAAACCTATTCAAAAGCTGGAGATGCCAGTGAAAATAGTAAACCCATTTGCAACGTATATTAATGAAGCAAATGCCTTTTACCGTGCTGCTAACAATGGTGGTGGGTTTCAGCCATTAGTGTATATTCCTCAAGGTCAGGTTGAAGCAGCCATATTTGACACTGCAAAGCAACAAGGCACAAGAGCAAACAACAATGTAATATATGTGTATCCTAACCCATATCAGCAGACACTAGCAGCTATAGACCCCACTTTTAGAAGAGTCATAAAACTACAACCACCAACAGAACATCGCAAGAAATATCTCTCGTACAAATCTACCATAAGCACACGAGTCACTTAGGTATATTTGATATGCGTACCCATAAGTTAATCATTGTTCACACATATTTGGTAGCGTAAGCTAAATTTACTATTTATTTATCAATCAACTTGGCAACAAGGAAATGACGTAACAGCCAGTAACCTAATTTAGATGTTAGCTTTTCATTTGTTCACGTTGAGAATTCATTTTTCTTAATGTGTAATGAAATATAGAAAAGCAATTTTGATTTATTATTGCCTTCTAGGGTTTCTTCAAGTATAGCAAAACTTAATTGCCTAACCACGACCTCGTATTCCTAAAATGTTTCCTGATAATAATCACTTACAGTTCTTAGTATGCAATATAATATAAGAGTGGGTGTGTAAAATAGGCATTATGTACTTTAACAACAAAATTGATTCTCTGATTCAATATACACAGTTGCTAAGGGCACTGCGAGTTTAATTTTACCCTTACGATGTTAACTTGCACCAATAACTGAAATCGGAATATATCAGCTACTAATTATTAGAATATATTTAAATTTGGTGTGATTACAGTCCAAGCAAGGGGCTGCGCTGCGTTTTGCCTGTCCGTATCCTCGGCGCTCGTTCGTAACTGGTTCGCTCTGCCGATACATGTGAATTTAACTGCTTTATAGTAATTAAACTACATTCGCAGGATTCCATGCAAAAGGGGCATAAAGTCATATAACCCGACCAAGGCCAGTGCAGTCCTGCTTCGGAGGGCGCCACTTGTACGCGTTACGGCTTGCCCGTGCTCCTGTACAGTCCGGTTGGGAAAAGGTGAACAATAACAGATGTCACGTTGACATTTTCTCTGTGTGTATCACTGTATTATATGTATTGTATGTATATTCATACCATAAAAAATCAAATATATTCACAAATACTTTAAAATACAGTACATTTGTGCACTGAACACTACGCTGCACGTTAGTAAATCAGACTGTACAGCATTTCGTGACGTATTTCTGTCGTCACCGCGTTAGTTCGCCTGCTTGCCGCTGCACTCGCCTTGGTCGGGTTATACGTATGTATCCTGAAACAAAATGCTACTCTCATTCTTGCAGCAATTTCAAGCTGCATGCAACCATGTTTTCTCCTGAATAACATAGGACACCTTTATATGCTGTGCTAAATGCAAATCTTATATAGCTTGTATTTTGTACAAAAAATATTTTAAAAAGATTCCTCCACCCTAAACAAATATTTACATGGAACATTTTTCTTAAACTTCTATTTTCTCAAAAGTGACTAACGATTTTAATGAAAATGCCATATGCTTAAGAAATTTTTATGACAAATGACATGTATATTTTGAATTTTCTGGCTATAACCCATGTAGTCCTATTTGATTTATGCATAACTGACAAAGTGTATGAGATAGACCAATTCTTACCACACAAAAATGTAGACCTCCCTAAAATACACAACTTAAATTGCTGAGGAGTTAACCATTTCGGAAATATTCTTTGTTATTTGTGCGAGCTTTGAAATACTTAAAACTTTGCCCAAGTGGAAGATCATTATTAATTTTTATATCTCAGCCGTGCAAAGAGAAACGAATACCAAAGCTTTCTCGGGGGAAAATGAACACCTATAGCTTGTGTGTGCTTAGTTGGAAGTCCTAACCTGAAAACATGCGATACTTAATAAGTTAAATTATAGGTCCATAAATGAAGCAAATATAGATGCGATATTGTTCATTTCACTGTCCAGTACAAATATCAATGCTACTAATAACCTGTGTGTTTTAATTCACTCAAAGAAAATCAGCAGTTGAATCAGTTACGTATCAAGTATTTTGTGCATAGTCATACTAATCAGTTACCTGTATAAAATGTGTACTACTTTAATTTTCTAATTTTATAATAAAACTAAATACACCGAAAATACCATTTATTTTAACCACAACTTTCAAACCTTTCCTACTTTTCCAGCCAAAAAGTCGACACAGATTTGTTCGGAAATATACGTTTTGAGGGTTTCGAATAATAAATAAATTATTAAACAATATATTAACACTTTAGGAAGATGTGTGTGTGCGTGTGCGTGTGTGTGTGTGTGTGTGTGTGTGTGTGTGTGTGTGTGTGAGAGTGTGCCTGCGTGTGGATGCGACACCAATTCCAAGGATGAGTGAGAGAGTGATAGACGTATCAGAGAAATATATAGGAGAGGGAGATATGGGGAGAGAGACAGGGAGTGTGATGGGGAGAGAGACAGGGAGTGTGATGGGGAGAGAGACAGGGAGTGTGATGGGGAGAGAGACAGGGAGTGTGATGGGGAGAGAGACAGGGAGTGTGATGGGGAGAGAGACAGGGAGTGTGATGGGGAGAGAGACAGGGAGTGTGATGGGGAGAGAGACGGGGAGTGTGATGGGGAGAGAGATGGGGAGAGAGATAGGGAGTGTGATGGGGAGAGAGACAGGGAGTGTGATGGGGAGAGAGACAGGGAGTGTGATGGGGAGAGAGACAGGGAGTGTGATGGGGAGAGAGATAGGGAGTGTGATGGGGAGAGAGACAGGGAGTGTGATGCGGAGAGAGACAGGGAGTGTGATGGGGAGAGAGACAGGGAGTGTGATGGGGAGAGAGACAGGGAGTGTGATGGGGAGAGAGACAGGGAGTGTGATGGGGAGAGAGACAGGGAGTGTGATGGGGAGAGAGACAGGGAGTGTGATGGGGAGAGAGACAGGGAGTGTGATGGGGAGAGAGACAGGGAGTGTGATGGGGAGAGAGACAGGGAGTGTGATGGGGAGAGAGACAGGGAGTGTGATGGGGAGAGAGACAGGGAGTGTGATGGGGAGAGAGACAGGGAGTGTGATGGGGAGAGAGACAGGGAGTGTGATGGGGAGAGAGACAGGGAGTGTGATGGGGAGAGAGACAGGGAGTGTGATGGGGAGAGAGACAGGGAGTGTGATGGGGAGAGAGACAGGGAGTGTGATGGGGAGAGAGACAGGGAGTGTGATGGGGAGAGAGACAGGGAGTGTGATGGGGAGAGAGACAGGGAGTGTGATGGGGAGAGAGACAGGGAGTGTGATGGGGAGAGAGACAGGGAGTGTGATGGGGAGAGAGACAGGGAGTGTGATGGGGAGAGAGACAGGGAGTGTGATGGGGAGAGAGACAGGGAGTGTGATGGGGAGAGAGACAGGGAGTGTGATGGGGAGAGAGACAGGGAGTGTGATGGGGAGAGAGACAGGGAGTGTGATGGGGAGAGAGACAGGGAGTGTGATGGGGAGAGAGACAGGGAGTGTGATGGGGAGAGAGACAGGGAGTGTGATGGGGAGAGAGACAGGGAGTGTGATGGGGAGAGAGACAGGGAGTGTGATGGGGAGAGAGACAGGGAAAGTTCAAAAGAGAGGGAGAGGACAGAGATACAGAAAGATAGAAGGCTGGAACGAGAGACGGAGAGCTATTAGGAGAGATAGGGAAATGGTGCGGGAGACGGAGCGCGGGAGAAGGGGTGAGGGTGACTGGTTGAGAGTGGGGGAACGTGGCCGAGAGAGGAGCGGCGAGGGGGAGAGGCCTAGACGTGTAGCTCGATGCCTCCACGGCGCGTGAGAGAGAGAGGGCTCGAGGGCAAGTGAGAGGGTTCGAGGGCAAGTGAGAGGGGTCGGTGGCAAGAGAGAGGGGACTGATTTTATCATTTTATCACAATATTTAAGTTCACCAGCTTCTACATGGAACATTTGATCTTATTTATTTTTTCAAAAATTATTGCAAGCATTTTGATTGGATAATATATATTTAATGTGCTTGCATGCTAAATGGAATATAACTAACCTTGTGGCTCAAGAGCAGTTTCGCAGGGTTGCTTCTCATCTGTCAGTCATGCCCGGGGTGCAGTACTAGACAGTGGGACGTAGTGGATCCCTCCAGGCTGCTACACGAGCTCCTCGTAGCTCCTCAGGGACCTAACGAGGCTGAGTGCACCCCGGAGCAGGTCTCCCAGTGGGAGAAAATCCCCACGCTACCAGGAATCGAACCCGGTTCCTCCCTTGTAAGCAGCAGTAGTGCTAGCTAAATAAAATATAATTTTTTTAGCAGCAGATTCCAATGCCTTCTTCATTCCCGATAACTTTTCTATTTTCTATAATAGTAAATAGGAAGATATAGACAAAGTCTTACTACACAAACGTGCACATCTCATATAAAATACACAACTTATATCATTTGTTTGCATGATCTACTTCTATTCTTTGTTATTGGTTTGAATTTGCCAATCCTTGTACTTTTCTGAAGTGGGAAGTCGTTGTTCACTTTTTTCCCTTCCTTTTTTCCCTTGCTGTGCAAAGAGAATTGAATTTCAAAGCCCTCGCATATATTTTCTATAATAGTAAATAGGAAGATATAGACAAAGTCTTACTACACAAACGTGCACATCTCATATAAAATACACAACTTATATCATTTGTTTGCATGATCTACTTCTATTCTTTGTTATTGGTTTGAATTTGCCAATCCTTGTACTTTTCTGAAGTGGGAAGTCGTTGTTCACTTTTTTCCCTTCCTTTTTTCCCTTGCTGTGCAAAGAGAATTGAATTTCAAAGCCCTCGCATAGCGATTAGGTCTAAAACTATTTCATTAACCATTGTACCTACAATGAAATATGTAATAAAATCATTTCCACTGATGTTTGTTTCGAGTAATATGAAATGCATGCAACTTTTGTATAAGTTATTTTAAGTAATAAAAGACAAGAGATTTGTGATACAAAATTTATTTTCTTAGAAGATAGATTACAAAATCTAAATTTTATTTTCAGAGTTGTTTTATGTAGATGCAGTCTCAAAAGGACAATTCTTTTGATATGCATTACAGTACACTAACTCAGGTTAAATAAAAATTGTCACTGATTGCAAATAAGAACTAATATTTCTGAAAATGGTTTCTTAAGCATTAACTATGTAGAGAACCAGTTAATATTGCCACTGAAATTATGGTGTTAAATAAAATTTCAAAACTGTGTCTTTCTAGAAATTACATTGTGTTGAAAATATTAGTCCTTTTTCAACAATGACAGTTTCTCCACAGGAGAATAATAGGCGATTCTGTCTTTAACTATAATCTCATATAAAAATTCTTAGTAAATCTTGGTATAAGATTACAAAATCAATTACAATTCCTTAGTAAATCTTGGTATAAGATTACAAAATCAATTATAGTTTTAGTAAATCTTGTTTTAAAATTACCAGATCAATTATAATTTCTTAGTAAATCTTTTTTTAAGATGAACAAAATCAACTATAATTTCTAAGTAAATCTTATTACAATATTACAAAAATCAATAGTTTCTTAGTGAATCTTATTATAAGATTACCAAATCAGTTACAATTTCTTAGTACATCTTATTGTAAGATATATTAAATGTATGGTTCAATATGACTTAATAAGCGTAGTTGTTATATTTGCCATAAGTGTTGTAGCCAGGACGGTAATATCCGTTGTAGCCTGTGTTGTAGGCGGTGTTGTAGCCAGTGTGGTAGGCATTGTTGTAGCTTGGGTAACCATTGTTGTAAGCATACTGGTTGTTGTATCGGTTGTAAGTTCCGGTGTATCCATCATAACCATTGTTGTAGTATCCCCTGTTGTAACCTTGGTTGTTGTATCCCCTGTAGTATCCGTTGTTGTAGCCGTTGTATCCATTGTTGTATCCATTGTAGTAACCGGGGTTATAACCATTGTTGTATCCATTTTGGTAGTATCCATTGTATCCGGTGTTGTAACCATAACCTGCAAGAAATATATCACTGTTTTAGTCAAAATATTCTTTTATATCCTTTAAAACTAGGGCTGGGCATCTGGTGCTCTCTGAGCGCAGCTTTCTCACTGCCTTGTGTGTTTAGCAGGCAAAACATGAAGGTCGCTCAAGGTTGCCCTCGAGTCGCCCAAGCCTGCTTTAAAATCATAAAGAGTATTTCTATATATTTTCTGAACCTTGTAGCTATATCATTTCTTTTATTGTCACATAGTTGTCTATAAAAATGTATTTTAAATTCCAGAAATCATAATTTGGAAAGAAAATTCTGGTGCATTGTTTAAGTACGAGGAAAGTTCGGAAACTAACCTCCATTGTTGCCTTCGTAAAAAGATATAAAACTGTCAAATATACATTTTTTCATTCCTCTACTCGTATTTATTTTAGTGGTTGAATTAATTGCCATATCTCGAGTGCAGCAAAAACGATATACCAGTTTTTTAAAATTAATTTTCTATGAGTTTATGCTGAAAATCTGATTGGCTCAAAACTACATTTATGGCAAATTTTTAATTCGCAAAAGCGTAAGAAATATTAGAAGTTGAGTAAAAGATATTGGTTATTAGGGAGTTAATTATTTACGTTTAAGTAATTGCATTTTGAAGCTTTAAAAGATTCTATGCAATTTGACATAAAACAGATATTAAATTTTTGTTTACTAAATTTGCGCCGTTAGTAGATACTTTTAAACGAAACGCAGCAAATGTAATAACTTTGAAACAGAGCTTACACTAGAACAAGAGGAAAACATCTATTAAATCTGGCCCCATTGGTCTGTGCAGTAACTTCTATAATTTGTCACTAGTTGGCCAAGAAAAAATGATCATAGCCGGCCTTGGGAAGATTTCAACATTTTATTTTGAATGTTGTGTGGCTAAATATATTTAATATTAGTGCATCCGAACTAGGATTTTAAAGTGGTTTAAGTGTAATTTCGATCCTGAATGACAGTATTTACAAATAGTGAAGAAGGCAACATAATCTGCTCCAGTATTGAAGAGTTTTATGCCATTCGTACATAACCTAACCTAACTCCTTGGTGCATTCTACAAGGTTATTGACTACACAGCTTTATCTGCAGCATCCAAACGACAACATGACTTGTAAGGTGATTACATACGCCAATGGTCTGCAAGCTACACTTAACCATCGTTACAGAGTCCCATGATGGTATCACACTACGCAAATACGTACTAGCTGTAAGTAAAATAACATACTTCTCGCATCTGCATTTATCTCTCAAGTGAAGCCGTTAGTCCTAACTTCTTCCCTCTTCTACTATTTACACCTGCGACTGAAAGATGATCAATTATCAAGTTATCTATTTGTAATTTTATGCATATAAATGTTTCCCAAACCTTTAGTCATCAGTTGGCAGTGAAATCTTTTAGATTCCGCTATTTTTAAGGTATACCGATGTTCGTTACATTTAAACGTCCGTTTTCTACTTAAATTTTCGGCAGTAGTTGAACCAAATGTGGGCCAAAAAACGCTGAAAAACAACAAAATTCAGTGGACACAAGTGGTTAAGCTATGAACCTGAGAACAGACAAAAGAGTGAAGGTGTGAACATGACGCATGCGTGCAGAAAAATCGGTTTTTCTGGATTTTACAATATCTCCTCCATGAGCATTCAATTGTGTGTTATACTTCCAACATTTTTCCAGCATGTGCTCCAACTTTAACTTCAGTCTTTGGTTTCAAAATCTGATAGTTCTTTTGACTTTAAAAAGTTAAAATTTACAGAAAAAGTTTTTAAGCGTATGTTCAATGCCTATCAAGCAAAAGAATTAATTAAAAGTAATTATTTTTGCTTCCTACCAGAAATTGATGGTGCGTAAGTCCTAGGGGGATGTACGGGGGGTAATTAGGTAAACAATTCTATCCCTACTTGCTATACTAGCAGAGAAAGTGATAATACATTACCTGTAGCTGCCCTCTTTAGATCGTGTCCGACATCCTTCTTCTCCCGCACAGTCGCTGCCACTTCCTCCTCCTTCTCGGCGGCTCTCACAGCGACAGCCAGAGCCACAAAACAGGCTACGGTCATCTGCAAAACATACAACGTCAAAAATCTCTATATCGAAATATTTGTTTGTAGTATTTTATTTTAATTTTTGAAAGTTTGTAACTATTTAACTATATATTTCGTATAAGTTGTATATATGTATGAATTTGGTAAATTTTGTTGGAATATTATATATGGTGTTTTGAAAAAAAAAATTAATTTGGTTGATAATTTATGAATATTTTTTTTTATTATTATTAAATTAATTTTAAAATTTTAAATGAAATTTATTTGAATTTTCAATTGTAAAATTGAGTAAATAATTTTGGTAAGATTTTATTATATATTAGGCTGGTATTATAAATTGAAATTTTGTTATATATTGTTTGATATTGAATTAAAATTTGTATATAACACTTTAAATATTAAATTATGATATTATTGGAAGAATTTGATATATTTTTAAATGGGAATTATTTTAGTAAGTTGCATTGAAGATTTGTTGTTTTATTGATTTTAGGAAATGTTTAATTAAAGTAATATTTGTAAATGTATAATTTATTTAATATTAAATAATAATATTATTATTTATTTATGTCAACAAACTTACTGTTGGTGTTTTTAAACACACAAGCCGTGTGTGGGCAAAGTTTAAGAGGTAGAACTGGAACTTAAAAATTCAATGCCACAACTGGGATTTGAACCACAGACCTTCCGCTTGCCGGGCGGACGCTCTAACCACTGAGCTATTGTGACAAACTGGCAGTCTCTCTAGATAAATATTTTGAATTTAATTTTAATGCTTTAATCTTGGTGTCAAAATACATCTATAAATTTCCTGTCTGTCCCTCAGTATAGCCTTAAAATTATATATATATATATATATTTTTTTTTTTTTTGAAAATTAAAAATGTACGCTTAGGTACATGTGACAAAACCAGGCCAGCTCTGTTAGTTATGTCTTTGTGAACATGTGTAACGAATTTCATTACTGCAATACAAAAACTGCTCCGTGAGGAACATTGTGCTGAAAATATAAATAACGAGAAAACAGCTATAAAAGATTTCAATATATAACTCACATTAAAATACATCAACATTTCATTACGCAATAGGACATTTAAAGCTGAATTCCGGAGGCAAAGAATTTTTTTATTTATTTATTTTTTTTTAATTTTTTTTTTTATTTTTTAATTTTTTTTTTTTTTTTTTGTGTGTATTCCAAATGTCTCTATTTTATAGAATTAAAATCAATTTTTTCCCGTGTTTCTCAGTCATACCTTAAAATGTAGTACAGATATAAGAGCTTTATAGAGTTAAAGTAGAACTTTTGCAATATTTAATAACAGTCAAATCCATTCTTAAAGAATGTTAACAATTTTTACTTTCTCTACCACGTATAGGTATAAGTATAGGAAGTATTGTATTCCACCCAAAAATTAGATGTCGAAATTGCACTGGAAATATATATTTTAGGCTCCAAAAAATTAAAAAAAAATCATTTTTAGAAAAGGGTCCGTGTGAGTCAGTGCGTGTGTCTGTGGTCAACATAACTCGAAAACGAAAAGTCGGTTAAAAACCAAAGTTATTAAGTTGAATATCTTTCATAGATGTGGCACGAAGATTTTGAAGAAAATTCCTCCACCCTAAATTAACCTTTACGGGAAAATTTTTCGAAAATTTTGATTTTCTTGAAAATGGCTAACGATTTTGATTAAAATGACATATGTTTAAGATATTTTTAAATTTTCTGGCTATAGCCTGTGTAGTCCTGTTTACTCTTGATGACTTTTGAATAACTCGTAAACCGTAAGAGATAGACAAAATCTTACTATACAAAAATGTATATCTTGCTAAAACACACAATTTATGTCCTAATGAATTTTTTGTGGAATGAACCATTTCAGAGATACTCCTTGTTATTTGTGCGAGTTTTGGAATACTTAAAAGTTTCGTTAAATAGAAGATCGTTATTCATTTTTTTATATCTTAGCCGTGTAAAAAGAAGGGAATTTCAAAGCCTTCATAGAGCAATCAGCTTGTACCTACAATAAAATTAACAATAAGGTAATTTCTGCAAATGTTTATCTCAACTAACACGAAGAAGATATAGGAATAAGAGTTTGTAAGAATGCTTAGTACAACAGTAGAGAAAGTCATGTGAGTGTAACACGTCAGATTCTTTATATTCTTTCACAGATGGATTTTCGATCTATTTAACAATGTTAAATGTGCTATAGTCAGCGTCCATATGGAGGAGAGAGTTGAAATTTTTAGAATTTAATATTGAATATGTCGTGATTTTAACAGAAGCTTTTGCTTTGAATCTATTACTTTTAAAAAAAAGTTAACAAAGCGCTCAAAAATAAATTAAAATATTGGTTTTTTCATTTTAGAACAGTAAGGTAAAAATAAATCTCTACGCACATAAGGAACATGTTAAAGATTTAGAGGTATATATTTTGTAGGAGCTTAGAGAATGTAGTTTTTGGAAATTAGCGATAAAGTAGAATAGAGGTTGTAATCAAACGTTGCAACACGTGTTAAAAATTGAGACTTATACACTCCATTCACTGTAAATATAAAGTGTAGTATATATGTTATCCAAGTCTGGAGATAAAGAAATGAAAACTTAGATTTCGAAAACTTGACCACTCATGTCTATGCTACACCCGTTAAAAATTATTAAAAATTTCAGCTTAGATGTGATATATTGTCGATACTTACTGCTAGTTTAAAAGCCATGGTGGATGCTGGGGTCCTCTTCTGCTGAGAGTCCTTACAGTAGAACACGATGCAAGGTTGTGTGTGCTGAACATCCTGGAGGTTCGCATTTTTATACCCAAAACTGCATTTTGGAAGGTTGGTGGGAGAAGCGCAGAGAGAGAGAGAGAGGGAACGTAATAAAATGCCCCTTACAATTAATTTCAGCAATCGCATCCTCTCCCTTGATTGATTACTCAAGTGTCTTCCCTCCTTCCAAGGATCCTTCAGAAACAGACCAATGGCATGAAAACGGAACTACTGTATTGTAAACGTAATTTATGTAATCCTGGCCCAGAGGTCATTAAAATAAAATAAACTTCTGCAATTGAAGAGAGATGTTCACTCACGCCTCGCTTGACCTTATCAAAATGGAGCTTGTGCCTTCCAGAGAATAAGAAAGTTATTGTGATGGACCTTGCAAGGCCTACTTTCCACAGACAAGAAACAATAACACTAGTGTCGCAAAAATACAATTATGTCACAATTATATGAAGGTCAAATACCCGGCGTTTTTCGTGGTTTGATGATTTATCTCAACAACTTTTAGACTTAAGTTGCATTTGTCTAATGGCGTTTCATTGGAGAATATCTAAATAAATCACTTACTACATTTGAATACTGAACTAAAACTTTTACGATACTGTAAACAAAAAATAAACAAAATAAACTAAAACACCAGTAAAACAATGATACAAAATCACTTAATCACAGACAGCACAGCAAGAAAAGCGTGTGCATAGAGAAAACCGTGTGAATGTAATACACACACATAGCATAGCATAAAAAGGCGAAAGGAGAAGAACTGATTGTTTTTGAAAAGAAAAATCTGAAGTGTTGCACTCACATGACTTTCTCTGCTCTTCTACTAACCATTCTTACAAACTCTTATTCCTGTATCTTCTTCGTGTTAGTTAAAATAAACATTTGTACAAATTATCTTATTGCTTATTTCCTTGTAGGTGCAAGGGGAATATGGAAATACAGTAGGCTTTGTGCGATATTCAAATCTTTTAAAGCTTTGAGATTCCGTTCTCTTTGTACACGTAAGATATAAAAAAAATGAACAACGATGTTCCATTTCACGAAAGTTCTAAGTTTTCCGAAACTCACACACATAACAAGGAATATCTCCGAAATGGTTCACTCTACAAGAAAATTTATTGAGACATAAGTTGTGTATTTTAGCAAGATCTACATTTCTTGTATAGTATGATTTGGTCTATCTCTAACGGTTTACCAGCTATGCAAAAGTCGTCCAGAGTAAATACGACTACAGGGGCTATAGCCAGAAAATTCAAGATATACATTTCATTTTTCATCAAAATATTTCAAACATATGACATTTTAATAGAAATCGTTAGAGCCCTTTTCAAGAAATTCAAAATTTTCGAAAAATTTTCCATGTAAAGGGTAGTTTAGGGTGGAGCTATTTTCTTCAAAATCTTCGTGTCGCATCCTTGAAAGACATTAAACTTAAATACCAACTTTGGTTTTTAACCGACCTTTCGTTTTTGAGCTATGCTGTCCACAGACTGACAGACTGACACACAGACACACACACGGACCTTTTTCTAAAAATGCTTTTTTTGAATTCAGGGGCCTCAAAACATGTATTTCCGGTGAAATCTCGGCATCGAATTTTTGGATGGAATACGATACTTCCCCTACTTACCAGTAGAGAAAGTAAAAATGAGTAGAGAAAACTATATGAACGTAATATATTGTATAGTCGTGAAGAAACACAGATTTTCATGGTGAGTGTTTTAACAGGTGTTGGAGTTTATCAATCTTATACATAGCAACATTCATTTATTTCTGTTTGCTGAAATTGTGTGTGTGCGCGCGCGCGTGTGAGTGTGCGTGTGCGTGAAACTAGTCGCGTTATACTTTTTGTAAATGCTTTGATCAACTCAGAAACCTTTGTGGGAATGTGCACAACTTTTCAAGGTTTCATCGGGTTACCAAATGTTGTATATACACATCAAAATTAAAATCTGACTGCTTTTATTTATTTTAAAAGTAAAAACTCTTGTTATATAACTTAATATTATCGTAATGGAACAAACAGAGAAAGAGAACATTCCCATTTCAACTCAAACTAAACATCTGCTATTTCTAACTAGATTTCTAACCTCCTTCAGGAACCCACACGGGACAAACAAACATTCATACATGCAAAACATATATTAAATAAGAAAGCGTGAAAGCTGACGCAAAAATATTATACAGGGTGCTTCAAAAGGTTACTGAAAAACTTAAGGACAGAAACAGTAGACAGAATAGAGTAACTTTCGACTAGGAACCATGTTTCCAGGCACGATTAGTCTGTTGACGTGTAATACACTTTGTTATTCACAGGGTTGAGTGGAATAGGTTACAAACACACCACCACCACATTGAATACATACATTGCACCTTAGCGCAGTCACTCAAATACCCCAGGCATATGCAAGGGTTCGCCAGATGCTACAACTATTATGTCTACTAGTATTTCTGGATCGTCCACTGGTGTATGATACGCCACAGCTTTGATATGCCCCCAAAAGAAATAATAAGTGGCGTTAAGTCCGGGGAACGGCATGGCCATGGAAGTGGTCCTCGTCTTCCTATCCAACATTCAGGATATTTGTGATCTATGAAGCGCCGCACGTTGACATCAAAATGTGGTGACGCTCCATCCAGTTGCATCCATACTTGCTGGCGTAGAGCAAGTGGTATATCTCCTAACAACTCTGAAATAACTTGTTCCAAGAAGATCGGGTATCTTGGGCCATTCACAACTTAGAGTATTATCATTGTACTGACTCGGGATCGTGTTTGGGAACATGGGTTCCTAGTCTAAAGTTACTCTATTCTGTCTACTCTTTCTGTTCCTTAAGTTTATCACTAACCTTTGGAAGCACCCTGTATCCTATATATATATTACACAGGCCTAACAAAGTTTCCCTTGGTGCCTGGAATTTTATAACTGATTTTAGGTACATTTGGGTTGGTATGAATTCAATTTTTACTTTCTCTACTGGTAAGTAGGGGAAGTATTGTATTCCACCCAAAAATTCGATGTCGAGATTTCACTGGAAATATATGTTTTGAGACCCCGTGAATAAAAAAAAGCATTTTTAGAAAAAGGTCCGTGTGTGTGTCTGTGTGTCTATCAGTCTGTGGACAGCATAACTGAAAAACGAAAAGTCGGTTAAAAACCAAAGTTGGTATTTAAGTTTAATGTCTTCCAAGGATGCGACACGAAGATTTTGAAGAAAATAGACCCACCCTAAACTACCCTTTACATGGAACATTTTTCGAAAATTGTGATTTTCTTGAAAATGGCTCTAACGATTTTGATTAAAATGTCATATTTTTTAGATATTTTTATGGCAAATGAAATGTATTATTTGAATTTTCTGTCTATGTAGCCCCGTTTACTCTGGATGAATTTTGAATAACTCATAAATCGTAAGACCAAATCTTACTATACAAAAATGTAGCTCTTGCTAAAATATAAAATTTATGTATAAATATATCTTTGTAGAGTGAACCATTTCGGAGATATTCCTTGTTGTTTGTGTGAGTTTTGGAAAACTTATACTCCTGTCAAATGGAACATCGTTATTCATTTTTTATATCTTAACCGTACAAAGAGAACGGAAGGCTCAAAGCTTACTCCAATCTCATATTCCCCTTGTACCTACAAGGAAGTAAGGAATAACATTTCTACAAATGTTTATCTAAACTAACACGAAGAAGATATAGGAATAAGAGTTTGTAAGAATGGTTAATACAAGAGTAGAGAAAGTCATGTGAGTGCAACACATCAGATTTTTTTTAACTTTAGTACTTTTAGTACCTTAAATGATATGCACATGCAGTCTCATTCATATTTCCTGATTCTAGGGGAAGGAACATTCTTGGCTTGAGAAAAATTCCTAATCCCCTGCCGGGAATCGAACCGTGCCACCTTGCACAGCAGGCAGTTGCTCTACCGACTGAGCTAAGATGCAAGCCAACTTAATCTTGCAGGCCGTGCCAATGGACGCCGATGTTAGAGTTTTAAGAGGTTAGTAATTCCAACACAGGCTATAACATCCTTTAACTCATGAAACAGTGTTAAGAAATGCAGCTCGTGATAGTGAAATTCTGTAGATAAATTGACAATCACTGGTATACGACAGCTATGTTAAATTCCTATGTGCATCGTATACGTATATGAAAGCTTAAATCTGTACTCACAATTAAACACCATTATAAGAATTTAGCTTTATGAACGTACTGGAAGGGTGTGGGCTAGTGTGAAAGACACTTAATGGCCAATACTGTACAATTTACTTACCACGTGATCTCCTTCATTAGCCCCTTGATTATCGTCTCCATCCCGTCCTTAAGTTAATAACACAAGCGTTCAAACACTATTAGTAAGGGAAATTTGTACTTAACTACATCGCCTTGCACGAGTGTCTCACTTTCCTACATTCACATGGCTCTCTCTACTCACTCTTCTAACTATTCTTACAAACGCTTAATTTTCTACCTAATTCATATTAATGGTAATAAACATTTACAGAAACGGTTTTATTGCATTTTTTGTAGGTACAATGGGAATACAGCACGCTTAAGCGATAGTTAAGTCTTTTAAGAGCTTCTCGCTATGTGATGGCTTCAAAATGTCGTTCTATTTGCATGACCCGAATAATGACTTTCCAATAACAATAAATATTTCATAAATGATTAACTGTGGAAGAAATAAAAATTAACAAGATGCACATTTTTGTGTAGTAAGAATTTGCACATCTCTTACGGTTTACCAGTTGTGTAAAATATATCCAGTATGAAGAGGACCTCTGAGAAAATTCCACAAAAAATAATAAAAATGATAATCATTGCAGCCATTTTTTATAAAATCAGCATCTTCGAAAAATGTTCCATGTAAAGGCTAGTCTGGGGTAAGAGAATTTTCTATAAAATTTTCGTGACATATCCTTGAAAGATGAAGTTTAACACCAAGTTTGATAATTTATCTACTTTTGCTTTCTGTCATGCTGTTCACACACACACACACACACACACACACACACACACACACACACACACACATTGAGAGAGTAATTAAAGCATAATAATTTCAAGTAGCAATAATTAGATTACTGTAAATCAGCGGTGCCCAAGTGCAAGCACTTAAGGGGAGGTTGAAATTACCTCCTTGCACCCACTGCGACAGAACACTGAGTTCCAGTGGTGGTACAGGAAATCAAAGGCGTGCACATTCATATTCTACTCCTGATTAACCCACGATGTTTCTAAGGATGCATTTTTGCCATGATTTACGTTTCAGAAGATTAATATTTGGTGCAAAATATGAAGTGCACAGTCTCACAACATAAGCAAGGTGATTTTCACTTATCTTGCTGCAATACTCAGTTCTAATGTAGATCATTTTTGAAAATGTTTGTTCGCATTCTATTACTACTCCGTGTCAACCGCCTCTGACTACCAGGTCTGGTTCTCGTTGCCTTGGTCTCTTTGTAAATGTTCTAGTAGAACATCATTCTGAGTATGCATTCCAAGAACTATTTGTAAATTGTCTATAATGCAATGAGGCACACAGAGCGTTAAAAACACACCCTTACGGACGAACCTTAAAATTAAAAACAAAAAAAGATATAATTTCAGGTGATTTTTTGTAAAAGCAAGCACGCAAAGAGTAGAACCAAGGAAGGCGGATATTGCAACACTGAAAATGCAAAGTAGAAAGAAAGAAAACTATTAATCTCAAAATTACTCACTCTCCCTACATATTTCAGCACTAACAGAGCAAAACTTCTCTGCTAATTCGTTTCATTTTTTGATAGAACATTTGTTAATTAAACATAACTTTCCCCTACTTACTAAAGTATACCTCTTCTTTTAACGCTGCTAGAAGCACAATTAAAATATTTATGGCGTTGATCATGAATAACCTTTAATTAGAGAGCCAGGAAACTTACGTCAGAATAATCTCCTTTGTTAATTAAATAGAAATTATTTGCAACAATAATTTCCATTCACTAAGCATTTACTGGACTCTAGACTTCCTTAACTTCGTTTTTCTCAGAGACGTCCTTCACAAATATCCCACTAATTAGCAATAACAATATATTTTGGGAATGTTTCCTTTCACAAAATCTCTTACTCCAAGATTTACGTGAGTGGGTTTACTTTCTCTACGCCTCTGAACAGCACAACTCAGATACGAAAATTAGGTCAAATACCAAACTTGGTATTTAAGTCCAGTAGGTTTTATGGATGCGACACCAAGGTTTCCAAGATTTTCACCATCCCAGACTACCGTTTACATGGAACATTCTTTTTAATTTATATTTTCCTAAAAATAGCTGTAGCGATTTTAAATACAATCGCTTATGTTTAAGATATATTAATGAAAAATGAAATTTATATCTTGAATTCTGTGAGAATGTTCTCAGAAGCCCTCTGCAGTCTGAATAACTTTTGTACATGTGTTAAACCTTTATAAATGCACAAAATCTTACTGCAGAAAATATACATCTTGTTAAAAGAAACACGATATGGACCATTTCAGAGATATTCCTCGTTATTTTTCTGTACTTTCCAATACTACTTTTCTCAAACTGCAGGTCGTGAAATTTCAAAGCCGTCACATATTGAACAGTTTTAAAACATTTGATTGTCGCTTGAAGCTTACTGCATTCCACCGGTGCCGTAGTAGTAAAAGCGGGCGTTAAACACTACAAAAAAAGAAAATTTAGTCTAATGTTGATCTTACCTTATATTTCTTTGTAGGTGTTTAAGAATTACTACATAAGACAGCTAAATAGTTAAAACTCTCGGCATGCCATAAAGACAATATATACAGACTATGTAGAGAATATTGTGCAGAAGTACTCGAATAACCATAGTTAATACGGTGCAGTCAAGCTAAGCTAAGATGCCTGCGTCAATTTGTGAAAGTGTAGAAGGGTTGCTATAAATACCTGGTTATTGATGGCACGAGTAGATGTTGCCTTTCTGATAACACAGGACCCTGTCATACCCTTCGTATACACACAGTAACCTAGGCGTCCTGGCCTACGCGATACGCTCATCTGTAAATAGAGACAGAGGACACAATGCATAGAGAAAGCTCATCGGCAAGAAATAATGGGTTAAGTACTACCTAGTTTATTCCCAGTAATCAACGTACACAAAACTATTAAGAAAACGTAAGGCAGTCGAAACAAAGAAAAATAAAATTTGATCTGCGCTATTGTTCCATGATATAAATCATGGTAACAACGAATATAACATTAACTCGCTATTACTTTGTTATTCCGTGAAAACGTAATTGTTGTGTTGGCATTGTTCGAGCTACGGCAATTATAATTGAAACATAAAGACTTGCAAGCTTTTGCAGACATTGAATAAAATAATTGTGTGAAATGGAGAGGAAGTTCAAATTCTAAGCAGAACTTTTTGTCTTATGTCAAAGACTGGGTGCCAAGTGCGGTATAAATCAGTGGAGCGGTATAGAAGTATAAGACAGGCAGGAAGAGAAACAAAGAGACGTTTATATATTAAGATTACATAAGCTATTCAACATAGCGCCATATATTGAAATTAAAATCTCAGCTCGTCCTCTCCATGGCATTGTAATGAACACCGCAAAACGACCCCGGAATTGCTTTCACATCCACTCAAATTTGTTGAACTTACCTTGGGAAGTTTAAAATATTGAAATCCTCAAACTAATTCCTCAAGTTTCTCTAAAGCACATTTTTTTGTTTATTTCTAAGCCTGCAAAGTTAATTTACCTTAAAGCAATGGCAGATCAAAATGAATGTTCAAAAATGAAATTAAATTGGATTTAACGAAAATGCATTAACTGTTTTTAAGACGATTTTATACGTCTGCCACAAAAGCCATATATTGAAAGTAATTCGAAGTGGCAATTACTATACGAAATTACCACTTTCGATTTTTCAGCTGTTCCTTTGGTTTTTTTCCTTATGTTTTTCTTCTAAACTATTCCAGTATTGAGATTATTAATTCAAATAGGTCAAGCTATTTCCTAGGTTTTGCGAGAGTAACGCACGGCAGTTGATTTACACACACACACACCCTGCGGAGGAACTTTACAAACAACTCAGTTTCACTTTCGTTAAACACAGTTACTCCTGAGTGATATATTAGCAAGATAAGTTGTGTGTTTTGGTTTCGTGACGTACAAACATTTACTACAAACGAAGAACCCAAAAGAGGAGTGAGCATATTATTTTGTATAATGCATTGGCTATGAATATTAAAAGGATGATGTCAGCACGTGCAATAAATTCACAGAGCGAACTCGTGAAAACATCGTTAATTTTCAAGGGACTAGCAGCTCTGTGTTGCTATATTAAATGTATTTCCATTGTGCTTGTGGACAGAAGATAGCGACCTTCTCATCTCCCATCCTGCTGGCCATGCACCAATTAGGAGGCATAAGGCTGCTCGCTTAGGCATCACCAGGCCTCGGGTTCGGGTCACAGAGGCAGCAGACTAAAGTAAATCAGACAGGCACCACTTCAAAACTACATGTTCCTATACTGCTGTATAAATACATTTGATTATAGTGTAGTGGCTATTGTAAAATACGTCTTTTGAGAACAACTAATGGAGTATTTTCTATTCACTAAAGTACGTTTTGAACATATCTCTTAAACCATATCAGATCAGATATACAAGTGCATAGAACTCTTCAGTTCTTAATTATTCAACTATGGTAGCCGCAAAATTTAATGGCGGCTGGCACAACACAAAACCCAACCTGCTTTGTGTTGCATAGTTAAGGAATCCCACTTGCCCAGGGCGGACACTGGGCTCCCTGAATTAAAAAAAAAAACGTGTGTGTGTGTGTGTGTGTGTGTGTGTGTGTGTGTGTGTGTGTGTGTGTGTGTGTGTGTGTGTGTGTACGTACAGCATAACCCAAACTCAATCCAAAACCAAAGTTGGTATTTAAGTTTAATGTCTTTCAAGGATGCGACACGAAGATTTTAAAGAAAATTCCTCCAACCTAAACTACCATTTACGTGGAAAATGTTTAGAAAATTTTTATTTTCTTGAAAATGGCTGTAACGATTTTGATTAAAATGCCATATGTTTAAGGGACACTGGGAATGAAATTTTGGTCAAAATTGTCAAAAAGTAGACAATTGTTTTTTATCTTAAAATGTTCCTGGAACACCTGTGCATTTGGATCAGCTAACATTTTTCATATCCCCCGCTCCATGTGGTCATTACGGCCCTTTCAAATAGCGCTCTTCCCTTAACGTACACAACATGCTCCTATATAAAAGTCTGTTTTTCTCAAAACTGCATTTCTGCATATTCCAAAAGAAGGTCGCGCCTGAGTTTTGCTTCAAATTCAATGAAAATTTCCAAAAGTATTCATAAATAGCAGCTAAACAAATCTATGGTTCAATATTGATGCTATCATTAACATGAATACCAAAAAAAAATTTTTGTATGGAAAAAATCAATAATTTTTAAGATTAAATTATCTTTGTTATTAAAAAAATATGTACAGCATAATCAGCAAACGTATTTGAAATATCTTTTCATACAATTGTTACCCATGTTTTAGAGTATCAGTTCTGACAATATAAATGAATTTTGAAAAGTCAATAGACGCGAGCTCTATTTTGAAAATGTGCCTATTACATTCATAAAATGATTTATATATCATAAACTAATCATCCAATTTTAATGAAATTTGGTGTACCTCCTATTCTCATATAAATGCAAACACAGTAAAACTTTCAGAAAAAGCTATCAAGAAATGTGGAACTTTCAAATTTCACTCCCAGTGAAAGGTATGAAAAATGAAATGTAGACATATTTTGAATTTTCTGGCTATAACCTATTTACTCCGGATGACTTTTGAATAACTCGTAAACCGTAAGAGTAGACAAAATCGTACTATACAAAAATGTATGTCTCGCTAAAACAGAATTTATGTCTGAATAAATTTTTTGTAGAGTGAATCATTTCGTAGATATTCCTTATTATTTGTGTCAGTTTTGGAAAACTTAAAACTTTCGTGAAATAGAACAATTTTATTCATTTTTTATGTTAACTGTGAAAGAGAACGGAATCTCAAAGCTTTAAAATATTTAGCTATTCCCCTTGTAGCTACAAGGAAATAAGCAATAAGATAATTTGTACAAACGTTTATCTCAACTAACACGAAGAAGATATAGGAATAAGAGTTTGTAAGAATGGTTAGTACAAGAGTAGAGAAAGTCATGTGAGTGCAGGATATCAAATTTTTATTTTATTTTGGGGGCAGTGTTCTAAGTTAGGTGCTGTAGCAGTTTTACAGTTGCTGTGATGTGGCAAGACTTTTTGCTCCAGGCTGTACAGTTTGATCGATATCTATTGCTGCCCAGTTGTGTTTACTAATGCACTATTAGATGAAGTTGTTTCACTCGATGTTAAACACAGCTCTACAGTCCATGTTTTTGCGGCGTGTTGAAAGAAGGCTACAAAAAAGCGGACATCTGACTGGCTAGTTATCCCAGCAACAGGTTGTGAAGAAGGGGCACTATTATTGTGCAGATCCCCAACCAGAAATTGCACGTCCCTCGTTAGAAGAAAACAGATCGTTAACCTTCAATCATTATTGTTATTATTATTATTATGCAACCTCACTCCACTGACATACTTCTTGAAAAAGGAGTGGAATTCCCATACAGGGATACCAAAGTATGAATGTGAAATGACCACCGACCCACCCACAAACCGCCTTTTCATTTGCTTGATATGGCGAGATTGTCTTCCCTCCCTTTCATTACCACAATGGGGATCAATATGGAACCTTCTGCTTCATCGTAAGGTTGCGTGTAACAAAATTACATGCTACACATTCCATAACTGATGAGCTCATCACATGACCCTCTCTACTCACTCTTCTACACACATTTTTACGAAAGCTTATTCTTATATTTACCTTCCCTACTACATACAGTAAGCAGAGGTATTGCATTTCACCCAAAAATTCAATTACCACATTTTATCGCACACATTTGTCCTGGACAAATAAATAAAAGAAGCATTTTTACAAAAAGCTCTATGTCTGAGCAGCACAACTCAAAAACGAAAACCAAAGTTGGTAATTAAGTTTAATGTTCTTCAAGGATACGACACGAAGATTTTGAAAAAAATTCCTCTGCCTTCACCTACCTTTTACTTGGAAACTTTTTTATTTTCTCCAAAATTCCTCTAAGAATTTTTATCGAAAAATCACTTTTGCATAATTTGTAACGTGTTTGCTGCCAAATACACACAATTTGCACCAAAGTTTTAAAACTTACATTATGACCATCTGTGTATCTTGCTTGGAATAAACTATACTATAACTTTCATAACTTTTCATAAACTGTACGTTTTCCTAGATTCTATTAGAATGAGTTCAAATTTTTAAGGATTATTTGTCAAGAATATGCCAGTAATTTAACAAGATTTTTGTAATATTCAATTTTTATGAGTGATGGCTAAAAATTAGATTGAAAATTTTGTTCATATGCAATCAGAAAAATTATTAATATACAATGTGAGTTAATTTTAAAAGCTGTCTTAAATTGCTCAGAAGTGTCCTAAGAACAAATCTAACAAATTTCATACTTCTACTCCAAGTAAATCCTGAGAAGAGAAAGTGGTGATTTTCTGAAGTATTTGTATTAGAGACTTAATTTTTTGCACAGTCACTTACAGAAATGTGTGTACCAGATTTCATTCCAATATCTAATCACCTTCCTGATATATTAATTAATTTGTATACATTTTATTGTATATATATCTGGAACAGATGTTGAATAACAGAGTTGAAGGAAAGGAAGGATATTTAGATATGTTCGATAGTTTTTGTTTAAAAAATTTTAATGTAGAAAGTGTCATAAAACAGCCATTGTTATATTAATTATTTTTGACACAGGGGTCTCCGTCTAGGGGATATGTGAATAGCGACCACAAGGTACCCAAGCTGAGCAGAACATTACTTCCACTTACTGGTGTCTAGGGGATATGTGAATAGCGACCACAAGGTACCCAAGCTGAGCAGAACATTACTTCCACTTACTGGTGTCTAGGGGATATGTGAATAGCGACCATAAGGTACCCAAGCTGAGCAGAACATTACTTCCACTTACTGGTGTCTAGGGGATATGTGAATAGCGACCACAAGGTACCCAAGCTGAGCAGAACATTACTTCCACTTACTGGTGTGTAGGGAATATGTGAATAGCGACCACAAGATACCCAAGCTGAGCAGAACATTACTTCCACTTACTGGTGTCTAGGGGATATGTGAATAGCGACCACAAGGTACCCAAGCTGAGCAGAACATTACTTCCACTTACTGGTGTCTAGGGGATATGTGAATAGCGACCACAAGGTACCCAAGCTGAGCAGAACATTACTTCCACTTACTGGTGTCTAGGGGATATGTGAATAGCGACCACAAGGTACCCAAGCTGAGCAGAACATTACTTCCACTTACTGGTGTCTAGGGGATATGTGGATGGCGACCACAAGGTACCCAAGCTGAGCAGAACATTACTTCCACTTACTAGTGTCTAGGGGATATGTGAATGGCGACCACAAGGTACCCAAGCTGAACAGAGCATTACTTCCACTTACGGGTGTCTAGGGGATATGTGAATAGCGACCACTGGGTACCCAAGCTGAGCAGAACATTACTTCCACTTACTGGTGTCTAGGGGATATGTGAATAGCGACCATAAGGTACCCAAGCTGAGCAGAACATTACTTCCACTTACTGGTGTCTAGGGGATATGTGAATAGCGACCACAAGGTACCCAAGCTGAGCAGAACATTACTTCCACTTACTGGTGTCTAGGAGATATGTGAATAGCGACCACAAGGTACCCAAGCTGAGCAGAACATTACTTCCACTTACTGGTGTCTAGGGGATATGTGAATAGCGACCACAAGGTACCCAAGCTGAACAGAACATTACTTCCACTTACTGGTGTCTAGGGGATATGTGAATAGCAACCACAAGGTACCCAAGCTGAGCAGAACATTACTTCCACTTACTGGTGTCTAGGGGATATGTGAATGGCGACCACAAGGTACCCAAGCTGAACAGAACATTACTTCCACTTACTGGTGTCTAGGGGATATGTGAATAGCGACCACAAGGTACCCAAGCTGAGCAGAACATTACTTCCACTTACTGGTGTCTAGGGGATATGTGAATAGTGACCACAAGGTACCCAAGCTGAGCAGAACATTAATTCCACTTACTGGTGTCTAGGAGGTATGTGAATAGCAACCACAAGGTAGCCAAGATGAACAGAACATTACTTCCACTTACTGGTGTCAAGGGGATATGTGAATGGCGACCACAAGGTACCCAAGCTGAACAGAACATTACTTCCACTTACTGGTGTCTAGGGGATATGTGAATAGCGACCACAAGGTACCCAAGCTGAGCAGAACATTACTTCCACTTACTGGTGTCTAGGGGATATGTGAATAGCGACCATAAGGTACCCAAGCTGAGCAGAACATTACTTCCACTTACTGGTGTCTAGGGGATATGTGAATAGCGACCACAAGGTACCCAAGCTGAGCAGAACATTACTTCCACTTACTGGTGTGTAGGGAATATGTGAATAGCGACCACAAGATACCCAAGCTGAGCAGAACATTACTTCCACTTACTGGTGTCTAGGGGATATGTGAATAGCGACCACAAGGTACCCAAGCTGAGCAGAACATTACTTCCACTTACTGGTGTCTAGGGGATATGTGAATAGCGACCACAAGGTACCCAAGCTGAGCAGAACATTACTTCCACTTACTGGTGTCTAGGGGGTATGTGAATAGCGACCACAAGGTACCCAAGCTGAGCAGAACATTACTTCCACTTACTGGTGTCTAGGGGATATGTGGATGGCGACCACAAGGTACCCAAGCTGAGCAGAACATTACTTCCACTTACTAGTGTCTAGGGGATATGTGAATGGCGACCACAAGGTACCCAAGCTGAACAGAGCATTATTTCCACTTACGGGTGTCTAGGGGATATGTGAATAGCGACCACTGGGTACCCAAGCTGAGCAGAACATTACTTCCACTTACTGGTGTCTAGGGGATATGTGAATAGCGACCATAAGGTACCCAAGCTGAGCAGAACATTACTTCCACTTACTGGTGTCTAGGGGATATGTGAATAGCGACCACAAGGTACCCAAGCTGAGCAGAACATTACTTCCACTTACTGGTGTCTAGGGGATATGTGAATAGCGACCATAAGGTACCCAAGCTGAGCAGAACATTACTTCCACTTACTGGTGTCTAGGGGGTATGTGAATAGCGACCACAAGGTACCCAAGCTGAGCAGAACATTACTTCCACTTACTGGTGTCTAGGGGATATGTGGATGGCGACCACAAGGTACCCAAGCTGAGCAGAACATTACTTCCACTTACTAGTGTCTAGGGGATATGTGAATGGCGACCACAGGGTACCCAAGCTGAACAGAGCATTACTTCCACTTACGGGTGTCTAGGGGATATGTGAATAGCGACCACTGGGTACCCAAGCTGAGCAGAACATTACTTCCACTTACTGGTGTCTAGGGGATATGTGAATAGCGACCATAAGGTACCCAAGCTGAGCAGAACATTACTTCCACTTACTGGTGTCTAGGGGATATGTGAATAGCGACCACAAGGTACCCAAGCTGAGCAGAACATTACTTCCACTTACTGGTGTCTAGGAGATATGTGAATAGCGACCACAAGGTACCCAAGCTGAGCAGAACATTACTTCCACTTACTGGTGTCTAGGGGATATGTGAATAGCGACCACAAGGTACCCAAGCTGAGCAGAACATTACTTCCACTTACTGGTGTCTAGGGGATATGTGAATAGCGACCACAAGGTACCCAAGCTGAGCAGAACATTACTTCCACTTACTGGTGTCTAGGGGATATGTGAATAGCGACCACAAGGTACCCAAGCTGAGCAGAACATTACTTCCACTTACTGGTGTCTAGGGGATATGTGGATGGTGACCACAAGGTACCCAAGCTGAGCAGAACATTACTTCCACTTACTGGTGTCTAGGGGATATGTGGATGGTGACCACAAGGTACCCAAGCTGAGCAGAACATTACTTCCACTTACTGGTGTCTAGGGGATATGTGAATAGCGACCACAAGGTACCCAAGTTGAGCAGAACATTACTTCCACTTACTGGTGTCTAAGGGATATGTGAATAGCGACCACAAGATACCCAAGCTGAGCAGAACATTACTTCCACTTACTGGTGTCTAGGGGATATGTGAATAGCGACCACAAGATACCCAAGCTGAGCAGAACATTACTTCCACTTACTGGTGTCTAGGGGATATGTGAATAGCGACCACAAGGTACCCAAGCTGAGCACAACAATACTTCCACTTATTGATGTCTAGGGGATATGTGAAGAGTGACCACAAGGTACCCAAGGTGAGCTGAACATTACTTCCACTTACTGGTGTCTAGGGGATATGTGAATAGCGACCACAAGGTACCCAAGCTGAGCAGAACATTACTTCCACTTACTGATGTCTAGGGGATATGTGAATAGCGACCACAAGGTACCCAAGCTGAGCAGAACATTACTTCCACTTACTGATGTCTAGGGGATATGTGAATGGCGACCACAAGGTACCCAAGCTGAGCAGAACATTACTTCCACTTACTGATGTCTAGGGGATATGTGAATAGCGACCACAAGGTACCCAAGGTGAGCTGAACATTACTTAAATTGTGGAAAAATTATATAATTTCTTTGAGTGATGTTTTGGGGTAAGTGTATACAAATATTCCCTATTGATAATATGAACTCTGGGCCAAGAAATTTATAGAAGATGAAACATTGTCGGCAAGTTAAACTCTGACAGCTGCAGGCAACAGAGTTCTTGTTAACTGTATTAAGAAGTTAATTATAGGTCTTCATGGCTGCTAAACTGACGTCGGGCTGAAATGTTTAGTTTTCTCTCCAGATTACTGAAAACGTTTAGCAAGAGGAGAGAACGTGCCTTGATATTGCACGATTACATCCTTGAGAAAGGATCCTCACTCAGTTTTTATGTTGCTTGTAAATGCCACATCTGCTTCAAAATTCAACATGTAATTTTGTGTTGGAAAACCTGAGCCATTTATTCTGGTCTTTCTCAAGTAAAGTATGGTATAAATTATCCGTGCGTTGCAAGATATACGGCGTTCTCAAATATTAGCCCCTTCTAAAACCATTGGGAACCTCACTGACCATGACCAACCTTTCCTGACATTTCGCTGCCCCTATTGTTGAACTTAATGTACCATTGTTCAGACAATCTGTTAAATTGTTACATTTACATCCACAACTTCAGAAATAATATTTGCATTTTACTTACAGTCTAATAACGGTCGTTTTTATCAACAGCGATAATTTTCAAAGCGTTGTCTTCTACCCAAAAATTCAATATTGAAATATCACCTGCAATATACTTTTAGGCCCACAGAACATAAGAGTATATATTATGTATATTTCATACAAAAAGCAGATAACAAAAGTTCACCGGAAATATTTTTTGAAATCCCCAGAACCTAAATAATATTATTCTGCGTATTACAGTTCTGGTTAGTCAATAATTACTTTTTTCAATACTTGAAAAAAGTAATAATAAATCAAAATTGCTTTTCCATATTTTATTGGACTTTAAGAAATATGAACTCTTAATGTGAACACGAGCCCAAATGACCTAGCTGTCGACGGGTCCTTAAACCTCATTCCCTCCCTGCAATGCAACTAGTGTTTAAAATAATATGATTTTCATTTCAAATTGTGAAGATGTGTCTTACAATTGCTTCAAAATTTCGATGTGATTTTGCAGGAGAATAACGTTAAGGGACACTGGGAGTGAAATTTGAAAGTTCCACATTTTTTGATAGATTTTTCTGAAATTTTTACTGTGTTCGTATTTATATGAGAATAGGAGGTACACCAAATTTCATTAAAATTGGATAATTAGTTTAGGATATATAAATGATTTTATGAATTTAATTGGCACATTTCCAAAATAGAGCTCGCGTCTATTGACTTTTCAAAATTCATTTATATTGGCAGAACTGGTACTCTAAAACATGGGTAACAATGTATAAAGAGATATTTCAAATACGTTTGCTGATTATGCTGTACATTTTTTTAATAACAAAGAAAATTTAATCTTAAAAATAATTGATTTTTTTTTCATACAAATAAAATGTTTTTGGAATTCATGTTAATGATAACATCAATATTGAATCATAGTTTTGTTTACCTGCTATTTATGAATACTTATGGAAATTTTCATTGAATTTGAAGCAAAACTCAGGCGCGACCTTCTTTTGGAACGTGCAGAAATGTAGTTTTGAGAAAAACAGGCTTTTATATAGGAGCATCCTGTGTACGTTAAGGGAAGAGCACTATTTGAAAGGGCCGTAATGACCACATGGAGTGGGGGATATGAAAAATGTTAGCTGAGCCAAATGCACAGGTGTTCCAGGAACATTTTAAGGTAAAAAAATAGTTTTCGACTTTTTGATAATTCTGACCAAAATTTGACTCCCAGTGTCCCTTAATTGTAAACACGGAACGTAAACAACGGAAATAGCATAAATCTAAAAGTGCCAGTGTTACAAATGAAGCACTTAAGTTTATCGTTTTCATCTAGAAAATAAAAATATTTGTTCTTCCGTTCAATTGTATGTACTAGTACTCCGCGCCATTCGCCTCAGACTAGTAGGTCTAGTTCTCCTTGTCTTGGTCAATGGAGGGTACTGACGTCATGAACAAGTGATTGAATGGCGGGAAGACGGAAGACCCGGTAGAAGGGCTTGGCGAACCATAGACATTGTATCTGCCACTATTGCAACACTTGTAAACCCCGCTTGAAACTAAAGGGACATTGAATAAGTTCTACTCTTAGAAGTGCGTTCATCATTCTTTCCACCGAGGTAGAAGCGATGTACACAGAAATTACTGGTTTTGGCCTCGCTTCGACTGGAGCCAGTTTCTGCTGGACTGGTAGACATTATTTACCTCCATTATATCGTAAACAACAATTTTGGGCAATTTCTCACTGAAGGTGTGCTTAGTTGAGTTTCACAAAAAGTGCCTAGTTGATATAGAAACAGGAGAAAACCTACTGACTTATTATTCATGAAGCACCTTTTTAAAAATTAGACCTTTAAATTTGTATTGCAATTTTCGTTTGAAATGTATTTATTTTTATAAAAATTTATTTGGACATAAATTGTGTTTTAGAGTGTTTGTGTTCTGTAGTTTTTCACGTAGATGACTTTTATGCTATTCATTTTACTATGCACTGTATTATATTCACATGCTTTTCTAAACTCACTTTTCTTTTACGTAACAGAGTAACATACCCTGTGTTCGCGTTTTGTATGATTAATAACTATTATATTGTCAAGGTTTTCCCTACTCACTTTTGTTTTACGTAACAATTCATATGTTTTTCTCTACTCGCTCTTCAACATACAATTCTTGTATTTATGGAATCAAATGGAAATGTAGTTTAATAAGTATATTATACAACCAAATGCCTTTTTACTTTCTCTACTGGTAAGTAGGGGAAGTATTGTATTCCACCAAAAATTCGATGTCGAGATTTCACCGGAAATATATGTTTCGAGGCCCCCTGAATCCAAAAAAAAGCATTTTTAGAAAAAGGTCCGTGTGTGTGTCAGCCTGTGTTTGTCAGTCTGTCAGTCTGTGGACACATAACTCAAAAATGAAAAGTCGGTTAAAAACCAAAGTTGGTATTTAAGTTTAATGTCTTTCAAGGATGCGACACAAAGATTTTGAAGAAAATAGCCCCAACCTAAACTACCCTTTACATGGAAAATTTTTCGAAACTTTTGATTTTCTTGAAAGTGGCTCTAACGATTGTGATTAAAATGTCGTATGTTTGAGATATTTTTATGGCAAATGAAATGTATATCTTGAATTTTCTGGCTATAGCCCTGTAGTCGTATTTACTCTGGACGACTTTTGCATAACTGGTAAACCGTTCGAGATAGACCAAATCATACTATACAAAAAATGTAGATCTTGCTAAAATACACAATTTATATCTCAATAAATTTTGTTGTAGGGTGAACCATTTCGGAGATATTCCTTGTTATGTGTGAGAGTTTCGGAAAACTTAGAACTTTCGTGAAATGGGTCATCGTTGTTCATTTTTTTATATGTTAAGTGTGCAAAGAGAACGGAATCTCAAACATTTGAGTATCGCACAAAGCCTACTGTATTGTAATATCCCCCTTGTACCTACAAGGAAATAACCAATAAGATAATTTGTACAAATGTTTATCTTAATTAACACGAAGATACAGGAATAAGAGTTTGTAAGAATGGTTAGTTCAAGAGTAGAGAAAGTCATATGAGTGTAACACATCAGATTTTTACATAGCATTTAAGCATGCCGGGTGTAGCTAGTATTTTCATAACAGCATAACCTAAAATTGAACTTTTTAAACCCAAAACCCATTGCGTACCCCCTTAAATAATATTACATATATTATTGTAAACAAGGGAAGGGTACGGAGATACGAAAATATCAAATTTAACCACAATGCCTGTAGAGGAATGGGGTTCATGAAAGATACGAAAGTCAGACGACTTTAGTGCTTTTCATCTTCTAGAAATATCCAGGTCACTTACGACCTTGGGAGTTCAAGTTGAAAGGCGATTGACTAGGAATTGCAGTAAATTGCTGTTATTGCGAAGGATTGCCTAACATTTGATTGACAGATTGTCATATGCATACAGACAGATATGACGTCATCTCAGCAGAAGGTGAATGTAATTTACCGACCCTAGTGTGCTTATGGCACAAAATTTGCATTTAGTCGTCATATTCGCGAGTGTCTGCGTACGAGAATTCGCAAATTGCCAGAGACATTAATGGAACAACCTGTCATCAAGTATGCCGCAATACAGTGTTACCAAATAAGGAAGCAACGCCGATTGTCCATCCATTCGACAATCACATTACTTTCTCTATCGGCTCGTGACACTATTCTTGCAAACACTCATAATAATACAAACATTTACAGAAATTATCTTATTGCTAATTTTCTTGTACGTGCAAGAGGCGACAGTCAAATTATTTACAACTGGTCACTCTGTAGTGGATTTGAGGTTCTGATCTCAGATAAAAAGTGAATAACGCCCTCTCATTTCAAATTCAAATCAATAACAAGAGATATCTCCGAAATGGTTTACTCCACATAAAAACATTATTAGTCATAAATATGCGTGTTTTAAGATCCACATTTTTTGTATAAAAATATTTTCTCTCATGATTTACCAGTTATGTCATAGTGATCTAGAATAAAGAGGATTTCTGAAATGATTCCAGGGATGTTCAAGATATATTTTCGTTTGTCCTAAAAATGTATACATATGGAGTGAGTGATTGAGTGAGTGGGGGAGTTAGTGGGTGAGTGGGGGAGTTAGTGGGTAGGTGTGAGTGAGTGATTGGGTGAGTGAGTGGGTGAGTGAGTGGCTGAATGAGTGATTGGGTGAGTGAGTGATTGGGTGAGTGAGTGCTTGGGTGAGTGAGTGATTGGGTGAGTGAGTGATTAGGTGAGTGAGTGATTGGGTGAGTGAGTTAGTGTGTGAGTATGTGAGTGGGTGAGTGAGTTAGTGTGTGGCTGAGTGAGTGAGTGGGTGGGTGAGTGAGTGATTCGATGAGTGAGTGTGAGTGAGTGGGTGAATTAGTGATTCGATGAGAGTGTGAGTGAGTGGGTGAGTGAGTGGGTGAGTGAGTGGGTGAGTGATTGGGTGAGTGAGTGAGTGAGTGAGTGGCTGAATGAGTGATTGGGTGAGTGAGTGAGTGGCTGAATGAGTGATTGGGTGAGTGAGTGAGTGAGTGGCTGAATGAGTGATTGGGTGAGTGAGTGATTGGGTGAGTGAGTGAGTGGGTGAGTGAGTGCTTGGGTGAGTGAGTGATTGGGTGAGTGAGTGATTGGGTGAGTGAGTGATTGGGTGAGTGAGTGATTGGGTGAGTGAGTGATTGGGTGAGTGAGTTAGTGTGTGAGTAATTGAGTGGGTGAGTGAGTGAGTGTGTGTGTGAGTGAGTGGGTGATTGTGTGTGTGAGTGAGTTAGTGAGTGAGTAAGTGAGTGAGTTAGTGTGTGAGAGTGTGTGAGTGTGTGAGTGAGTGGGTGGGCGAGTGAGTTAGTGAGTGATTTAGTGAGTGGGTGGGCGGGTGTGTGAGTGAGTTAGTGTGTGAGTGAGTGAGTGGGTGAGTGTGAGTGAGTTAGTGTGTGAGTGAATTAGTGTGTGAGTGAGTGATTTAGTGTGTGAGTGAGTGGATGGGTGGGTGCGTGAGTTAATGTGTGAGTGAGTTAGTGGGTGGGTGGGTGAGTGAGTTAGTGAGTGAGAGAGTTAGTGTGTGAGTGAGTGATTTAGTGTGTGAGTGGATGGGTGGGTGCGTGAGTTAATGTGTGAGTGAGTTAGTGGGTGGGTGGGTGAGTGAGTTAGTGAGTGAGAGAGTTAGTGTGTGAGTGAGTGAGTGGGTGAGTGTGAGTGAGTTAGTGTGTGAGTGAGTGAGTGGGTGAGTGTGAGTGAGTTAGTGTGTGAGTGAGCGAGTTAGTGTGTGAGTGAGTGGGTGAGTGAGAGAGTTAGTGTGTGAGTGAGTGAGTGGGTGAGTGTGAGTGAGTTAGTGTGTGAGTGAGTTAGTGGGTGGGTGGGTGGGTGAGTGAGTTAGTGAGTGAGAGAGTTAGTGTGTGAGTGAGTGAGTGGGTGAGTGTGAGTGAGTTAGTGTGTGAGTGAGAGAGTTAGTGTGTGAGTGAGTGAGTGGGTGAGTGTGAGTGAGTTAGTGTGTGAGTGAGTGAGTGGGTGGGTGTGAGTGAGTTAGTGTGTGAGTGAGAGAGTTAGTGTGTGAGTGAGTGAGTGGGTGAGTGTGAGTGAGTGAGCTAGTGTGTGAGTGAATTAGTGTGTGAGTGAGTGAGTGGGTGAGTGTGAGTGAGTTAGTCTGTGAGTGAGTGAGTTAGTGTGTGAGTGAGTGGGTGGGTGAGTGAGTGGGTGAGTGTGTGTGAGTGAATTAGTGAGTGAGTTAGTGTGTGAGTGAGCGAGTTAGTGTGTGAGTGAGCGAGTGAGTAGATTTTAAGGGCACGTCCACAACTAGGACATTAGGGAAGGAAGTCAAAGAGCTAAAAACAGGGAAATGGAATATCTGTTAACCCTCAGAGTTGGAACGTTAAAATGGGAAAGTTAAAAACATAAAAGTTAAAACTGTTAAAATGTAAAAATTGAGGGGAACAAATAAGCAGTGAAAACAAAACTAGATAAGAATTATTAAAAGTCCAAAATAAAGCTCCGAAGTAAAAGAGAAATCAAACTTGCTTACCGAAGTCAATACTGGGGACAAACCCCAGAACTGTATTAACAGCTATATACATTTTCTTCTCGAAAATGGTTTTAACAATTTTGATTAAAATATTTAAAATATTTTTGTGGCAAATGAAATGTATATTTTGAATTTTCTAGCTATAGCCCATGTAATCCTGTTTACTCTTTATGACTTTTGCATAACTGGTAAACCGTTAGAGATAGACCAAATCTTACTATACAAAAAATGTAGATATTACTAAAACATACAATTTATGTCCAAATAAATTTTTTACAATGAACCATTTCGGAGATATTTGTTATTTGTGTGAATTTTGGAAAATGAACTTTCCTGAAATGGAACATCGTTATTTTTTTTATATGTTAACCCTACAAAGGGAACGGAATTTGAAAGTTTTAAAACATTTGACTGTCACTCAAAGCCTACTGTATAATATCCTATTCCTCTTGTACCTGCAAGGAAATAAGCAACAATAAGATAATTTCTGATAATGTTTATTTGTATTGACATGAAGAAGATATAGAAATAGGGGTGTGTAAGAATGGTTAGTACAAGAGCAGAGAAAGTTATGTGAGTGGAACACACGAGATTTTTTAGTTAAGGGGCATCCTAAACAGGTATTCGTGGTGAAATCTTATTTGGAATTTTTGGGTAGAATGCAATATTTTCGCGATTTGTTATACGTAAGATAGTAGACAAGGCAAAAAGTATGAGAAAGGTTCTCAAGTGTGACCTCTTAAACTCATTTGTTATAGAAGTTTGGAAGTCCAAGAAACAAGAGAGCAGCGTAATTTCCTCGACAATGTCGGCCTCTAATTGAAGACTGTTACTTTGCATTTAATGGTTGAAGTTTGAAGGTACGTATAATAGGCACTTAACGACAATTGCAACAGTAATGCGTACTTCATTTCAAGTGCGCACATTTAGTCGTATACATATGCAAAAGTTGAGGTTTAGAAGGTGCCTCACGTTTCTAGTTCGAAGAAAACTTAGCCAGGCCACCGATATTGGTGAGTTTGTATTTCAGGGGCTCTTAGAAGTAGCCCAGTGTCTGCTAGGAGACACCCCCACGGGGGGGGGGGTTTCTTATAACTAGAGCGTGGATTGGAGTACCCTGGTCCGTGATGTCTTGGTACCCAGGTACTCACTGTGGGTAAACAAATATAAAATTCCTAGTTTCAGTGAAGTTTTTAAATGGTTCAAATTTCATAAGGAATATGTAGCAACTAAAGAGGAATATGTTTACTTAATAATGGCTATAAAATATTTCGAAAAATAATAAAAATTGCAAAATATAGCTCAATGTCTTATATCGAAAGAACCAAATTGATTTAGAAGAGGCAGATCCTGTGCAGATATCATCTTTATTGTAAAACAGTTGATTGAAAAACGTACGGAATTTAATAAAAAAACTCATATGACGTTTATTGATTTTGAAAAAAATCTTTTGATGGAGTACATCGAAGCAAGAAGTAGTAAATATTGGAAGAAAGAGGATACCCACAACAACTCAGAATGTTACAATGCTTCTACTTTCAAACAAAAATAAATGTGAGGACCAAAATTTCCTCAATTCCGCAATTGCAAATTTCCTCACTTTGCTGTAGTTTTAAAAATCACTTTTAATTTAGGATGTGAGAGAGAATGTGCTGGTAAATGTTGTTCAAGAAATGGGATAGAATCGCAGCATTTGGAAGGCCCAAGGGCCTATGCAGCAATTTCCTCTGCGATATCAGAAAAGAGAGAATCTTGTTTAAAATTGCCGAGGATATAGTTATAAGCTCCTTGAACTGTGTGATGAAGAGCTGAGGGGAAGATAAACTGTCGAAATGCCAGAATCATTATAGATTCCGGTTTCTTTCTAGGTCGGTAAACAGGAGAATCAAACATCCCGCTGTTTAATTGCTATTAAATATCAGTCGAATTTAAGGATAATTATAGCTCAGCACTCTCTCCACATTTTCGTAACACTGAACGCCGAAAACATAAATGAGTTTAACCTCCAACACCAGGATATCTGGGTTTACCTGAGGATATACCTGCACTTTCCTTCTGCACGCACCCACGTTCTCATGGGGAGAATGGGGTTACCAACAGTTTATTCCGAATATAAACATACGAGGGAAGTATCTTAGAATATTATAGTAAAATATAAATTGGAATATTTCACACCGAGGAGTTATCTTCAGTAATACCACAAGTGGTATATATACGGATGCGTATTCTTAAAATTACGATTGTTTGACTTCTCCTCTTCAATTAAGATACTTATACTCCGGTATAAGTGGAACAGTCAGAAGTAATATCATAACATGTCTAACCTAACCTATAAATTCTCGAGCGGAGTGAGGCAGACCGCCGAATGATATTTATCTGGACTATTCCATAAATAACATATGAATTTAAAATACTATATCACAAAGATTCGGCCAGAAAATATTAATTTTAATTACTGTAGCACTGCCAACTGAGGAAAACGAAACCCAAGAATTACATACATTTGATATTCTCTTGTCATAACAAAAACAGTTTATAATCTGAAATAAATAACCCTTCTTCTGGCTAAATACATTGGATATTAAAAGAACAATTGCTAAAACACAATGTTAAAGTTGAAATGGAGTGATATTTTGATTGTTAATCGATTAACGTGTGTAAGAAATTGTCCGCGATTTATAGGATACAATTGGCAACACTAGCTAAACAAAACTTAACATAGAGTTAATCATATGATGTTTACTACCAGGTCATTCCTTTCTTTTGTAACATTTATCACTAGGTTATTCTTGTTTTTAGTCAGTGTCACAAACTGTATCCCTTTAAAGGCTGAAAGCAATTTATTTCTGAAGGAAACAGCCCTCCATTTCAATTTGACAACTATCTTTATAAGAAATTTTCTTTTAATAATTAATGTATTCTTCCAGAAGAGAGGATATTTGTTACTGTTAAAAATTAAGTGAGTTTTATTTGAGATTATCTCTGCGCTATAGTTTTTAAATTCATATTTTGTTTATGAAATAGTCCATATAAATATCATACGACATCTGACTCACTCCTCTCGACAATTTATAGGTATGGTCATACGTCTTATATTACTCGTGATAAACCAGAAGGGACAGAATAAGAAACTGTCAAAAAAGGAATATCCTTAACCAAGAACCAGGAATAAAAAGATAGTGACAACTGTTTTAAGAATGGATGAGAGCTGGAAAGTGAAACAGGTGTGGGAGAAGAGGGAGAGGGCGACCAGGAATAAAATGGAACGATTACGTAGAGAAAATAGTGAATAAGAAAGGAGAGACTTTGAGGGAAACTAAACAACTAAGCATAGGACAAAATGTAGAAAATGGATCATGACTAACGGCTGAGAAAACTCGCCGCTCGAAAGTGCATAAGGGAGAGGAAAACAAGAAAGAAACCGCAATACTTAGTTCTAAATTAAAAACAGTACTAAAAGTGAAGTAGAAAATAATTTACATTAGAATTGTTGTTTCGAATCTATTTATTCGTATAAGGGCAACAAACATGGCCACCTTAGCGCTGCAAGTCATGCGCAATGGGAACTACCAATCAAAACGAGAAGCGAAATCCGCGGGATTAGCGATTTTCGTTCGCGTGCTAGTATAAGAACTGGTTAATAACCTAAATTTATATCTAGATATATATAGGCTGGCGCCGCGATACCAAATGCTGCACCGGAACTGAGCTGGAATGATTTCTACAAGGCCAATGACCTCTCACTACGTAAGCCAATGTATCATCTATAGACGCGTAAAACAAAATAGATAGTCTATACCACAGGCGTTGTTCATTTCAACGCTCAATTAAGACCATACAAAAAACCATGCAGCAAACTTTGTGATTGCTTTGTGGCAAAACTGCTAGAGAAGAGAAATTCACCGACATGCATCCATAATAAGGAACCAATTATCAAAATATCTATTTATTCCTCTACATCGGATTTATTCAGCCTTTCCCACTGGTCAATTATCTGCTCATGACGTCAGCACTTTGGAGCACAGTGTCTATCGCTATACCTGTTTTTGAGAAACTATAAACTTCCAAAAGATGTTCCATTTACGGGGTAGTTTGGGTGGGGAGATTTTCTTGAAAAATTTCGTGGCGCATCCTTAAAGCATACTGATCTTCAATGTTCACGCGCGTGCGCTTCCCAGTAAGCAACATTACTCAAAAATGAAAAGTCGATTAAAAACCAAAATTGGTATTTAATTTTAATATCCTACAACTATGCAAAACGAAGATTTTGAAGCAAATTCTTCCACCCTAAACCACCGTTTACATAGAAAATGTTTCAAAAATTTCGAGTCTCAAAAGTACCTCTAACGATTTTAATTAAAATTCGATATCTTTAAGATATTTTTATGGTAAACTAAATATATATTTTGAATTTTCTGACTGAAGCCTATGTTTACTCTTGATGACTTGTGCATAACTGGTAAACCGCAAGAGATAGACAAAATCTTACAAAAATGTAGATGTTGCTAAAATACCCAATGTATGTCCATTTTTTCTCTCTCTCTCTCTCTCTCTTTTCTTTAAGTGAAGCATTTCTTAGATATTCCTTGTTATTTGTGCGAGTTTTGCAGGTACCTAAGTTTTCTCAAATGGAACGTGGTTATTCACTTTATCTCTTGACCGTGCAAAGAGTATGAAATTTCAAAGTATTCATATAGGGACCACCTCTAAAATATTTGACTATCGCACAAAGCCTACTGTATTCCCATATTCCCCTTGTACCTACAAGGAAATAAACAATAAGATAATTTGTGCAAATGTTTATCTCAACTAACACGAAGAAGAAATAGGAATAAGAGTTTGTAAGAATGGTTAGTACAAGAGTAGAGAAAGTCATGTGAGTGCAACACATTAGAATGTTTTTTATTCACTTTGCCCCAAGAGACATTTCCTTTGGATTCTTCATATCCTAATGGTTGGGTGCAATCGAAACTTCCTCCTAGAAAGTGAAAAGTTTCATAAAACACTTTTAATGTATTTTGCACATTATAAATTCAAATGTATGCAAATGCTGCCTGATTAAGACATTTATCTCTAATAGTTCATTGTTATTAGCGATGTTCTTCATTAGCAGCCAAGCGTTCCTCTTCAATGAATGCATGAAACCCCCGAGCAAGAAAATGCGTGCATTTCAAAGTGCAATATATCGTGATAGCAGCTGCAGTAATATGCAACTCATTATATGCAATTACGTGCACATTACCCTAGGAGCAGCAACCAAGGGCAACGTGTTGCAAACCAGGGGCGGCTCTGTGCACTGGCACCACCTCAAAAAGGCACATGACAAAGTCGAATGTGGAACTTTCTTCTACATAAACTTGCTTGTTTTAATTTCCCGCGCCTTCTTTACCAAGCGCCAGCGCATTCAGTCCACAAGCTGCAGAGACGCATAAACCTGATTTTGCGACTGGTGCATGAACCTTTAGGGCGAGGGGTCGCGGGGAGCGCGGAAAAGCTTGTATTAAGGAATAAGCAGCATGATCGACAAAGCTAAGACAAGCGATTGTTACCACGCAAGCGCACTGCGTTCTCCTAGAAGTCTCTTGTTTCCTTGCTCCGAGCATTTCCCTCCCAGCGCTGAGCAGAAGTTGTAATCAACTAGGAAGTTAGCCAGCTTGAGGTTTCTAAATATAATGTAGCCATTTCCTGTATTAAAATAAGTTATATTAATGTTGTTAACACAATTACATATATCTTTATTAAACCATTATAAACGGATATGTAATTTGCCAAGGCCAGTACTTCAGTTTAGAGTAGTTATTTTGTTAGCGTGTTTATTATTCTTTGTTATGTTTATGTTAGCAAACTGCATGTAGTGTTTGCTCATAGCGGAAAATTTGAATTTATGAAGTGTGGAAATGAATAACATGGTGAAACTGAAGGAGCTAAATCTTTCGTGTTTATCCTTTAAAAAAGCTGTTTTCCGTACATATTGTTTGCGACTGAGAGAAACGGTATTTGGACAAATAATGGTTTTTGTGATATCGGTCATTTAAAACAAAAAATAGCTAAATATGAAAGCTCAATCGCCCATATAAATTGCGAATTAGAATTGTGTGGTCAGTGTCAGAGAGAGAGAGAGAGAGTAAAGGTGGAGAGGATGTATTATATTGCACACCCACTGCAACAAGTCACGAGCCGCCACTGCTTATTTCACTATCTACTTCATGTATGGGAACATGGCTTTGAGCGAGTCAAATATTTTACATCCGGTAGCTATATGAGGACTTTTAAATTCTCTTCTCTTTGCACGGCGAACAAATAACGTAAATTACGACCTTCCATTTAAGAAAAGTTTGCAAATTATTGCAAAACTCACACAAATAACAAGCAATATCTCCAAAACGGTTGGCTCCGCACAAAATGCTAACGATTTACCAGTTATACAAAAGTCATAAGAGTCAACAGGACTACAGGGGCTATAACCAGAAAATTCAAGATATACATTTCATTTGTTATAAAAATATCTCAAACATATGACATTTTAATCAAAATCGTTCGAGCCATTTTCTGCAAAATCAAAATTTTCGAAAAATGTTCCATGTAAAGGGTAGTTTAGGGTGGGACTATTTTCTTCAAAATCTTGGTGTCGCATTCTTGAAAGACACTAAACTTAAATACCAACTTTGGTTCTTATCCGACTTTCCGTTTTTGAGTTATGCTGTCCACAGACACACACACACACACACACACACACACACACACACACACACACACACACACACACACACACACACACACACACACACACACACACACACACACACACATTTTTCTAAAAATGGCCTTTTTTGGATTCAGGGGGCCGCGAAACATATTTCCGATGAAATCTCAACTTCGAGTGTTTGAGTGGAACAGTGTATGGTCAGGTTGGAGAAGATTCTTGCGCACCATCTGTGGAGGAATTGTTGAACTCTTTATTCGCTATTCGAGCAACCTCTCTTAATTTCAGAACTGTCCGTGTAGAGTGCGCGCAGCAGATATAATGTTCAGTTTCAACAGAAGTACGTTAGATGGCACTAGTGCCTAAAGAAAGCAAATTCCTAATGTTTCAGTTCATAACTGACTTATTAGATGCTAATGTTAATTTATTAACGTTACAGCATATGCAGGTATTATGTTGTTATTTTCTAGTGCCTTGCATCTGGCAATGAAGCCATTAGCATTCGTGCTTTCCAATACTTTTGAACTGTAGTTTCTTCTGATCTTAATGCTTCACAGGTCTTCAAGTGGTCTTCGTTCATTTCCACAGGACACATATTGGTGTAGCTGAGATGCCTCTTCTGTAGAGATGACATGTATGTGTAGAGTATTCAGGTATTATACGGTGTATTAAAATGCCGCCAAAGTTGACCCAAGTTTATTCTATCGAACAAAGATTTATAAGCTGAAACGGAAATAAGAAAAAGTTGCAGATTTAGATTATGTACCGTTTTTTTCCGTAGTTGAAAGAATTGGTCTTCATCGCACTGTTTGTTGGCACAAAATCGTCTTTCTATATGTTGTTCTTGTTAACCGAAATAAACATCTGTAGAACTTCCCTTATTTTCTGGTAGATCTAAGGAGGATGGAAATTAGGCTTTGAGCGATAGTCAACTCTTTTAAAGCTGGTTGTTATATGATACCTTCGAAATTCCGTTCTCCTTGAACGGCCAAGAGATAAAAAGTTGAATAACAACCTTCTATTTGAGAGAACTGGAATTTGTTGTTTAACGACGCTGTCGATTCCTAGGGTCACATCAGCGAGAGAATTTGAAGTATTGCAAAACTCACACAAATAACAATGATCTCCGAAATGGCTTACTAAAACAAAAGGCTTTATTTGCACATAAAGAGTGTATTTTAAGCGGACCTAAATTTTTTGTATAGTGAGACTTTATCTGTTCCCTTACGGTTTGCCAATTATGTAAGTCACCCAGAGAAACCATGGCCATAGCCAGAAAATTCAGAATATACGTTTCATTTAGTATAAAAATATCTTAAACATATGGCATTTTAGTCAAAATTGTTACAGCCATTTTCAAGAAAATCAAAATTTTCCAGGTAAAAAGTAGTTCAGGTCACGACAAATTTTCTTCAAAATCTTAGTGTCGCGTGATCTTAAACTTAAATTCCAACTTTAGTTTATAACCGACTTTCCTGTTTGCATTATGCTGTACACACAGACACACAGGCGCGCGCGCTCGGGGAACTTTTTCAAAAAATGTATTTTTTTAATTCAGAGGGTCTCAAAACATATCCGGTGAATCGTTATCTCTGTTTGCTCCTCTCGAATGACAACACTATTTTTGCTACATGCTAGGTAGAGCTAATAATACCTCGGCCTGAAGGGAAAATATTGAATTTTTCTTGTCGCTCAGTAAATCGTTATTCATCAAGCTTAACTGTTGCTTGAATCGCACCATGTCGTACATGCTTGTGGCCAGATTATTGGTCTATGCCAAGCTGGTATCACAGTTTGACATATTTCAGAAACTGTGCAAATTCACAGAAATATAATTAATTGTTAAAGCCATCCAAAAAAAGCTGTTTATTGAATGCGCATCAGAAGAAACCCTTTCATTCGAAAGGAAAAGCTGTATTATAATGTAATGTAATAGAAAAACATGTTTAAAACAATTTCGATCAGAATTTTTACTTTCTCTACTATTGTATTCCACCCAAAAATTCGATGTCGAGATTTCACCGGAAATATGTTTTGAATAAAGAAAAAGCATTTTTAGAAAAAAGTCCGTCTGTCTGCCTCTCTCCCTCTCTCTGAGAGAGAGACAGACAGAGTGTGTGTGTGTGTGTGTGTGTGTGTGTGTGTCAGTCTGTGGACAGCATAACTCAAAATCGAAAAGTTGGTTAGAAACCAAAGTTGGTATTTAAGTTTAATGTTTTTCATGGATGCGACACGAAAACTTTTTAATGAAAATTGCTAAACTACGCTTTACATGAATAATTGTTCGAAAAATTTGATTTTATTCAAAATGGCTCTAATGATTTTGACTAAAACGCCGTTTAAGATATTTTTATGACAAATGAAATGTATATTTTGAAGCTATAGCCCATGTAGTCCTGTGTACTCTGGATGACCTTTGCATAACTGGTAAATCGTTAGAGATACACAAAATCTTATTGTTGAAAAATGTAGATCTTGCAAAACCACACTTTTTTGGGTAGAGTGTACCATTTCGGAGATGTTCCTTGTAATTTGTGTCAGTTTCGGAAAACTAAAACTTTCGTGAACCATGGATGTTCATTTTTTATATCTAAGAGCTTTTAAGAGATTTGACTATCGCACAAAGCCTACTGTATTCTAACATTCCCCTTGTACCTACAAGGAAATAAGCAATAAGATAATTTGTACAAATGTTTATCTCAACTAACACGAAGAAGATATAGGAATAAGAGTTTGTAAGAATGGTTAGTACAAGAGTAGAGAAAGTCATGTGAGTGCAACACACTTTTTGTAAACTTGTTTGATTTTTTTGATTTTTCTTGAATTAATAAACTCTTGGCTCTCTTGGCTTCGTTCAAAATTTGAAGCGGAATACAATTCATATTTTCTATACGTTTATCATTAGCTTCCATTTTTCTTTATAAATATTAGAACAAATTAAACAATAGTACATCAAATATCTGTGATACATTATAATTTTTCATTTAGAAACTTTATTAATTACTTTTACGTATTTTAACTCTAGGAATGTCAATCCTTATCCCCTGCTTTTGCGACCACCAATGGCAACAAAAAGTGTGAGCAACTCTTAAAACAAATTTATTTCAAAATTGGATACTATATCTTGTTTATATGGGTCCCATTATACCGAAGGGACAGTACTTTGTTGTCACCTTCTCAAAAAAGACCAACAATGAACACTTTGTAAGAGTTCAGTATAGAAATAGTGATTGGCAGTAACTATCGCCTTATCTAGAATAATTTAGTAGATTATCACCAGCTAGATGCGCAGTAGACTTGCGCACTAGTAACGTCAGCTGGTGTAGCCGGCTAACGCTTGCTCTGATTGAAATGACAGTGTTTATGAACAAATAGGTCATATACAAACAGTAACAGAGGCACAAAATGTGAAACTTTTACAAACGTTGGCATATAGATTAAGAAAATCAAAACCAGATGAAGTTGCTTCGTTGTATGGAACATATAGAAGCAACTTTACTACAGATAAATCATGACTTTCGTCGCTGTCAAGGGGAAGACATACAGCACATGACGTCACGGAGAGCGCGTTCTGCAGAGAAACCTGCGCGTGATATTACTTAACATACCGTGATAACTCTTAACTGCATACTTTTAATCAAAAACTTAAAAGACAGAGTTTAAAAATTATAGAACGTGGGCATAAAGTAATGATTGGTAATGTTAGGGTTAGTGCTAGCATTGCATAAAGCGTTTTGTATGTAACAGGTGTATAATCTTTTCACTGTAATACTTTCACTCACACACTCAACATATACTTGCACTCACATGACTTTCTCTACTCTTGTACTAACCATTCTTACAAAGTCTTATTCCTAAATCTTCTTCGTGTTAGTTGAGATAAACATTTGTACAAATTATCTTATTGCTTATTTCCTTGTAGGTACAAGGGGAATATGACAGTACAGTAGGCTTTGCGCGATAGTCAGATGAAATTAGTTTCTCTTTGCACGGCCAAGAGATAAGGAAACGAAGAACGACCTCACTATCTTAGAAAACTCTAATGCAAAACTTATACAAGTCACAAGAAATATCTCCGAAATGGTTCACTCTACAATAAAATTCATTTGGACATAAATTGTGTGTTTTAGCAATATCTACATTTTTTACAGTAAGATTCTGTCTATCTCTAAGGTTTAGGAGTTGTTCAAAAGTTATGCAGAGTAAACAAGACTTCACAGGCTATAGCCATTGGAACAAGAAGAAGAAGAATGCTAGAACTAATATAACACATTGCCATTACGATATACCTTTGGTGTAATTCGAGTTGTTCAGCAAAGCTATACTTTTCTGTAGTCTCTGCCGCAAGGATTCATAACCTAAACAAGCAAACAATAGTGTGCCCAGAATGATGTATAGAAGGGGCCAGCATTACGTTATTATGTTACGTACGCTGTTTGCCCCAGGCACTCTACCAATACCAGTATACAATGTTCAATCGACAACTTTGTTTGCTGATAGGGCGTTACTGGGGAATGACCATTTGTTATTTATTGCTTGCTCTGTGAATTATTTATCTATAATAGCCCAACATCCCATAATAGTGGCTAATTCAATCCACATAAATCTACTGATATCGTAAACAGAAAATTTGTATGTATGTAGGTATATAACGGGTGTCTCAATGCATCGTAATGTGTTCGCTTTCTCCAAAAAATTCTTAGGATATCATACACGAATTATCGCCTGTTCATTCTTTTTTTTTTTCGTACAAAATATCACTAAGTCCTTCCTTTGTTTAGTCAGAGTCACCAACTATATCCCATAAATCGCTGGAAAACAACTTACTACACACTAGATAAAATACCCGGCGTTGCCCGTGGTTTAACTATTTTTCCCTAAAGTTGTAGACTTACGTTGTACTTGCCCAAAGTATTGTGCTTCTTTGGCGACATTTAAAAACGTTTAAACAAAAACTTAAGCTCTTGGGATATCATAAAGAACAAAAAATAAAATAAGTAAAACCACAGGGAAGACCCTATACAAACGAGAAGAAAAGCGAGTAGAAAAATCCGTGTGAATGTAAAATGTTTCGTTTCTATTTCAATCATAGGGAATTGTATGAATTGTGTACTTTTGGGCGAGTAGAGAAGGACATGTGTATGTGTTCCGTAAAAGAAAACCGAGTAGAGAAAACAGTGTGAGTGTAACATGTTGCATAGTAAAATGGATACCATAGAAACCTTCTACGTGAAAAAAATACATGTACATGTTGAATTTCAAGGTAATCGGTCAAGCGGATTATAAACGCAACATTTATATATAGGGTGTCCCAAAATTAAACCAACAAACTTTGGGAGCTGATAGATAACATTATTTTAAACACTTTTTGTTCAGGAAAGTTTTTGCTGCGGTGCTTTCAATTTTCAATAGTAAAGCTCACAATTTTCATACAAGCATCTTAATTGTACTGCCATAGTAGTCAAGTTTCATAAGATTATTTATGTTTTAAAATATTTATAAAGTATTTCTGATACTCTAAGCTCAGTCAGTGAGTGCATTGACCTTACCTTCTCAGTGAAACAGCTGGCAGTGTTGCGATATCTGTGCAGCCATGAACGTATTGAGTTTATTCTAATCTTACCCTTGAATATTTACTTTCAAATAGAATACCGAGTCCACAAAGTCGACGATTTCATACTTTGCCACAATTCTTCAAAGTACAGTTTCTAAAACTCAGGTTATGCACTTTGATTTCCTTCGATCCAAGAATTGAGCGCCACGATCAAATTTAACTTAACTTTTCAGGTACTAAAAACCTCAAAATACTGAGTGAGTGACTGCGTGAGTGAGTGGCAGAGAGTGACTGAGTGAGTGAGTCAGCGAATGATCAAGTGACTGAGTGAGTGAGTAAGTGAGTGACTGAGTGAGTAAGTGAGCGAGTGAACGAGGGAGTGATCGTGTGAGTGGGCAAATGACTGACTGAGTGAGCGAGTGATCGAGTGAACGAGTGAGTGAGCGACTGAGTGAGTGACAGAGAGTGAACGAGTGAGTGATCAAGTGAGCAAGTGAGCGAGTGTGTGAGCGAGTGAGTGAGCAAATGACTGACTGAGTGAGCGAGTGATCGAGTGAACGAGTGAGTGAGCGACTGAGTGAGTGAGTGACAGAGAGTGAACGAGTGAGTGATCAAGTGATCGAGTGAGCAAGTGAGCGAGTGTGTGAGCGAGTGAGTGAGCAAATGAGTGAGTAAGCGAGTGAGCGAGTGATCGAGTGATCGAGTGAGTGAGCGACTGAGTGAGCAAATGAGTGAGTGAGCGAGTGATCGAGTGATCGAGAGACTAAGCGAGCGAGTGAGTGAGCGAGTGATCGAGAGACTAAGCGAGTGACTGAGTGAGCGAGTGGCTGAGTGAGAATTAGTGACTGCATGAGAGAGTTGCTGAGAGAGTGACTGAATAAGAAAGTGATTGAGTAAGCGAGAGACTGAGTGAGCGAGTGAGTGACCAAGTGAGCGAGTGAGTGACTAAGTGAGCGAGTGACTGAGTGAGCGAGCGAGCCACTGAGTGAGAGAGCGGCTGAGCGAATGAGTGAGCGAGTGAGTGAGCGAATGAATGAGCGAGTGAGTGAGCGAGTGAACGATTTAACGAGTGATTGAGTGGGTCAGTGAGCGAGTAGTTGAGCGAGTAAGTTAGCGAATCAGTGAGCGAGTGCGTGAGCTGGTCAGTAAGCGAGTGACTGAGTGAGTGACTGAGTGAGGCGAGTGACTGAGAGAGCACGTGATCGAGTGACTGAATGGTCGAGTGAGTGAGTGACTGAGTGAGTGAGCGAGTGACTGAGCGAGTGACTGAATGGTCGAGTGAGTGAGAGGTCTGGTGAGTGAGTGAGCGAGCGAGCTGGTGAGTAAGCGAGTGACTGTGAGTGACTGAGTGAGCGAGTGACTTAGTGAGCGAGTGAGTGACTGAGTGAGTGAGCGAGAGAGTGAGTGATTCAGTGAGCGAGTGACTCAGTGAGTGAGTGATTCAGTGAGCGAGTGACTTAGTGAGCGAGTGAGTGACTCAGTGAATGAGCGAGTGACTGAGTGATTCAGTGAGCGAGTGACTCAGTGAGTGAGCGAGTGAGTGAGTGAGCGAGTGAGTGAGTGAGTGACTGAGTGAGTGAGTGACTCAGTGAGTGAGCGAGTGACTGAGTGATTCAGTGAGCGAGTGACTCAGTGAGTGAGTGAGTGAGTGAGCGAGTGAGTGACTGAGTGAGTGAGTGACTCAGTGAGTGAGCGAGTGACTGAGTGAGTGAGTGACTCAGTGAGTGAGTGAGTGAGTGAGCGAGTGAGTGACTGAGTGAGTGAGTGACTCAGTGAGTGAGTGAGTGAGTGACTCAGTGAGTGAGTGAGTGACTGAGTGAGTGAGTGACTCAGTGAGTGAGCGAGTGACTCAGTGAGTGAGTGAGTGAGTGAGCGAGTGAGTGACTGAGTGAGCGAGTGACTCAGTGAGTGAGCGAGTGAGTGAGTGACTGAGAGAGTGAGTGACTCAGTGAGTGAGCGAGTGACTGTGAGAGTGAGTTCTAAGGGCTCGTTGACATCTAGGTCCTGTGGGCCCGGTCGATCGACCGAATAGGATATATTACATTATGCTGCCAAATGATAGATTTGCTTGTCGATGACAAATCCGTTTTGTTAAATAAACCATACATTCCAACCAGAACAACTGCATAAATGCCAAGGATTGTGTGTGTAAGTAAAAAGTGAACAGCGTGACCAGTCTGGTAGTTGTTTAGGTAGCAGCTACTGCCCGGTTAAAAAGGCACAAATGTCAGGCCAAGAGTGTAACTTGTTCTTTCTTTCTTAGTTTCGGCTTGTGATATACAATCATAACCAGCATTACTTTATTATCGTCCTACTTTGGTACATTTCGATAAACAGTCGGATAAGGTCAGACCCAGGACGACCGCACTATGTTCACCTGATTCCCTATCACTAGTGATTCCAAACACAATAATTCTTGTCATAGCAGGAGATAAATCCCATAGGGCCGACAAGTAATGAGTAATGTAGAGATAAGATTGCCTCTGACATCCTGGAGAACCTGCTTGGCTAAATTACATAACACAATAATTCAAACAGGAATTTCATTTCGGGAACCAACTTTCATTCCGAGAAGATGAACCTCTGCCAAATACACTAGGTAGGTACCTATCAACCAATCACGTGTGTCTCATTGCGCCTTGTGAATCTATTGTATCCAACACAGTCTATGCTGCACTCGCATGACATTCTCTTCTCAGTTACATTCCTCCAAAACCTTATTCTTGTTTCTATTTCAGGTACAAGAATCATTGAGCGATCAGATGGCTAATTTTATAACCAAATTATAGAGGGATAAATAGTTGCCATAAATAATAACCTTGTGTTAAAATTAGTGTATTATGTAAGAGGTGAGAAGTAAAAGAATAAGTGTCAGGTCAGCCAAGTTCTGTGTTAAGGAAAAGCAATTAGTCAGTGTAGCTATGACAATTGGCTACTCCCGTAGCGCGGGGGACCCGAATTCGATCCCCGGTACCGACATGGGATTTTCCCCCGCTGGAATGTCTGGGACGGGGTGCACTCAGCCTTGTTAGATCCCTGAAGGGTCAATTGAGGGGCTACTTGAATAAAGAAGTAGTGACGCCAGGTCGTAGAGATCACATAACCAGCCGGGAGGGGTCGGAACACTGACCACGTCCCACCCTCCAGTACTGCACTCCACTCATGACACCTGGGCGGTAGGCCTTGGGCTGGGTAGGGCTGTTACGCCTTGGAGGTAGGCGTTCCCTTGAACTCGGGTTATGTGATGGTACCAAATCTTACAAATAAAACTTTGCATTACTTTTTAATATAAAATTGTGAATAAATTCATTCAAATTAAGGTAGAAATGCATTACAGCATTGTTCACACAATGTTTGTGCGACAGTTAGTGAAGAATAAACGATTTATGTCCATTCGTCAACAAGATAGTTCCTCCAAATATCTGACACAAATTACTTTTTTTTTTTTTTTTTTCGGGAAACGGTTCTTTATTGAGAATAATTATTTATTACACTCTTGTAGAATCCCTGCTTAACATATTACATATGTACATATATTCAACACACACACACACACACACACACACACACACACACACACACACACACACGGACCTTTTTCTAAAAATGATTTTTTTTTGGGGGGGGGGGTTCAGGAACCTCTAAATATATATTTTCGGTGAAATCTCGATCTCGAATTTTTTGGTGTAATACAATACTTCCTCTAATTTACTACAGGTAGTAGAAAAAATAATAAAAACGCAGGAATTAATCTAATAATTTGCAGTTGTTTAGTACGAACAAAATGCAAAGCAAAACGGATTTCTATGCCATGTCATCTCTATTGGCCTAGCCTATTAATGCCTACATTAATTTAAAAATGTTTCCAACGTTAGTGAACAAGATCAATCAGTTGTTATTGGACATATAAATACATATTGGACCATATTTTTGCGTTAGGTCATATTTTGGCGAAATATACGAATCATATTTTATGTAGTACTTAACACTTCAGAGGATAATTTTTAAACGTGGCTTCATAACGCCTGGTTCATTGAGCAAGCTTCAGTCCATGGCAGAGGGAATTTGTCACAGTGCGCAGGTCAAAAGAAGCGCAAGTGTCCAACTCAGACAGCGGAAATACCCTTCATTATGCGTGAAGAATTAACAAATAACCGCCTCATTTCCCCTTTCAGCCAGCCGATGTTCAGTTTCCTCGTTCTCTGAAGTGATATGGGGAAAGCAATTTCAACCACGTGTGATATTTGCACCAGTAATGCATCATTTTGTCAACAAATGAATGCCTAGCTTCAAGATACCCAAGTACACAGACAGCGTGAGGTTTTGTAAAAGATTTAACGATTTTGCTTAAAATACTATATGTTTAAAATATTTTTATGACACATGAAATGTATATCTAGAATTTTCTGGCTATAGCCTATGCAGTCGTATTTACTCTAGATGACTTTTGAGTAGCTCGTAAACTTGAAGATATAGATAAAATCTTAGTATACAAAAATGTAGACCTCACTAAAACAATTTATGTCCAAATAATTTTATTTTTTATTTTTTGTAGAGTGAACCATTTCAGAGATATTTCTTGTTTTTTGTGTCAGTTTCAGAAAACAAACTTTGGCCAAATGCAACATCGTTGTTTATTACTTTCTCTACTGGTAAGTAGGGGAATTATTGTATTCCACCCAAAAATTCGATGTCAAGATTTCACCGGAAATATAGTTTTGAGGCCCCCTGAATTCAAAGAAAACAATTTTTAAAAAAAGGTCCGTGTGTGTGTCTGTCAGTCTGTGGACAGCATAACTCAAAAACGAAAACTCGGTTAAAAGCCAAACTTGGTATTTAAGTTTAATGTCTTTCAAGGATGCGACACGAAGATTTTGAAGAAAATAGCCCCACCCTACACTACCCTTTACATGGAAGATTTTTTTGAAAATTTTGATTTTCTTGAAAATTGCTCTAATGATTTTGATTAAAATGTCATATGTTTGAGATATTTTGATGACAAATGAAATGTATATCTTGAATTTTCTGGCTATAGCCCCTGTAGTCGTATTTACTGTGGACGACTTTTGCATAACTGGTAAACCGTTAGAGATAGACCAAATCATACTATACAAAAAATGTAGATCTTGCTAAAATACACAATTTGTGTCTGAATAAACTTTCTTGTTGGGTGAACCACTTCGGAGATATTCCTTGTTATTTTTGTCAGTTTTGTACATTGTTCAATTTTGTATATTAAGCGTGCAAAGAGAACGGAATCTCAAAGCTTTAAAAGATTTGACTATCGCTCAAAGCCTGCTGTATTCGCATATTGCCCTTGTACCTACAAGAAGATATAGGAATAAGGGTTTGTAAGAATAGTTAGTACAAGATGTGAATGTAACACAGAAGCTTTTAATTTCCAATTGACATGTATAGCAGTATTGGACCGAAGAGGTGCAGTGGGTCGAGTCATGACCCTTGTCTCTCCTCCCTCCCCTGTTGGGGCAGTCCAGCCGGTGACATTTAGCCCATGCTGTTGTCAAAGGCTGCTGTCTCTCTTGCCCAAGACACTTGCTGGTTCTTGACGTCCGTGAAGCAAGTATACCTACATATTTCCTAACACCTTCATAAAACTGACATCTTTCGTACTATTTATAGCCCGAACTTCGCTACTCACATTGTTAGCATTTTCCCCTACTCATGTGTGGGGAAACACTACACACACACAAACACAATTTCTGATATTCACTTCAAACAACATTTGCTTTATGCCCATATCCCACGGTCCAACATTTGAGCACACATTTTGTATCCAGTTGAATTGCACAGAAAAGAAACTGGCTGCTACACTTGGTCCAAAACAAATGACAGTTCAGTAGCAAGCGTGAGAAATAAACATGGCGGACGGGGAATATTATTTTAGCGATTGCTGTATTAAGTATAGCTTTGGGATATATTTCCACGAGTCTGTCTCAGGAGGAAGAAAATATGCATTAGAAGTAAATGACGTTGTGATGGTTACAAAGAAGAGAACAGGACACGTGCCAAACTTGTATATTTGGTCTACTACAAAACGAATTGAGGTTAGAAAACCCGGAAAACTATCGCAATTTTCTACGAATTGAGGAAGATTTATTCCTCAACCTTTTACATCGTGTCGAAGGCAAAATTACACACCAGTACACAAATATAAGGAGGAAATAAATAAGGAACAATTGTAATAATTTTAATCTTAGTATCGATGGACAAGATTTCAACTCATTTCATAAAAACAAAAACTCGAAGCGTTCAAACGCTTAGATGAGGGTTCCAATGAGCTTCTGAGCCGAGTTTTTCCATTTCTAAACAATGCTGCAAGTTCTATAAAAACCACAAAGACAACACACAAAGGCAGAGCCATACATACACAACACATACGCAGTCCGCCACATTGTTTCGTTACAGACGCTGATAGGCTATTTTCAAGTTGTTGGGTGAAAAAATTAAATACAATTCAATTGTGTTGGATGCAAGTAGGTTGGATACAAAAATAGGTTAGAAATTGTATGCGACAAAATTGTATCCAAGTCTCGATGTCTCAGTTTTATTCTATAGAATGCTCTGGACCAAAAAGTTGGGCCGTTTTCAAACTTATTCCCTTTACACAAGTTTACTGGAGAAATTCTGAAAGTTACATTTAACTTTAGATCTTCCAAGGATGCAACAAAAGCATTCAAGAAAATCTTTCTACCCCACACCACCCCAGCTATTTTAAAAAAAATTAGATTTTTATTAAAATATTAGATTTTTCCGATATGTTGTATGAAAAATAACAAATTGATCTTGAATTTTCTCCAAATGTCCTCTGTAGCTCTTTGTAGTATAGGTGACTTGCACATATGTGACTAATCGATAGATAAATGTTACTGCAGAAGAAAGCAAAACTTGTTAAAACAAAAACGAAAAGTGAGGTTAGAAGTGACAAAAATCGATTTTGCGAAGATGGTGTTAAATATTCGTATAGTATGTAATATACGGTAAAGTACATGCAATTACATACTAGTTATGGTAGGGGTGTTTTCCAGTCCTACAGCCGATGTTAATTTATACAGTATATGCAGTTACATCTACACATTTTACATTAACCTAACTTTACACTGTCTTAAAGAAATCAGTAAGTTTTGTTTGGTGGCATAATTCACGTATGGAGATGAATAGACACAATCATCTTGTTTACGTACTTATCACTTCACTAACATGCACAATATCTTCTTCATGTCTCGTTCCTTTGGGAAATTCTTAGCAACGTAGTGGCCAAGGTCAACGCTAGGGGTAGCGAAAAGTATATTCCAATACTGCTCTTTGAAGAAAGTTTTTAACTTGACTTTAAAAAATAAAGTAAATAAATATAAAGTACGATATATTTTCCGGGGACATGCTTTCCCCGTGTTAAATCCGAATCCGCGGTGTTTCGGACTTCTACTGTATAGGAGTTAGAACGTGCTTGCTGGTAATACATGAAATCAAATAATTGGGAAGGAAACCTTTCTGGTGTAAATCTACGCAACTTCCACGACATTTGCTAGTTATGACTGACAAAACGTGCAGAAACGTCAGCTAGGGAGGGTGATGATCTTAGCGAGGCTTGAACCTCGGACCACCCATGTAGATAAATCAAAACCCGATGTCCTTTACACAGAAGCTGTGATGATGCACAAAGACAAAGAAGGAGAGATAAAGATCGGGGCATTTCTTGCGCCATGGGACAAGAGATTTCTATATATACATTTATCAGCAGTATGTTGACACACTCGCATATCGTGACATTATCAGAGGGTGTGGGGGAGTTAGTTCGTTACTTCACCAGCAGGTGTCAGAGATCAGCACATGACCCAGGCATCTGAACCCTGCGCGCGATTTCTTCCTTCCATTCTCAGATGCACAGAAAAGGCCGTTTGCTTTTGATGCAAATGTCTTGCGCATCCCAACAGTGGCGTATTCTCCACGCATTGTGGAACTATGAACATATGACAACCTCCATTTAGTGGGGTCCCGCCTTATCCAGCAGTGTGTGTTGCACTCACATGACTTTCTCTACTCCTGTACTAACCATTCTTACAAACTCTTATTCCTATATCTTCTTCATGTTAGTTGAGATAAACATTTGTACAAATTACCTTAATGCTTATTTCCTTGTAGGTACAAGGAGAATATTACAATACAGTAGCCTTTGAGCCATAGTCAAGTCCTTTAAAGCTTTGAGATTCCGCCCTTTTTGCACAGTTAACATATAAAAATGAACAACGATGTTCCATTTGACAGAAGTAAAACTTCTCCAAAACTCACGCAAATAAGCAAATCTCCGAAATGATTCACTGTACAAAAAATTTATTAAGACATCAATTGTGTGTTTTAAGAAGATTTACATTTTTTGTATAGTAAGATTTGGTCTATGTCTTACGGTTTAACAGTTATGTAAAAGTCATCCAGAGGAAATAGGACTACATAGGCTATAGCTAGAAAATTGAAAATATACATTTCATTTGCCGTAACAATATCTCATACATATGGCAATTTAATCAAAATCGTTAGAGCCATTTTCAGGAAAATCAAAATTTTGCACACATTTTCCATGGAAAGGGTAGCTTAGGGTGGAGAAATTTTCTTCAAAATCTTTGTGTCACATCCTTGAAAGATATTAAACTTAAATACCAACTTTGATTTTTAACCGACTTTTAGTTTATGCTGCACACACAAACACAAACACACACACACGTATTTATAAAAATGGTTTCTTTTATTCAGGGGGCCTCAAAACATATATTTCCGGTAAAATCTCGACATCGAATTTTTGTGTGGAATACTATACTTTCTGTATTTTGCTTTATTTTTCTTTTTCATTATTTCCATTTTTATTTCCAGAGGCATCGGGAATAATCCATGAACTATGAAAGTATGAATTCTCTTCCAAAGTAATATTTGCTGGCGGAGTAATGGATGGGGTGCTAGTGTGGGTTTAGTTCTTGTAGCGGCCAAGGCGAGGCGCTGAGGCATTTTCAGCACATCAAATTTCATACAATTACTTAAGCTCGACCACGTGTGAATTTTAAAACGTTTATAACATGTTTTTAATATTTTACGCAGTATGTAGTGCTCTCTGGTGTCCGACATTTTAATCATTGTACATACAAGAATGTATAGTTGCGTCTTCAACTTTTATTGTTAGGTTGACCATGTCACAATGATATCCAGAGTATGTATATAACCTTTAAAAACTGGACACTCAAAAACAAGCAAATTTAATTTATTAGAATGTTATTTACAATATTTACACTTATTTCTAAGCTCTAAGTAGTTGTTATTTGATTGAACGTGCGAGAATAGATGGTTTTATTTTGAGCTGCGTGGAAATGTGCGCAGATGGGAAAGTATTGATTTCTACATGCAGCTAGCCAGTACGTCAGTAAAGAATTCCAGGTAAACAGCGATATCTGAAGCAGGAGTGGCGCTGCTGTTCGTGTTTACGATAATGCTCCTAATCGCTCAAAATAGCACAATTTGAATGTTATTTTCAGCTCATTTTCTGCCTATTCATATTTTTCAAGAACTCTGTCAATCTGTTTCGGTCTCAAGCGATGGGTATATCCTCCAGCGGTATATCGTGCAGTTCCTGTAAGAATAAGTCACCTCTTACTCTTGTTTAATTATTTATGTTCACCTTGGCCCGAGCTAATTCTGTTTTACACATAGAACTGTCGCTCTTAACTCCTTTGTTCTGCAACACAATATCATAGCAGATTTCACAACACTCCTGGGTGGAGAATTATCTGCTTCTGCATTACTTTTACCATTACTTCCGACAAAAAACTAGTGACGAGTACAATTTAAAATTGAAATTAAGAGAAATTAGCAGCGTGTAAACAGTATGAATAGTATTGGAGATAAGTTGGCAACGTGACCAGCAGAGCTACGTTATCTAGGAAGTTTACAAAACTAGGAAATATCTCTCCTCTCCCTTTCATTTCGTTTAGACTATGAGCTGGTGAACAGACGTATAATTGCTGCATTATGGCATAGTCGAGCATAAAGAGAAGGTATTTAATAAACTTTCTGAACCACGTTCACGTGATAAGTTAGAGTTAGTTAAAAAAAGCGAGAGCTATTCTTGATATGTAGAGTTTTAAAAGATGACTTATCTGCGAGTTTCTATTTGTTCCTAAAATTAGTCATTTAGCTATAAAATATTAAAACAAAATTTTGAGCCTTCACATAGTTTGGACTTTTACTCGTAATTGCGAACGTATGCATGGAAGCGGAAGACGCATTAGTAAACAATACATTCACTTCTACAGTGCTACTCTGTTGTTCAGATAATGTATTCAATAACTTTCAAGTATCTTTACTTTTCACGATATATGAACATGTTTAAGGTTGACGCCTTTGCAAATTTTTCAGGATACGCCACTGATAACCAAAGATAGCATCTCACACCGGGAAACATTTTTATTATTGTAAAGGATAAGCCAACAAGCAATATAACATCATGGGCTATTTCTACTCGCAAGGAATATCTAATTATATATTACTATAATCCTGTTTAGAAATGTGACCGTGTGAAGAGAACAGCATCTTGACTGCACGGATACAGTTTTTAGTGTTAGTGGAATAACATCCATTTGCCTAATACCATTTACTCACTGGAGAGATTAATATTCTCGTGAAGAAGCTAGATGAAATATCGCTAGTTTGATGATTTATCCTTACAACATTTAGGTACGATATTATAAAGGTAGCTTGAATAGAATAGGCCTGCTAGCTTATAAAAATAACCTCTGTTACACTCACATGACTTTCTCTACTCTTGTACTAACCATTCTTACAAACTCTTATTCCTATATCTTCTTCGTGTTAGTTGAGATAAACATTTGTACAAATTATCTTATTGCTTATTTCCCTGTAGGTACAAGGGGGATATGGGAATACAGTAGGTTTTGTGCGATAGTTAAATAATTTAAAGTTATCAAATTCTGTTCTCTTTGGACGACTAACATAAATGAATAACGACGTTCCAAACTCATACAAGGAATATCTCCGAAATGGTTCATTCTACAGAAACATTTCTCTGGAAATAAATTGAGTGTGTTAGCAAGAACTACATTTTTGTACACTAAGATTTTGTCTATGTCTTACGGTTTACCAGTTATGCAAAAGTCATCCAGAATAAATACGACTACAGGAGCTATAGCCAGAAAATTGAAGATATACATTTCATTTGTGATAAACATTTTTGAAGAATGCTCCATGTCAAGGGTAGTTTAGGGTAGAAGAATTTTCTTCAAAATCTTCGTGTGGCATCATTAACAGATGTTAAACTTGAATGCCAACTTTGGTTTTGATCGACTTTTAGTTTTTTTGAGTTATGCTGTCCACACACACACACACACACACACACACACACACACACACACACACACACACACACACACACACACACACACACACACACACACACATTTGCAGACAGGAAACGAACCTAGGACCTCTGTATTTGAAAGCTAGCATACTAAGCACCAGATCACAGAGACAGTCTTAAATAAATGGTGTTTTGTGGTAAATACGTAGAATCTGCGTCATTTATGTTAAGTGAGTAAACAGAACTAGAAAAGTTGAAACGCCTTTGGCCTAAACAGGTTTAATTGAATATGCACCGGAACGCGAATGCTGTTGCAACGCGGAGATCTTGCCAAAGTTACGGAATAACCCGTTTGGGATCTTTAACAGCTCAATACCCATCAACAACAGTTGGTAATACTTCTCTAGAACTTCGCATCATTACTACACGATAGACCAGATGAACAGAAAACGCCAAACGTGCAATATTGAACATTTTATTGAAGCAAGAGACGTTTTAAAGGGCACAGTGGTACCAACCTCACAATCTTAAGTATCTTTTTCTGCTATATACACAGAGAGGAAGTATGCTATTCTATCTAAAATTGTATACTGAGATTTCACGTGAAATACATGTTTGGAACTCCCCAAAAAGTGTATGTGGACAGATTATCTAAACTAAATGAAAATTCGGTCAAATACCAAACAGCGTCTTCCAAGGATTCGACACTAACATTTAAACTACCTTTTACATGCAAACTTTGTTTCAAAATTATAAATTTATGACAAATTAAATTTGCATTTTATGAAAATGTCCTCAAAAGTCCTCTTGATCCTGCAACACCTTTGTATAAGTAATAAACCGTAATACATAGACTTTAATCTTAATCAACAACGAACGTAGATTCCGTTAAACCACGACATTTATATAAAATTAATTTTTTTTTTTTTCATTTTTACAGTTTTTTGAAAGAGAAGTCGGTTTAATACTTGGCGATGGAAAGAGAATGGAATGCCATAAGCCATCACATAGTGCCTATCATCTCTTAAAGACTATTGTATTCCCCTACGGGCATTATACCTACAAGAAAAAACTATTCCTACAAACACAACACACATTTATTTTTTTATAACATTTGGCGTGTTCGAGAATATTTTTTAAGGTCCATTTGAGTTTTATTTTAATTATTTGTTGCTTACGAAAGAATGGTAGATGTTTCGCTGCACTTGACCCAAATCTCGTACACAAAGTCACAGGTTCCACTATAACTTAGGCACCCTTCATCATAAACTTCAGCTCAGCAGGACTGCGAAAGGTGTAATTTCCAACATACACAACAAGCAAGTAAACAGATAATCGCAGAGCTATGAAATATACGATCCACTATAGCAGCGTATGCCCTATGTAACTGTGTACATACTTCTCTTTCAGTGAATATCGTATTTGTGTCATTTACAGGCCTCGGTTTTGGGTCACAGGGGCAGCAACTAAACTTGGGGTTGAGTTGATAGTCTGACATAAAGCTACAGGTTCTTATACTATTGTTCTATAAGAATATATACTTAATAAATATATTTTATTGTGACTGTTGTAAAATATTTCATTTTAGAACAATTTATAGTATCTTTTGTGTTCATTTAATATTCCCCTAAACAGATATTACGTATCAGACAGAGAAGTATCTAGGAATGTTCGGTTAATAATTGAACTACAACAATGGTGCTCATTCGCTTACAGTGTTGCAAACCTTTAAATTTTTAACAACATTCCTCCATCCTAAACCACTCTTTACATGGAAACTTTTGCAAAAATTATGATTTTCTTGAAAATGGCTCTGAGGATTTTTATTACAATGTCATATGTTGAAGACATTTTCATGACTAATGAAATGGACCTTTTGAAGTTTTTTTTTTTTTTTTATTTTTGTACAGTGAACCATTTCGGAGATATTCCTTATTATTAGTGTGAGTTTCGGAGAAATTGAGCTTTCGTCAAAAGGAACATTGTTCATATTTTTACTTTCTCTACTGGTAAGTAGGGGAAGTATTGTATTCCACTCAAAAATTTGAAGTCCAGATTACACCGCAAATATATGTTTTGAGACCCCTTAAATCCAAAAAAAGCATTTTTAGAAAAAGGTCCGTGTGTGCGTCTGTCTGTGTGTCAGTCTGTAGACAGCATAACTGAAAAACGAAAAGTCGGTTAAAAACCAAAGTTGGTATTTAAGTTTAACGTCTTTCAGGGATGCGACACGAAAATTTTGAAGAAAATAGCCCCACCCTAAACTACCCTTTACATGGAAAATTTTTCGAAAATTATTAATTTCTTCAAAATGGCTCAAACGGTTTTGATTAAAATGTAATAAGTTTGACATATTTTGATGACAAATGAAATGTATATCTTGAATTTTCTGGCTATAGCCCCTGTAGTCGTATTTACTCTGGACGACTTTTACATAACTGGTAAACCGTTAGAGATAGACCAAATCATACTGTACAAAAAATATAGATCTTGCTAAAATGCACAAGTTATATCTCAATAAATTTTCTTGTAGGGTGAACCATTTCGGAGATATTCCTTGTTATCTGTGTGAGTTTTGGAAAACTTAAAACTTTCGTGAAATGGATCATCGTTGTTCATTTTTTATATGGTAAGTGTGCAAAGAGAAGAGAATCTCAAAGCTTCAAAAGATGTCACTATCGCTCAAAGCCTACTGTATTCTAATATTCCCCTTGTACCTACAAGGAAATAAGCAATAAGATAATTTGTACAAATGTTTATCTTAACTAACACGAAGAAGATATAGGAATAAGAGTTTGTAAGAATGGTTAGTACAAGAGTAGAGAAAGTTATGTGAGTGCAGCACATCAGTTTTTTAATATTTATATGTTTTACTTACAGTCCCCTAACTAGGTCTTTTAGCGCCTTTTAAATGTCCTTTTAATTCCTTCACAATGCAGATTTAGTGAAAATTAAATAGTTTTACAATATGTAATGTAAACATTGGATTCCCGTGGCTAATTTTCCTAACCTTGCGTTTTATCGGGAGAATTTCTCAGGTAATTCAGGCGAATGTTGGGAAACATATTTACTTCACACCCCTCGAATCACTTCCTTTCATTTCATTCTGCCTCTAACGGTCTTTCCAGAGTATAAGACTCAGCAGGTTGCCGCTAGGATGCGCTTGTACAGTGTTCGGCTGAGAGGAGGCGCTGTGGTAGGCTAAGTCTCGATGTCTGCGGGTGTTTGAGACTCCGGAATCTCCTTGCTTGTAGTTGTGTTAAGAAGCCTGTTAGTTACGTGGTGGTCGTTTTACCTGGACATTGCTTTGCTGGGGCTATTAGGTAAATATGTGCTGTGGGAAGTGTTTGCTGCAAGATGAATTTTTCATTAAACAACATCAGATACTTGCCTGCAGTTTGATACATGAACCAGTCTCTCCTCTAATCACCCTTGATGCTGGTATGGCACTAAATTGGCTGTTTCTCTCGCCCTGGGTAACGAAAGGCGATCATGCATAATGCGCTCGGGACTGCGCCGTGAAATCACCTTCTAGCGGAATAAATTACTCCAGCGCCACTTACTTTATTTATTAGTCTGTGTACAATTGAGATCTTACAGCCAGCCAGTTCTAGCACTTAAACTCTCGCTTGCTAACGTTGTATTCACCTATACTCAACACATTACCTCAATATTAAAATACCTGATGTGTTACACTCACATGACTTTCTCTACTCTTGTACTAACCATTCTTACAAACTCTTATTCCTATATCTTCTTCGTGTTAGTTGAGATAAACATTTGTACAAATTATTAAATAAATAGCGAGTTCTTAAGTTCTCCAAAACTTACACAAATAAGTAACAATATCTCCGAAATGGTTCACTCTATAAAAAAATTATTCGGACATAAATTGAGTGTTTTATTAAGTCCTAGAGCTTTGTATTTTAAGATTTGGTCTCTGTCTTACGATTTACTAGCTTGCAAAAGTCATCCAATTCAAGATATACATTTTATTTGTCATAAAATATCTCAAATATATGACATTTTAATCAAAATCGCTAGAGCCATTTTCAAGAAAATCAAAATTTTCAATGTAAGGGGTACTTTAGGGTGGGGCTATTTTCTTCAAAATCTTCGTGTTGCATCCTTGAAAGATATTAAATTTAAATACCAACTTTCGTTTTTGAGCGATTTTTCGTTTTTGAGTTATGCTGTTCACAAACTGACACACACACGGACCTTTTTCTAAAAATGCTGTTTTTTGATTCAGGGGCCTCAAAACATATATTTCCATTGAAATCTCGACATCGAATTTTTGGGTGCAATACAATATTTCCTCTACTTACCAGTAGAGAAAGTAAAAATGAAAAAATATGTAATGAAAACAGATAAAAAATATAATCAGAATCTACATTAAGATCTCATTGGAGTTACGGAGTGAAATATAAATTGGGTGGGGTAAGGAAACAATATTGGAGTTGGGTATGAAACATACAACAGAAATATAGTCGCGAGGATTATTCCTTTAAATTTATTTTTTCCTTCATTTATATGTTTAGCTTAAATATACATGTTTTTATTAGCATTATATTACTAGATTAGATTAAATATAGATAAAATGTATGTCAGTCTGTGGACAACATAACTCAAAAACGAAAACTTGGTTAAAAACCAAAGTTTGTATTTAAGTTTAAAATCTTTCAAGAATGAAACACGAAGATTTTGAAGAAAATTCCTTCTTTTAACTCGTAAACTGTAAGATATAGACCAAATCTTAATATACAGAAATGTAGATCTTGCTAAAATACACAATTTATGTCTAAATAATTTTTTTGTAGAGTGAACCATTTCAGAGATATTCCTTGTTATTTGTGCGAGTTTTGGAGTGATAAGTTTCAAATGTCTGTCATTCTAAAACCAAGATAAAAACAAACAAAAATTGTTTAGTATTAGAAAATTCATACCGATAACAAAGCATATCTTGGAAATTGTTAAGTGCAAAAATAATAACAAACTGTGTCCTTTAAGGAGAACATTTTGGTACAAGATTTTTCAATCTTTTACGGTTTATTTTATTTGTACAGAATGAAGAGTATTTAAAAGGCTATTGCCAAAAAATTCAAAATATAAACTTCATTTATTATGACAATATCTTAAACATATTATAATTAAATAAAAATCGTTGTAACCATTTCAAGAACATCAACATTTTCGAAAAAATCGTAATGTGAAAGAAACAATATTTATTTGCAAATCCTTGTGCCGTTCTTTTGGAGGTTTTAGCATTTTAGGATGTTTTGATTTTTTTTATTGCTTAATGTTTTAAGAGCTTACGTTTTATTATGTTACATTTTAACTGTTTTAAATTATAGCTATTTTAACTTTTTATGGGTGAGGGTTTAACGTTTGAATTTCCCTGCTTTTATCTTTGGATTTGGGGTCCCAATGGCATAGTTGTCGACGGGCCCTTAAACACCACACCCTCTCTCGTCGTGTTGCATTCTTGGAAAACGCTAAACTTAAATATATAAATACCAATTTTGGTAGAATTTAACCCACACTTCGTTTTCCACATATTCTATTCACAGACAGGAAGTAGAAGAAAATCTCGATATCAAATTCTTGGTTCGAATAGAATACTATCTGTAGTTAAATAGGTTACTAATTGCTTGGAGTTAAATGTCTTTGATCTGGTCTGTCATATATCAGATGATAATTTAAGAAAATGGGTTAAAAACTCTGATGTGTTGCATTCACATGACTTTCTCTACTCTTATACTAACCATTCTTACAAACTCTTATTCCTATATCTTCTTCGTGTTAGTCGAGATAAACATTTGTACAAATTATCTTATTGCTTATTTCCTTGTAGGTACAAGGGGAATATGGGAATACAGTAGGCTTTGAGCGATAGTCAAATCTTTTAAGGATTTCAAATTCCCTTCTCTTTGCATGTCTAATATATAAAGATGAATAACGATATTCCATTTGACGAAACTTTGTTTTCCAGAATTCACACAAATAACAAGGAATATCTCAGAAATGGTTCACTCTACAGGACAAAAATTGTCTTTTAGCACGATCTACATTGTTTGTAAAGTAAGATTTTGTCTATTTCTTACGGTTTACGAGTTATTCAAGTCATCAGAAGTAAACAGTACTACAAAGGCTAGAGCCAGAAAATTCAAAATATGCATTTCGTTTGCCATAAAACAGCTCAAACACATGGCATTTTAATCAAAATCGTTAGAGCCATTTTCGATAAAATCAAAATTTTGGAAAAATGTTCCATGTAAAGAGAAGTTAAGGGTGGATGAATTTTCTTCAAAATCTTCCCGTCGCATCCTTGCAATGTATTTAACTTGAATACCAACTTTGGTTTTTAACCGACTTTTGGTTTTAAGTTATACTGTTAAAACTGACTGACTGGACTGGACTGGACTGGACTGACTGACTGACTGACTGACTGGACTGACTGGACTGACTGGACTGACTGGACTGACTGACTGACTGACTGACTGACTGACTCACTCACTCACTGACACACACGGATGCTTTGTAAAAATACTTTCTTGTATTCAGGGGTTTTCAAAACAAGTTTTTGGTTGGAATAGAACACTTCCCCTACTTAATATACGTAGTAGAGAAAGTAATAAATCTCAAATGATTCTGAGGTCCACAGAGGTTAAACCTACACGATATGGGAAAGCCTAAGAAAAAGCCTTATCCGAACTGAGATTCGAATTCGGGACCTCTTAAATGTGTGGCAGGCAAAATACTACCACCCCCAGGACCGGGTTTAAACAAAGGAAGGAAGGAATTTAATTGTATATCTTTGGATAAAAGACTAACGATCTAAAGGAAATAATTAAACTCCAAAAGCCTTTTTTCATCGTTAGGATTATTAATATCATTATATTTTACTGTCCACGCTTCATCGAACTTGGGGCAAGGCGCAGGACGTTCTTCTTTTTTCTTGTTGCAACCACTGGTCTAACGAGTGGTAAAATTAAAAGGCAATAAAAAAGTTGAATGTAGTGTGCTCATCCCCTCTTGTTGCTCCCCCCCCCCCCCCCCACCTGGCTGGCTGGCTGGACCGACAGACAGACAGCACGTAATATAAAGGCTAAAGACTCGGCGTGGCCCGAGACATTTGGAAGGGCGCATCTTCTAATCTCCTCCTACACACACACACACACAGTGAACAAGTGCAAGAGAGTCCTGCCTGCCTGCCTGCCTGCCTGCCTGCCTGCCTGCCTGCCTGCCTGCCTGCCTGCCTGCCTGCCTGCCTGCCTGCCTGCCTGTGCTTTGACAAATGAGGAAGCCGGGATAAGCGGACAGCTTCCGACCAACAAATAACGGTCTTTCTAGACAACATGAAAAATATCGTAAGTACCAACACAAATATGATTCTGCCTTCTTAAAGTCTTTATCGCTTTAAAAACCAAATACTCATCAATTCCTACAGAACACAAGTTTAAACCTTCCTGGAATTTAATTATTGACAAGTAACATTAAATTTAGTTTAAGTTTTATAGTTTTATATCTAACATTTATAAACAAAAAACCTAATGCGTTGCACTCACATGACTTTCTCTACTCTTATTCCTATATCTTCTTCGTGTTAGTTGAGATAAACATTTGTACAAATTATCTTATTGCTTATTTCCTTGTAGGTACAAGGGGAATATTAGAATACAGTAGGTTTTGTGCGACAGTCAAATCTTTTTGACCTTTGAGATTCTGTTGTCTTTGCACACTTAACATATAAAAAAATTAACAACGATGATCCATTTCACGAAAGTTCTAAGTTTTCCGAAACTCACACACATAACAAGGAATATCTCCGAAATGGTTCACCCTACAAGAAAATTTATTGAGACATAAATTGTGTATTTTAGCAAGATCTACATTTTTTGTATAGTAAGATTTGGTCTATCTCTAATGGTTTACCAGTTATGCAAAAGTCGTACAGAGTAAATACGACGAAAATTCAAGATATGCATTTCATTTGCCATCAAAATATCTCAAACATGTCATTTTAATCAAAATCGTTAGAGCCATTTTCAAGAAAATCAAAATTCTCGAAAAATTTTCCATGTAAAGGGTAGTTTAGGGTGGAGCTATTTTCTTCAAAATCTTCATGTTGCATCCTTGAAATGCATTAAACTTAAATACCAACTTTGAATTTTAACCGAGTTTTCGTTTTTGAGTTACGCTGTCCACAGACAGAGACACACACGCGCGGACTTTTTTTTAAAAATGTCTTTTTTGGATTTAGAGGACTTTAAAACATATAGGTGACCAATTTTAGAAACACTGAATGAAAGCTGCATAGTGTAGAGCATTTACAGAAAGCGAATGTGCTGAAGAAATAATATTCTTCAAAAATCTCAAATTTCATATACGTATCTGTATAAAAAGAAAAGATAGCACGCTCAAAACCCCCCGCCCCGCCTACCTACCTACCTTTCCTGCACTTCTCGTTGACCTTGCCTGCAGCTAGACGACGCAGAGGTCAGGCGATAAGGGTGCCCATCTTATAGAGGAAACGCCCTTAGGATTTATAATAAAAAAAATAAAAATATATAAACTGTCATGCCAAAGGTATTTTGTAAGAGATTCGGCAAGGTCATGTTAACATTAAATTGAGACTAAATTCATTGGAAATAAGATAAAAATACATTACACCATTGTTCCCATGTTTGTACAACAGTTAGTGAAATAGCAAACTCGTCAAGAAGCTAGACGACTCCAAATATGCGACACAAATTACTTTTTTTTCAGGGAAACTGTTTTTAGCTACATACATAAAAATTAATTGCTGTGCTATAGTCTCGCAAAAAGTCGAAAATTTCTCGATCGATTTAAATAATTTTGTTTCTGTTTTGTTCGCCTCAATGCCGGGATTGCTTAGAGAAAGCAACATTAGGAACAGCTGAAAATCGAAAAAATCGAAATCTTTAACTTTGTATGTGAATTACCAGCTCGAAATTCGGCACGTATACGTATGTACGAGTATTTCTTCATGGAGAAGTTTTCTATTCTATCCATTTTACTATACAACGAAACATTCACATCGTTTTCTCTTCTCGCTTTTCTTTTACGTAATCATCTCACATATCCGTCCTCAGTCGCCCTTCAACATGCAGTTCACACGATTTTCTCTACACATTTTTCCTTTATGAAACACAATCACATTTCTTTCTCTACTCTCTCTTCTACAAAAATTCGCACAATTTTCTATATGTTTGACACAAATGCAATGTGTTACATTCACACAACTTTCTCTACTTGCTTTTCTTCCTGCAGTATTTGGAGTTTTCCCTGCATTTTTAACTTTTTTATTTTCTTTAATTTGGGTTCCTTATATTATCCAACTTAAGCCTAAAAGTTGCAGGAGTAAAATCGTGAAACCAGGGGCAACGCCGGGTGTTTCAGCTAGTTCACAACAGACAATTGTAGAATCTCTGGTTAATATAAGGCCAAAGCAGTGCCTTTGACGCGGTATTATATATGTTTAAATGTTTCTAATAATGGAGGGTTGGTATATGAAATGCATACCACCCGTTCACGGAGTTTCGGCTCCCACGATTGGGAGGGGCGGAGTAGGTCGCCACTCTGGCCTCGGTTATTCCCCCCCCCCCCCTCAGCGTTCTTATGCATTCCTTAGGGGGGCTGAGACCCGAGGACCACCCCCGATCTGAAGGATCCCTATCATGCAACGCAGATATTTACAGCGGTGTAAGAGCCAAACAGGCTGGAGGTAAGGTGAAAAAATCTGTGTTACACTCACATGACTTTCTCTACTCTTGTACTAACCATTCTTAAAAAAAATGTTATTCCCATATCTTCTTCGTGTTAGTTGAGATAAATATTTGCACAAATTATCTTATTGCTTATTTCCTTGTAGGTACAAGGGGAATATGGAAATACAGTAGGGTTTGTGCGATAGTGAAATCTTTTAAAGTCATCGCTAAATGAAATTGAAATTCCGTTCTCTTTTTATGGCTAAGATATAAAAAGCGACTAACGATCTATTTCAGAAGTTAATTACTTTAAAACTCGCACAATAATAATGAGGAATATCTCTGAAATGGTTCATTCCATAAAAAATTCATTTGGGCATAAATTGTATGTTTGTATAGTAAGGTTTGGTCTATCTCTTACGGTTTACCAGTTACGCAAAAGTCATCAAGAGTAAACAGGACTACAGGGGCTATAGCCAGAAAATTCAAAATATATTTCATTTGTCATAAAATATGGTAAACATATGTCATTTTAATCAAAATCGTTAGAGCCATTTGAAGAAAATCAAAACTTTCGAAATACTTTTCATGTAAAACGTACTTTAAGGAGGATTTTTATTCAAAATCTCTGTGTAACATGTTTGAAAGACATTAACTTTGAATACCAACTTCGATTTTTAACCGATTTTTTGTTTTTAAGTTATGCTGTCCACAGACTGACACGTGAAATGTCGGCGTTGAGTTTTTGGGTCGAATAGAATACTTTGCCCTCTTATCATAGAAAGTAAAAATAAACAATTTGTATATTTTGTATATTTTCGTACAGTAATATTTTATCTGTCTATTACGGTTAAGAACTATGTAGATGCTAAGTAAGTTCTTGGAAATAATTATTATTTAATAAATAATAAATTAATAAATAATTTAATATTATTAATGTTATTTATAAGTAAATAATAAGGTTACTTAAACCCGGGACATAAAGTACTTACAATTGTAAGTCGCCCTTGGGGTATTTAACTCGGAGTGAGATTTCCTTGTGGTCTAACCGGGAAAAGAACGAATCGGTTGGGGAATTTAATGTGGTACTGGCAAGTTGGTCCCGGCTATGGTATTGAATTTTTCAGCCCTGATTCCATCTCTTAAATTCTTGGAAGTATTTACAATGCGCCTATAAGCACGTCACCACAGGGAACGCTCTGATTGGTTCCTGACCGAAGCACTCTGAGGAAGAAAAGAAAATAGGTCCAACACTTTTTAATGTTGTTGTTGTTTAAAATCTGTTTGCAATTATGATTAATGTTTCCCTTCTAGCATACTGTATCTATAAGTTTTATTTGGGAGCAGAAGAAGCCTCACTGACTAAGAATTGAGTAATGTTTAAATTGTGAACTGGTGAATAGACTATGCCAGTCGGCCAGTAAGGAATATGTCGGCTAATTTATGAGACATACACCGTCGATGAGGTTTTCTCTGCCCAACCATGCAATTCGTCAACTATTTACTTCTACTACAAATTTTAACTTGTGTTTTCAACACGTTTTTAGAGTATATTTCCCGTTTCTCCGGCATATATCTAATTATCTTATTCACTTTAACGCAAGTATTTACTTGTAAAAGTACAAGTTTATTCACTTCAACCATTAATTGTTTAAACTGTGCTATTGTGCATTCTTGTCTAAGCCAAGCGGTCTTCGAGTCACGCACAAATACACCAATTTCAATTTGACGGCGTGTTTTCCCCTAGGCATACCTATGTTGAACATGTGCCGATTTTGTCACTAGGTGATGTGATGCAACAACCCTTCTTTAGAAACTTGAATTCCTAACGGCGCTGCAGCAACAACCTCATTAAAATATCTCACTTTTGTCTTCTTGTTAACTTTCGTCTAGTCATACGACGTAGCAAATATTCACATCACATTCCACATAACACATCTTGTTTTCAAAATTGTACCTAGTCATCTCTAACATATGAATTCTGCAACTTAAACATCTGATGCCTTGCACTCACATGACTTTCTCTACCTTTGTAGTAACCATTCTTACAAACTCTTATACATGAAGTTTTCTTTGTGTGGCAAAGAGATAAAAGGTGAATAACGACCTTCCATTTGAGAAAAACATAAATATTGCAGATCACACACAAACAAGGAAAATCTGCGAAATATTTCACTTCACAAAAAGTTCATTTGGACACAACTTGCGTGTATATTAAGATTTGGTCTATCTCTTACGGTTTACCAGTTACGCAAAAGTCATTCAGAGTAAATACGACTACAGGGGCTATAGCCAGAGGATTCAAAATATACATTTCATTTGTCATAAAAGCATCTTAAACATTTTAATCAAAATCGTAAGGTTCATTTTCGAGAAAATCAAAACTTTCGATAAATTTTCCACGTAAATGGTCTAGGTTGGAGGAATTGTTCACAATCTTCGTGTCACATCCTTGAAAGACATTAAACTTAAATACCAACTTTGGTTTATAACCGACTTTTTGTTTTTGAGTTATGCTGTTCTCTCTCTGTCTCTGTTTCTCACACGCACACGCACACACACACACACACACACACACACACACACACACACACACACACACACACACACGGGCCTTTTTCTAAAAATACGTTTTTTGGATACAAGGGGTTTCAAAACATATATTTCAGGTGAACTCTCGATATCGAATTTTTGGGTAGAATACCACTAGAGAAAGTAAAACTATTACTAGGCATGGTGCGATTTATGGGACCTCAGCTTATAACCCTAAGTGACAAATGCAAAATGTTTAGCGGTTAATAAAACGTAAATATGATCTACAGGGTTATAAACTATTACTGTTGAAACAGAAGATGTAATAAGAATTAGTCTTGGCGCGTCCCATATTCGTCCCCTCCTTTGTACGTCGTTAAAACCCCGTCGTTTAGATGAGATGTAGATAAATATATTTATAACGTCCCATTCTTGTCGTAATTCATTATTGTGAAACCTGAACATCGGAATACGACGGCTCTGTAGTTTCATATGGCACCTTCTGCAAGGCAATATTATGGGGAGGTCAAACGAGCGGTAACGTCCGTGGCCTGTGTTCCAGAGCTCTGGGTTCGATCCACGTGGTCGACATTAAAGTGGCGTTAACTTGCAAAATGTATTTTTTCTCCTTTGGCAGAAAAAATCAGAACTCTGCGTCTATACATCCAAATTGTTCAAAATTATCTCAGCTAATGTATGTAGAAAAATTATAATATTAAAATACAGAGTAAAGTGGCGTTTAAATCGCCACACTCAGTTTTAAAATGTCAAATTCAACAACCTATAACTAAAAATCTTATTTACTGCACTCACATGACTATCTCTACTCTTGTACTAACCATTCTTACAAACTCTTATTCCTATATCTTCTTCGTGTTAGTTGAGATAAACATTTGTACAAATTATCTTATTGCTTATTTCCTTGTAGGTACAAGGGGAATATTAGAATACAGTAGGCTTTGTGCGACAGTCAAATCCTTTTGACCTTTGAGATTCCGTTCTATTTGCACGATTAATATATAAAAAAATGAACAATGTTGTTGCATTTCACGAAAGTTCTAAGTTTTCCGAAACTCACACACATAACAAGGAATATCTCCGAAATGGTTCACCCTACAAGAAAATTTATTCAGACATAAATTGTGTATTTTAGCAAGATCTACAGTTTTTGTATAGTATAATCTGGTCTATCTCTAACGGTTTACCAGTTATGCAAAAGTCGTCCACAGTAAATACGACTACAGGGGCTATAGCCAGAAAATTCAAGATATACATTTCACTTGTCATCAAAATATCTCAAACATATGACATTTTAATCAAAATCGTTAGAGCCATTTTCAAGAAAATCAAAATTTTCGAAAACTTTTCCATGTAAAGGGTAGTTTAGGGTGGGGCTATTTTCTTAAAAAATCTTCGTGTCGCATCCTTGAAAGACATTAAACTTAAATACCAACTTTGATTTTTAACCGACTTTTCGTTTTTGAGTTATGCTGTCCACAGACTGACACACAGACACACACACGGGCCTTATTCTAAAAATGCTTCTTTTTGGATTCAGGGGGCCTCAAAACATATATTTCCGGTGAAATCTCGACATCGAATTTTTGGGTGGAATACAAATCGTCCCCTACTTACCAGTAGAGAAAGTAAAAATATAATGAAGATATCACAATGAAATAACTTTTATATGATTTAACAATATATTGGTTACCTGATTCACAAATAAAAAATATTTACTAATTTTATGTTAACGTCACCTTAATCATTTCATTTCACCGTCCAATTCTGTTAGGTTTCTTTCAGGGTTGGAAGCGTAGGCGAGCGTGTTCTGGAACTCTCGTGTCCCTCATTGCACTAGTTTCCCGGGCCTCATGGGATGGTAAAGCCCGATGGGGGAGAGGACCCGGTTTCCGAGTCGCCCCACCCCCCTTGGTAATTCGAACCCGAATGGGTGGGAGAGGCCCCAAGCTGAGCCAGCCTACGCCGGGGTGGGTCTAACTGGGAAAATGTAGTCACCCTGCGTTATGTTCTGTTCCGGCCGCCCTTGGGGTCCATTCCCCTCATGCATCCTCCCAGGGGTGCCCCGTCAGCCTTTCAGTCGAGGTGCAAGTTGTCATTGAGTCATCAGCTCAAACCAAACATGAATACACTAATTTACTTTAAACTGTACCAACTTTATTATGAAATTGCAGCTACTTGCTGAACGTTTAACTCCCAATTATTTGAGAGACTTTGCATCACGCGATTGCCAAATGCAGCAATCAGCTGAACCGATATGCAACTCTCCACTTTCCAAATACCTAGGTACCTTCTAAACCACTTCTAAAGGCTTTCATTACTAGTTGTAAAACTAGGAAATATCTAAGAGACGGCTAATTGTGTTATTTTAATAGCAGCTCGGGAAGGGAACCAGTACACCACGTGACCGGCACGCCTCCTGCGCAAGCGCAGGGCAACCCATGGTAACCTTTCCACAGAATGGCAAAGTTTCACTTGTGCTCACTTATTATTATCATCGATACAGCTTTTTTTAATTTCAGTTCAGAGAAGACGAGTTCGTATGTGTGTAAACAAGTAATGATGGAGGTAACTGACACTGTGACCTCACCAAGGCTGTAATTTCACAGAAAAAACACAAGTTTCTTGAAACGCTAGGAAGGTGTGTTCTCTTTGAAGACAAGAGAGCAACGCTCGCTCGACTCAAGGGTGTTTTTATAGGTATAGGTTATGCTACAAGAATGGGGGACACCTCGCATTTCGTCACCTACATGAAACTATTGTGCTTTCATGCATGAGAGGAAGGGATGAATTTCCAGAGAGGTCCGTCACACTGCTGGAGTTACCTAGCCCTCGGTTGTTCGCTAAGGGCCTGAGAGACCCCTACGTTTATTTAAACGTCAACTAGTATTATGTCAGTAGATTTATTGACATGTAAAAACTCCTGCATGACAAAATTCCGGCACACCGGCGACGCTGATGTGATCCTGGCAATTGACAGCGTCGTTAAACAACAAAATAATATTTATTATACTCTGAGGCCTACCGCGCGGCGCACAACAAAGGACGGTAAGGACCGAGCTGCATCATAGCACATACTAGGCCGGCGAACAAACACATGAGAACAATCAGAGCGGTAGAACCAAAAGGGGTTTTCTAGATTGTTAACGAATCTTCTGTCATTGCCAGAAAAGGCGGAGATCCAGAAATATCTGCCTACGTCATCGCCGGTATAAAGCTTTTGTGTGTGTGTGTGTGTGTGTGTGTGTGTGTGTGTGTGTGTGTGTGTGTGTGTGTGTGTGTGTGTGTGTGTGTGTGTCTGTGTGTCTGTCTGTTTTGTGTCAAGATTACGAGAAGAAAACAGTTGTGAGTTTTAATATCACAAAAGACTGTAGACTGAATTAACGTCAGTGAAAGACAATTGTGTTTTGTGTATTCATTAGAAGAAACTAAGGTGAGAAAAAAGTGACTGGACTGGACTTTTGTCTTTTGTTAGAATACTTACGTCCTTTTCTCAAATGAGAAGTCGTTATTCATTCTTTCTCAATCTCAAACAGAATTTTAAAGGGTGTGAGTGATTGGCGCAATACCTTAAGCGACCTTTTTACTTAGTTATCAGCCAAGATGGTGAGCAGTCTGCGCTCGCTGAGGATAAGTTGCCCAGTCCTGAAAAGCGTACTTATAAGGAAATTAGTAACAAGATAGTTTGTATAAATGTTTATCTGAATTAGCATGAAGAATATACATTTGTTTCTTCTCGTGTTGAGAGCAAATGTGCGTTGTTGTTACACAATAAGATGATGTTTACATTCAGTGTGAGTATGTGTGTAATATAGAAGACAACGAGCCCCTCTGCCGGCGGTGTCAGTAGGTGTGATGAAATTAACCTCCAATAAGAGGTCGTGAAAGTGATTTCATAATATGAGGGTACCTTTCTTCAACACTTGACGGAAATGTTAGCAGGATAGCGCGTGATTGAACAATTTGCCATTACGTTTCCCCTCGCAGCTTGCGTAGATTACTGGTTACACGCGGATAATGGCACTTCTTCTGTCTGGACATAACCTACAAATCCTGTATATGCCAATTGTGGTTAGGAAACAAAACAACCGACACAACTAACTTCTCTAGTGTTTCAAAAATATGTATATTCACTACCTACTGATGGGATAACGATACAACTTTTTCGATACTTGATACAATTACCGATACTGTATATCACGTCATAAATCCTTAGGGGTTTACTTATATGACTTTCTTTACTCTTGTACAAACAATTCCTAGAAATGTTTATTCCTCTATTTAATTCATGATGTCTTAGAAATTCCATTCCCTTTGGACGGCCAAAAGATAAGGCCAAATTCAAACAAATAATAAAAAATATCTAGGAAATGGTTCGCTTAAAAAAAAAAAAACTTAGTATTTCACATAAATTATTTGTTTTAATGACGCTCGTATTTTTTAGTTACTAAGTTTTTGTCTGTCCATTTCTTTATACAAAACTCATGCGAATGAAGAGGTCTTCTGAGCACATTCCCATAAAATTAAAGGTATGACTTAGCAACTGCCATGGTATCGTCTGTTTGGTCCCACATTTAATATTGACTGGCCTGACTCACCCTCCAACTGAAAGAGGAGGTAGGAAATAGCAGCTAATTACGCGACCGTCCCAAAAAGAGAAGGTTGGACATCACTGCGCTATCCTGATAACTCGCGCTTGAGTGCGAACAAGACACGCGCTACCCGCACACCACAAAGGCGGGCAAGTAATACATAATTTATTCTCGCAGATCTGTAAGAGAGTTATGCAATGGTTCCTGATTTGCAGATTTCGTGGTTCAATAAGTCTTGTGGTTCATTGTTTTTCCTGAGTAGGAACGACATCTAAATCATCGCTAAATGGGGAAGGCCCACTGCTACAAATCTTTCAGGCCGCAATTATACAGAACGTGACCGGCTGTGAGAAGAGTCACGCACATCAGCATTATTGCATAACTACGCTTTCCCATCACGAAATCTTTGTCTTTAACTCATTAATCGTAAACTTCCTCTTCTGCGTTTTGGTAGTTTCGTAACACAATCCTGCAAATAGTGTTCAGCGTCTACCAGGGGCAGGTATCTTGCTGGGGTCAACAGATTTGGCACAACCGTGCGCTTTCAGAAAGTAATTAAAATTCAATTACAAGTACATGATGTAAATATATATGGTCACTCAGTAAGTAGTGACCAACAATGTTTGCATGTGACGCTGTCAGTGATAAATGCAAGCTGGTAATTATGAGCAAAAAGAGCATCTCATCTGTTATCTGCAAGTTTGAAACAGAAATCTCATAAGATACTATCTGAAATACCCAGCGTTGCCCGTAGTTTGACGATTAATGCCTAAAACTTTTAGACTTATGTTGCGTTTACCCAATGTGCTTGTGTTTCTTTGAAGACATGTCAAAAATGTTAGTTAATACAACTAAAACGTTAATTAAATGCCTTAGCATAGCATAAAAAAAGAAAAAATAAACAAAATCAATCAAATAAAAACACGTTGGCACTAGAAAAAGCATTGCTGAACCACAAATACCTCAGGAAGAAAAATGAGAGGAAACCTTAATAATGTAATGTTTTCTACTTCAGTCATGCAGAAAATTATATGAATTATTTGTAGAAGAGTGAGTAGAAAAAGCCATGTGAATGTATCACAGAAAAGTGAGTAGAGAAATCTGTGTGAATGCAATATGTTGCATTTCTAATTCAACTGTATAGAAACTGTATATGAACTGTTTGTTGAAGAGTAAAAGAAAAGTGAGTAGAGAGCACCGTGTGAATGTAATACATTGCATTTATATTTTAATAATAGAAAAGTGTATGTCGAACAGCGATTACGAATGTGTTGCGTAAAATAAAAGTGAATGGAGTGAACTTTGTGAATGTAAGATCTTGCATAATAAAATAGATAACATAAAATCCTTCTCGATGAAAAAAGTCTTAGATGTGGCAATTTTCATGGCAATCGATCAACTGGTGTTGGACTTTATTACTTCTATGTATCACAAATAGACCAAATTTTAGTATAAAAAAGTAGACCTCATTAAAACACGGCAGTTATGTTCAAATGCATTTTTTGTGCAGTGAACCATTTCGGAGATATTCCTTGTTATTTGTGTGAGTTTTGTAATACTTGGTTTTCATCGGTCAAAGCCTAGTGTATTCCCACATTCCTGTTGCACGTGCAAGAAAACAAGTAAGATAATTTCTGCAAATGTTTGTCTCAACTAACACGAAGAAGATATGGAATAAGTGTTTGTAAAAGAGTAGAGAAAGTCATGTGAGTGCAACACATGAGTATGTTATGGAAGGCAGGCAGGCACCTGATACACACCTACCTAGCCAATACATTCCATGCTGTGGTGTGGTGTGTACGAATGAACAAGGCTGTTCACGCCATAAACACTCGACTGGCGACCGGCGACCGGACGACTGGGCGGCTGCAGAAGGCCGAAGAGCATTGCGAGGGTGGTACATGAAGAATAACAAAATACAAAAGTGTGACGAGTAGGTGAAAGCGGAATTTGAATAAAGCATCATTACGTGTTAAGTTGGGCGCACAATAAATTCCCTGTCTAAGAACCTGATCCTCCTCGCCGCCGCCGTCGTCGCCGCATGGTGATGTTCGATTGTTATGGCCATGAGTTTATGTAATGACATTGTGACAACTGAGGTACCTGGCAGTTAGGAATGTTGCCTGTAGCAACAGCTTCTCTCGCATATGTGTCAACGATACGTCTCTCTGGCAGTTTCCCAACCTGTGCTGTATTTGGGCTTCCCACAAGCACCCGGGCCGTAGTAGAAGAGGAAGAAGAACAAGAAATAAACTATTTTTTTTGAAACGTTGACTTTTGTACTCTATACCAGGTGAGTCAGCTGCCCCTTATTCTCGAGTTTTATGCAATCCGCATTTTATACCCCAACATGAAAACATCGACCCCATTACCAGGTTCTACCCGCGTATTTAACATGGATGTTAAACACTCGATGAAATTAGTACTAATATAGATGTTATCACATCGCTTTTCAATATATTCGCAATTAGACAGCTGACGTTTGCACTTCTGCAAATGTTCACTGGAACCAGCGAGTATTACATCTTAAACGGAATGTTTAGTTCACACGTTACTAGGTAGCTCAGTTGGAACGGGCGCAAGACTTCGAAGTAATGTTTTTTACCGTGCAATCCTCACAATTTACAAACTATTATTCTGAAAATTGTAATTATATTCATTTTTATTTGTTTTATGACATTGTTTAATGTTTCTTTATTGGTGAACTACAATTATGTAGTTGTTTAAACACACCTATAGGTAGGTGCAATTGAAATAAGGATCATTTATACATATTTGAACACAGAAAGCAAGGAAATTACATTGTCAGAGTTTAACATGGAAGTTAAACTCAATTTTGCACACAATGAATTATTGTGCTATCAAAAATTCAGACGACCAAAAACGATTTAAATTATAATGTCCTAAACCCTCAGGGACTTCGGTTTCCAAGTTTTGATGAACATAAAAAAAAAAAAAATATTTACAACGCTGAGACTCGAACCTGTGTCATTTGGGGTTAAGCGTAGAGGACCCGTCACAATCCTATTCAGCTATTTCGAGACTACCTGAAAGCACGTACCACGTCCAATAGTAGGACTTGTATGCCTGGCGCTATGCCATTGCCACCTCGCAAGTTTGCGTGCTTGATTTAGCCTTTTAAGACAGTTTTAATCATTTACTGGGCGTTTTAATATTATTACTTAAATGGCAAAAGCTGTTATGCATATTAATTGAGATGCACGAGGCGTAGCTCACGCAAAAATGCAAATAAACTGTTATTTAATAATATGTCCGTTTTGACTGTACGGGTCCATGATGGATGAATTTTTCCTAATTTTTGGCAGCCAATCCCTGCTCTAAGTACAAGAGCTGACGTTGTTAGTGTACTCATATGATAGGTCCATTTTTTCTGAGGCATTTACTGAATTACGTTGCTATGTATACTCTAATAAAAAGTTTGTAAAATCGGCTGGAAACCGGAATTCGCTCTCAGTAAACGAGTCGTATGTTTTTGAGGTGTACTTTAGCGAGGAGTACGTTCTGTCCCTTAAAGCACTGTTGCTCTCAATTTTGCGCATTCCTCTCTTTAAGAACGTCAAGCAATACATTTTAGTAAGCGCAAAACTGGACTAAGGCGCGCATGCCGTTAGATGGGTGGCCTACCTTCCAAAAAAATAAGGCGCGGCTGACTCACCTGGTATTCTAAAAAATGTGGATCGCTCAATACTGGCTTTGAAATACCATAAATCAAGCTTGGCGAATTCTGCATCTGGACTTGAAGTTGCACGCTTACAAAATAGTGTTAACTAAAGAACTGAAGCCCAACGGCCATAGGTTCCGCCGTGTATTCGCTGACTGGGTTATGGAGCAATTGGAAGCTGACCCGGATTTTTGTCGAAATCTCATCTTCAGCGACAAAATCCACTTTTGGATGGATGATTTTAACAAACAAAATTGCCACTATTGGAGCAATTACAATGCAGATTCAAGAACAACCACTTCATCCCCAAAAGGTTACTGTGTGGTGTGGATTTTGGTATAGTGGAATTATTTGTCCATATTTTTTCCAAGACGAACGTGGAGAAGCTCTGTCAATGCAGAAAGATACCGGGCCCTTATAAGGAACTATTTTTGGTCTCAGAAACATCTGGTTCCAGCAAGATGGTGCCACATGTCATACTGCTCTCGAAACAACCGATGTTTTGAAGCAGAAGTTCAGAGGTTTCATCATTTCCCGTGGTGCTGATGTTAACTGGCCCCCGAGATCATGTGATTTAACGCCGTTGGATTACTTCTTGTGGCGTTACGTGAAATCTTGAGTTTATACTAACAAGCCAGAAACATTAAATGATATCCTGAATAACATCAGGCATTTTATTCGTGAACTTCGACCTAATTTACCTTCTGCTGTCATTGAAAGTTGGGTCAACTGTATACGCGCAACCCAATGAAGTCACGGCGGTCACTTAACTGATGTTCTCAACACATAATGGCATTAATGATGCTCCGGAATAAAAAACAAATAAACCTGTCATTTGTTTTATTTAAGTTAAAAAATGGGACACTTGTTGAAAGATCCTATAGTAGATAAAGTAAAATTTACTCCTCTATTGAAGAATGAAATAAGATTATGTATTAGCCTTTGGGAAGGTATTCTCCCGTGGAAGTGGCTATTCCTGAATCACAGCGCTTTCTCACGCACTTGCTCATGCAAAGCTTAGCTCACACGCACACATGTAATTTCCGTGTAATCTTCTAAGGTGCGTCTGTGTCAGCCTTCAACCTGTATTCATTTTACCTTCTTCGGGTCGGTTTTCTTTGTGCATTGTGACTGCTTTTTCCGCACGAAATCTTCCTGGTTCTCTATATTTCACATCGATTTGAAATTACTTGTACACCGTGTTTAAAAATGAGACAGTGGATTTAAGTTTTATATTAAAAAAAACTTTGTGTATATATTATGTTATGCATATTTGTATTAACAAAATTGTGGTAATTTCTAAAGCACAAAATATATGGACCAGTTAACTGAATTTTTACTTTCGCTATTGGTAAGTAGGGGAAGTATTGTGTTCCACGCAAAATTTCGATATCGAGATTTCACCGGAAATATATGTTTTGAGCCCCCTGAATCCAGAAAAAGCATTTTTAGAAAAAGGTCCATGTGTGTGTCTGTTTGTGTGTGTGTCTGTCTGTGGACAGCATAACTCAAAAACGAAAAGTCGGTAAAAAACCAAAGTTAGTATTTAAATTTGATGTCTTTCAAGGATGTGATACGGAAGTTTTGAAGAAAATAGCCCCACCCTACATTACCCTTTACATGGAAGATTTTTCGAAAATTTTGATTTTCTTGAAAATGGCTCTAACGATTTTGAGTAAAATGTCATATGTTTGAGATATTTTGATGACAAATGAAATGTATATATTGAATTTTCTGGCTATAGCCCCTGTAGTCGTTTTTACTCTGGACGGCTTTTGCATAACTGGTAAACCGTTAGAGATAGACCAAATCATACTATACAAAAAATGTAGATCTTGCTAAAATACACAATTTATGTCTCAATAAATTTTCTTGTAGAGTGAACCATTTCGGAGATATTCCTTGTCATGTGTGTCAGTTTTGGAAAACTTATACTTCAATCAAATGCAACATCGTTGTTTTAAACGATTTGACTTCGCTCAAAGCCTACTGTATTCCCATATTCCCCTTGTACCTACAAGGAAATAAGCAATAAGATAATTTCTGTAGATGTTTATGTCAACTAACACGATGAAGATATAGGAATAAGAGTTTGTAAGAATGGTTAGTACAAGAGTAGAGAAAGTCACATGAGCTTACATTTTATGGCAAATACATGGGATATAGTATCTAGATTAATGTTATTTATGAAATAGTGGAGATAAATATGATTGGACGGTCTGATAAACACTTGCTCATGAGTTAAGGAACATAGGGTTCGAAACGTTCACAAGTAGACAGAAGTAGACAGAAGAATCTACCGCTTGTTTACATCCTGTGCGGCGTTCCTGTACATTGCCATTCCCGGCGAGCAATTGACGTGACAAACAGGGCTCGTAAATTTGTCACTGTGTGTGTGTGTGTGTGAGGCACAACCAAAGGACATATGTACTCACCACAAATATGTATGTCTGCGGTCGCTTTGTTAGGGAACACGGCTGCAGGAGGTCCATCGCGGCTCGCTCATTGATTGTTCACTGACGTAACAACATGTGATGGATGTCTTAAATCTCATAGCAGTACTACATCAAATATTACCTACCAGAAAATGCTTCTCAAAGCCCTAAGTAATGTTTCTACTCATCCTCTAACACCTACATATTAGGCAGAGATGTATTATGTCTTCATGTTAGTTGAGATAAACATTTGCACAAATTATCTTATTGCTTATTTCCTTGTAGGTACAAAGGGAATATGGGAATACAGCAGGCTTTGTGCGACAGTCAAATCTTAAAAGAGCTTTGAGATTCCGTTCTCTTTGCACACTTAAGTTTAGTTTTCCGAAACTGATACAAATAACGAGGAATATCTCCGAAATGGTTCACTCTACAAAAAATTTATTCAGACATAAATTGTGTGTTTTAGCAAGATCTACATTTTTTGTGGAGTAGGATTTGGTCTATCTTTTATGGTTTACCAGATTTCCAAAAGTCATCCAGAGTAAATAGGACTACATAGGCTATAGCCAGAAAATTCAAAATATACATTTAATGTGTCATACAAATATGTTAAACATACAACATTTTAATCAAAATCGTTAGTCATCTTCAAGAAAATCAAAATTTTCGAAAAATTTTCCATGTAAAGGGTAGTTTAGGGTGGGGCGATTTTCTTCAAAATCTTCGTGTCGCATCCTTGAAAGACATTAAACTAAAATGCCAACTTTAGTTGTTAACATTTTGTTTTTGAGTTATGCTGTCCACAGACTGACACACACACACAACCTTTTTGTAAAAATGTTTTTCTTTATTCAGCGGGCCTCAAAACATATTTCCGGTGAAATCTCGACATCGGATTTTTGGGTGGAATACAATACTTCCTCTACTTTGCTATACGTAGTTAAAAAAAAAAAAAAAAAAAAAAAAAAAAAAAAAAAAAAAAAAGCTTTTAAAACATATTAATAACACTAAGATTCTGATAAAAGTTACATACCAAGTTATAATTTGTGAACCATTGATGTAATTAACATCGTGAAAAGTTTTGATTCGTTTATTTTCAAGTTGAGAAAACCCCATTTTTCTACTAATATACATCAGATTATCTGTTTGACACACTTTCCTCCATTTGTCTAGTAGCCTCTGCTGAGACTCATAACTTAACCACTTCTTTTCGCTGAACATTTTGTTTGAGTCCTTTTTGGCACATATTTTGTTCAAATACTGTCCAAAATTTAAGCGGAGAAGAGGCGTTTGAATGTAGCGCGCATGGCATTTAAAGGTTATGTTAGACCTTTAAAACTTGCGGAATATAAAACATTTCACTGCCAACCGAGGACTGAAGTTTTGGGGAAAATGTACATGCATAAACCTAACAATAGTCAATTTGGTTGAAGCAGTATCTTCTGTAAGCCCCCTAAAATAATCATAACTGGGCAAACAGAGGTAACAGAGGCTGACTTCATTTGTTTAAAACTAAACAAGATGGACACGAATCAAGTGAAAATATTTTCTTAGCTATAACACAGATCAAGATAATTTAATGTGTGTTGAGGTAACATGGCGTAATTTAAAGAAGAGATCAAGTTAAAAATATACTTCTTCATTAAAACTGGTGAGTGGTGATATTTTAAAGTACTGGTTATAAGTTTAAACAGGATAAACATTGAACATCGTTAGTTGTGTTTGGTCGTTGTTCAGGATTTTGGTTATCATTTAAAACATATAATGTTTGCTCAAGAAAGCTGTAAATTGAGAAGACGCCGAGTGTAAATACCATACCATTCTAATAATTGAAAATCCCATTACATGGTAATTTCTCAGTCCCTTAAAAGGTTTCATAAAAGCGAAGTAACGCAATTATTACAAACCACAACTATGTTTAAAAGACAACTAGATTTATGTATAAATAGCAAACTTTCTAACCACACTTCTTTGCCTATGTATGTAGACATGAGCAGTGGAGTACGTGGGGTTTTGGAAAATTTGCGTCTCTGAGCCCTCAAGGTTGCAAATACAATACTATTTGAAGACGAGCCTATAATAAAGGTAACCGATCAGACAAGGTATCAAAAGTCCCCATCAGTTTGAAGCACCGATATCAAACACCTCCTTCCCTTATGCTCTAGGCACTAACGTATAATTTGCTGTCTGAATATGGTCTACAACACAAGTGCTATTGTTATCGACAATGATGCATCAGTAAACAGAGGTTTCTCAACACTTATGGGGTAATTCACATATCCTGTTTCTAATACTTCTCCTTTTTATGAATAACCAGCTGTCTTAACTGACAATGTACGATTTAATTCTTACTTTCTTACCACGTGTAGTAAAGTAGAGGGAGTATTGTATTCCACCCAAAACTTCGATGTCAAGATTTCACCGGAAATTGTTTCTCAGGCCCCTAAATCCCAAAAAGAACATTTTTAGAAAAAGTTATGTGTGCATGTCTCTGAACAGCATAATTCAAAATCGAAAAGCTGGTTAAAAACCAAAGTTGGTATTTAGGTTTGTTTATAAAGGGAATTTAATTGTATATTATGCAACGCGACTATAATGGTAGTAATTTCATACAAGTGTCTTAATTACCATTACAGTTAAGTTCATACGACAATTTAAGCTCGACCATATACCTAATTTTATAGTTGAAATATTGTAAAATGTTATACACTCACCAGGGAGAATGACCTACATCAGCTGATATTTGGAGTTCTGCGCAGGCGCTAAACGATCGATTCGTTTCCAGCACGTCACAGCTGCATGATGAAAATGATAACCTTGGAATGTTACGTAACATTGAAAATAGAAGGCAAATTGAATATATTGGTTTTCAGACGAAACTTTATTTCATGTATAAGTTATTTATTGTAAATTAGTGCAATTAATTTGCTTAGGGACTGTGCTTAGTGCAATATTCTTGGAAGTTGATGCTGTATTGAGGTTGCATCTTACTGGCGCTAGTATCCGACATTTTAGTGTTTTCTAAACTCGCGCTAGTTGCGTTTCGAGAATTAATCGATATTGAGCTTTGCCATTGTTGCATGGGAATTCTCTGATTGGTGGAACACCTGTACTTTAATGAAAGTTTGAACTTAAGGAGGTCTATTAAAGAATCGCTATCAGACTTATAATTAATAAATTTGGGTATCGTCGAGCATAATAGCTTATTATGGAACGAGACTATATTGGTAGGATTTTAATTATTATAGTAAAGTCTCATATCAGTATTTATACTCGAGTATGTGTCTAACTTTAAAATATTTATAAATTATGCTTAATATTCTACATTTACCTGAGTCAATGAATACATTGATCTAACCTCCGCAGTGAAGCAGCTGTGATACTTTGTGTCAATTCTTCAAAGTACACCAGCAATACGTTTTGTGAAAACGACATTATGTAATTATTTTGATTTCCTCTAGATTGAATTCTACATGGAAACGCGGATCGTATAGAGAATGGGATTGGACTCAAATCGATTTCAAATCCCCATGGAAACGTACTAATTATATCTACGATAAATGTTTACTTTATCTCGATTAACTAGAAATAGAATAACTGAAGTTTCCAAGAGTCTGTTAGAAGACTGAGTAGAGAAATTGAACACTTCAGATTTTGCCCATATAGCACCTGCATTGGGTTGTACGTTAAATGGTCGTTTTGCTGAAACACAAAACAAGAAATTTACCCATGTAGGTAAGTACGAACAATCAAGTTAACGACATGTTCCCTATCATTATAAGCACATTAAGCGATGTACAAACCGGCTATTTACATTTACCAACAAGTAATTTGCCCCCCAGGGAGGTTCATCATGACTCATTTCCTTAAAAGCTTTTGCCTGGTCGAGTAATAGTCTTGTCTAACACAGGATATAGGCAGCGATTTGGTTTTCATCATTGATCATCAGAAGTGAATCTCAGGACAAATACAGTGCAGCTAACTGGACAACTAATTTTGAGGGATGGAAAATCTTTGCTTAACAATTCAGGTAATAAAGCAGGTCAAGAAATTTACCTTCTTTTTCTTCTTCTTATGTACAGGATAATATCTTGTTCATTTCCCCCTTTATTCCTTGGATGAGCTATAAATGATGTCAATCCATCTACTAGCGGGTCTTCCTCTTCTCCTTTTCCCATCTAAAGGTCTGCCTTCTTTGGCTAGACGGTTGTTTGCCGTCCTGTTAATGTGTTCTTTCCAGTATACGTTCTCCAAGCAATAATTAAAGCTAATAATGAACCCCGTTGTTCGACATTGTATTGCTGGTTTTTGTAGATGTTTTCTGGATAGCTCGAGCACTGAGTTTTACCACAGTTTAATGATGTATTACTTTGTAAACTGTTTAGTTGAGATATACCGACCGCCATTTCTTCTTGAACCTACAACTTCGCAGTCCAATATACATATATCTTACAATACTACTTCTACATACTGTAAGTAGACATTATTGGATGTCTGCCTGCAGCAGAATTGTAAATCCGCCACTGTGTGTGGTCTGCAGGGAATATTCTGTAGAAAGTTTCTCATAGTTGCTAATTATCATACTTGATCAGGAATATCATGGTTGTTAATTTGACGGCGTGGCGACCAGCTCATTATCCCCATGAATCTAAGGCAGGCGGGCAGGCGGGCGATCTTGTTGATTAATGACCTGACGATCGCGCGTCCCCACTTGTTAGGCTTGGCTGTGACCTTATCAGTAGGCTGCCAATCTGACACCTGAATAATGACTATCCTCTTACACAGGCAGGGAATGCTGTGGCTCTTACAACATGCTTTGTAATTCGATTGTAAACTGCGACAGACAGCTATAAATGGCTTGTCTCTCTTCTTAAACATACCAGTACCTACCTGACAAATTTACATCTTGTGAACAAGCAGCCTTTACTATTTCTATGTGCTTTGTTTATCTATTACTACGAGTATTCATATATGTATCACAGATCTAGTGCACGTTTCACTGGAAATATATCTTTTGACACCCCTGATTTAAAAAAAAGCACTTTTGGATAACGTTCAATGTGTGCGAGTATGCATATCAGCATAACTCAAACACGAATTTCGGACGAATAGGATAGTTACTATTTAAGTTCACGATTGGCTCGTGGCTGGGGGTTCAAACCTGGGGGGGATCATTGGATTATTGTATTCCACCCAAAAATCCGATTTCGAAGTTTCACCGGAAATATGTTTTGAGGCGCCCTTAATAAAAAACCCATTTTTAGTAAAAGCTTCATGTGTGTGTGTGTGTGTGTGTGTGTGTGTGTGTGTGTGTGTGTGTGTGTGTGTGTGTGTGTGTGTGTGCATATGTGGACAGCATAACTCAAAAACGAAAAGTAAATTAAAAACCAAAGTTGATATTTAAGTTTAATATCCTTCAGGGATGCGACACGAAGATCTTGAAGAAAATTCCTTCACCCTAAACTACCCTTTACATGGAAACATTTTCTAAACCTGAGTTTCTCGAAAATGGCTAACGATTTTGATTAGAATGCAATATGTTTGAGATATCTTTATGACAAATGAAATGTGTTTCTTGAATTTTCTGCCTATAGCACATGTCCTATTTACTCCGGATGACTTTTGAATAACTCATAAACCGTAAGAGACAGACGAAATCTTACGATACGAAAAATGTAGATCTTGTTAAAACATAATTTATGTCCAAACGCACCTTTTTGAGTGGACCATTTCCGAGCTGAGGATTATCGTGTGAGTTTTGCAATACTTAAACGTTCGTCAAATGGAACATCGTTATTCATTTTTTATATATTAGCCGTGCAAAGAGAATAGAATCTCAAAGCTTAAAAAGATTTGACTATCGCACAAACCCTACTGTATTCTAATATTCCCCTTGTACCTACAAGGAAATAAGCAATAAGATAATTTCTGCAAATGTTTATCTCAACCAACACGAAGAAACTATAGGAATAAAAGTTGGTGAGAAGGTTTAGTACAAGAGTAGAGAAAGTCATGTGAGTGCAACGCCACATCTTTTGGGGTGTTTCTCTGGGTGACTAGGCGAATGCTACGAAGGATAATTACATCCTTCAAATTTCCTGTCCTTCCATTTGATTTCACTTCACCTTTCATCCTTGTTGTTCAGGAGTTCCAAGTTTCGCGAGTTTCAATGTGTATTGCTCTCTGTAGATATTCGTCCTTGGAATCGCGGGAGGTCGTCTCCGTGAACCGGACTCGCAGGAGATATAGAGGAACGCAAGGTGGGGAGCCGGTTGTACGAGTTGTAGGGAGATTCGATCTGTAGCTATTAGGGGCCCCTGCCTCTGATGTCCGGCCGTCCTTAGTAGGCTCTAAGTGCTAAGTCTCCCCTTCGAGCCTTCCCATAGTCAGTTAACTCAAGTGAAGTATTCCCAAGGTCCACATTTGTTCCAAGTCCACGCTAACAGCTGTAAGTCCTCTCATCCCACTACCATTCTCATCATTACTCTATCACCGGATTTAACGGACCCCGCTCTCTGGGTAACTCCATCTCAGAAATGGGTCCATTCATTGAGGTCACCCCCTACAGGTCATAGGCCGTAATGATGAGAACATCTTTTGTGAGTAGCTTTGTGTACACATCTTGTAGATTAGCAATTGCATATTGCAGAAAATTCCAGATATACATTTTATTTTATACATGACTTTGACTACAGTGCTGCCGAAATAAGCAAACTACTTGAAATACACAAATGCTCGTAGCCTGACCGAAGCACCTAAAGAAAGAAAAGAAAATAGATCCACCACTATTTAATGTTACTGCTGTTTAAAATCTGTTCGCAATTATGGTTAATGTTTCACTTTTAACATACTACACTTATAAGTTTTATATGAGAGCAGGAAAAGCCCCACTGACTAAGAATTGGGTCGTTTTTAAATTGTGAACAGACTATGCCAGTCGGCCAGTAAGGAATATGGCGGCTAACTTATGAGTTGTCATAACATAATACTCATGTTAATAAAGAAACTTCCTTTTGTCTATTGCTATAGACCCCTTTAAATTGTATGTTAATATGGAGAGCTTTAATTGAAATACTTAGTGTTTTTAATCCTTGACGTTTTAGGTTATGTTGCTGCAGGTTTTCGTTGTCTTAACTTTTTTTTTCACGAGCACATTCAGTCTCACATTTACACTTACAGACTCTATGGGGTGTAGGGAGTAATCCTATAAGAACAATTCCCGCCCCCGGCCAGGATTCGAACCTGCCTCGGGTGAGAGGTCAGCTCGCTCACCATTCGATCACTAAGGCAACCAGATAAACATTTGGGGACATAAACTTGTGTTCTTACATATTCCTTGTAGCTGCAGTGGGAGTACGAGAATATGCACAGTAGATTTAAGTGATAGTCCAATGGTTTTGAAAGGTCGTTCTCTACGAATGAACAGGAGGAGGAACCAATGACTTCCGGTTTAAGAAAGGTATAAGTACTGAAAAATTCAAACCCTCTCCCTCCGGAAAATCCTCTCTGCTCCCATCCTAACCACTAACCAAACCCTTCACCAGGAAACCCAGATCCCATCCATTCCCGAGGCAATAACAAAAAGAGCCACTGTCGCGTGGACGCGCATCAGAAATCACCAAAATGACGTGATTGCCAATATTGGCAAGGGCGAGCCAAAGCATCGTAAACATGCTAGAATTAAAATGTTCTAGACATTGCATGGCTCGCCGACTGATGCGCACCCATGCAACCCAGGCCCTAGGCCACACACTCCGAAGAGGTCTGTGCCTCGCAAACGCCACAGGAGCTGCAACCTGGCCGCACAGGAAAACTGCGGAAAAACTGTACATAGTGAAGTGTATATATTGCAGTGTAAATGTATATACGAGCGCGCGCGCGCGCGCGTGTGTGTGTGTGTGTGTGTGTGTGTGTGTGTGTGTGTGTGTGTGTGTGTGTGTGTGTGTGTGTGTGTGTGTGTGTGTGTGTGCGTGTGCGTGTGTGTGTGTGTGTGCGTGCGTGTGATGGGACATATGTGTGGCATGCCCAGGAGTGAGTCAGCGTATGTATCCGTGTACATAAACAAAAAACTAACAAAAAAGGACAAACAAAAAGGACTGAAAATACGCCCAAAAATTGTTCTCGGTGAGCTAAGGCTGCTCACAGTATGGGTTTGATGAGATAAAAGCAATGAGAGTAACCATGTAAATTTTGTAAATTATAATTAATGTAAATTTTAACCTGTAAGCGGGGCCCCTTTGTACCGGCACCAGGCAAATATTCCTGAATAAAATAACTCTGAACTCTGAACAAGGAATATCTTGGAAATGCAAAAATCTCTACTCTGGTGCGATTCTTACAAACTCTTATTCCTATATCTTCTTCGTGTTAGTAGAGATAAACATTTATACAAATTATCTTATTGCTTATTTCCTTGTAGGTACAAGGGGAATATTAGAATACAGTAGACTTTGTGCGATAGTCAAATGTTTTAAAGCTTTGAGTTTCCATTCTTTTTGCACACTTAACATATAAAAAAACGAACAACGATGTTCCATTTCACGAAAGTTTTAAGTTTTCCGAAACTCACGCACATAACCAGGAATACCTCAGAAATGGTTCACTCTGCAAAAAAATTTAACGATAAATTGTGTTTTAGCAAGCTATAAGCTATAGCCAGAAAATTCAAGATATACATTTCATTTTTCATACAAATATCTTAAACATATAATATTTTCATCAAAATCGTTAGAGCCATTTTCAAAAAAATAAAATTTTTTTGAAAAATGTTCCATGTAAAAGGTAGTTTATGGTGGGGTTATTTTCTTCAAAATCTTCGTGTCGCATCCTTGAAAGACAAACTTAAATATCTACTTTGGTTTTTAACCTACTTTTCGGTTTTGAGTTATGCTGTCCACACACACACACACGCATACACGCATACACACAGATATTTTTCTAAAATACTCTTATTTCGATGAGGGGGTCTCAAAACATATTTCCGGTGAGATCTCGACATCGAATTTTTGGGTGGAATACGATACTTCCTCTGCTTACCAGTAGAGAAAGGAAAAACCCACATTTTCGAATGTTTCTGTGTAATTCGTTTTTAAAACTTTTCCCTTTTAAGTTACACAGTGCACACACAGATATCTTTTTAAAATGCTGTTTGAGGGTTCAGGGGTCTTAAAACATGCATTTCCCTCGAAATCTCCAGTAAAGCTAAACAGCAGCGAAAGTAGGATGTTATTCATTCGTTTAGCATTGTTTTATGGCTTTATTCACACATCATCATGTTTGATATTTATAGAAGATAACAGAATCGTATAGTTTGCCATATACGAAATTTGTGCCGTAAATTCCTTGGTATGGGCGTGTGGGTAAACTCCTCAGTGATAAATAGTGAATGAAAATGTTCCCCAACCTGCTGAGAAATATCTGACATTAAATATCAAGAAGCACTTCAGCAGAACCTTACCAAATTGAATTGCATGCTAGTGAAATAAGTCTATAAATTATTGGCTAATGATCGAAACATGGCGCTGGCGTTTAGAAACTTTCCTCGGAGGTCAGCAAGGAGGTCATTGGATGAAGGAGGTGACGCCCTCGCTTGCGTTGCGTCACCACCAGTTTCACACATGTCATTGGGACATTACTACATGGAACTCAGAGTTTTCTGCTTTGAAGTGCAGGGATTTCGTCATCTACGAGTACTTGGTAAATTTCAAACTGCTGTTCCAGGAGACAGTTGCTAGCGACTTGCAACACCTGCAAGTACCTTCTGGTGGGAGCGGATCAGGGGCCGTAACTTCTTGTACAAACAACAAAACCATCATCTTTGGTGGACTTTGTATCCTTTCCTGGGCTCTTTTGAGGCGTGTTCTTCACCTTACACAACGGTGTCCAAACTTGTCTCTTTGGAGACGCTTACGTAAAGAGCTGCTATTCCCCACTCCACTCCTTCAGTTTGAGGCACAGTCACCAGTATCCAGTGACAGATGATTCCATGGCAGTTACTCAGTCATACCTTAAATAAAAAATAAAAAAAATATTGTCGGTCTAGGTGGCTCAGTTGGTTAGACGCTGGCCTACTGATCCCAAGGTCACGGGTTCAAATCCGGCCCAGTTAAGTGTGCTTAAAAACGACAGCTCCATGTCAGTAGATTTACTAGCATGTAAAAGAACTCCTGCAGGACGAAATTCCGGCACACTGGCAACGCTGATATGATCCTGGCAATTGACAGCGTCATTAAACAACAAAATAATTTAAAATAATTTATAATAATTTCATACCTTAAATATTCTGACAATGTCCTCAGAAGAACTCTTCATTGTTGATGATTTTTGTATAAATGGTAAACAGTAGACAGACAAAACCTTACCAAATACAAAACGTGGAGCTCACTAAAACCATTTATGTCAAGTATGTCTTTTTTCTTTTCAGTCAACCATTTCCGAAATATTCTTCATTATTTGTTTCAATTTGCCAATACTTATACTTTTCTCCAATAGGAATGTGTTATTATTTTTTATTTTCTCTACTAGTAAGTAGAGGAAGTATCTATTCTATTGCACCCAAAAATTCGATGTCGATATTTTACCGGAAATATATGTTTTGAGGCCCCCCTGAATCCAAAAAAGCATTTTTAGAAAAAGGTCCGTGTGTGTGTTTATCAGTCTGTGGAAAACTTAACTCAAAAATGAAAAGTGGGTTATAAATCAAAGTAGATATTTAAGTTTGTCTTTCAACGATGCGACACCAAGATTTTGAAGAAAATTGCTCCACCCTAAACTACGCTTTATGTGGAAAATTTTTCGAAAATTTTGATTTTCTTAAAAATGGCTAACGATTTTGATTAAAATCCCATTATGTTTGAGATACTTTTATTACAAATGAAATGTATATCTTGAATTTTCTGGCTTCTGACGTAAGTGGTAAAACGTTAGAGATAGACCAGATCATAATATACAGAAATTTAGATCTTGCTAAAATACACAATTTATGTCTCAATACATTTTCTTGTAGGTTGAACCATTTCGGAGATATTCCTTGTTATGTGTGTGAGTTTCGGAAAACTTAGAACTTTCGTGAAATGGAACATCGTTGTTCGTTTTTTTATATGTTAGGTGTGCAAAGAGAACGGAATCTCAAAGCTTTAAAAGATTTGACTATCGCACAAAGCCTACTGTATTCTAATATTCCCCTTGTACCTACAAGGAAATGTGCAATAAGATAATTTGTACAAATGTTTATCTCAACTAACACGAAGAAGATATAGGAATAAGAGTTTGTAAGAATGGTTAGTACAAGAGTAGAGAAAGTCATGTGAGTGCAACACATTAGATTCTTCAGTCTCACTCTGCCCTTTCCAATCCCGTCCTATACAGGGCTATTGAATGGAGGAACATTAAGTACAAGATTGTGTAAAGAAACATTTCATACTACAGCATTACTTAAATTTTTGTTAGCACTTAAGATGAAAAGACAGCTGGGTCCACTTATGGAGGTAATACGGTAAAATATACCAGCAGTTGCATAATCTGATGAAATTTCTTGCCGCGGTGACTTCGCGCACATTCCTACAAGATTATAAATATACGGTCTTACACCATATATGCGTAAAGTTTCGTCGGCAGCTGTCCTTTTAGCAATAAGATCATTTCTGTAAATGTTTATCTCCATTAATACCAAGTAGATAGAGACATAAGCGTTTGTAAGTGTCCGTTAGCTATCCAAAATTAAACTATTTAACTAGGTTAAATACAAAGTTGCAATTTAATTGAGCAGTTCTCCAAAGATGAGATTTAATGTTTTCTAGAAAATCCGTACAGCGAACTACCTTTTAGGTGGAAAATGGCTCTAATTATTTTGGTAAAAATATAATTTTTTTACATCTTGGATTTTCTACCAATGGCACTTGAAGTCCTCTTCATTCTGGATGAATTTTGCATTACGAAAAATCTGTAGAATTAATAGTCTTATTATACAAAACATATAGATTTTGTTAGGGCAATTATTTGGTGTTTAACTATTTGGAAGATGCTTCTGATTAATAATTTGAATTTGAAAATAGCTAATTGTACTCTTCTGCAAACGCAAATTCGTTGTTTTATTGCTTGGCCTTGCAAAGAGAATGAAATTTTAAAGCCATCGCTTAGCAACCAGGTTTAAAACATGCGACTATCGGTTAAGCCTACTGTATTGTGCTAATGCTCTTGTATTACAAGAATGGGTAGAGAAAGTAATATGATAACGCTTCAGGTGGCTACATATTTGGTACATTCTGCTTGTTATAGCCACGAAATTTATGTTGTAGACTGGTTTCTTTAGAAAAAAATCAGGTGTTGAAATTTTATATTTTATTTTGTGTAAATATCGGCGCGAAGACGTGAAAAATCTTATGTATTACACTCACACGACTTTCTCTACTCTTGTACTAAGAAGTGTTACCAACTGTTATTGCTCTATCTTCTTCGTGTCAGATGAGATAAATATTTGCAGAAATTATCTTGTTTATTTCCTTGTAGGTACAAGGGGAATATGGGAGTTGTTTTTGAGCGATAGTCAAATCTTTTAAAGCTTTGACATTCCGTTCTCTTTGCACGGCTAACACATAAAAAGTGAATAACGACCCCTCATTTGAGGAAAGTATAAGAACTTCAAAACTCTCACAAATAGCAAATACCTCCGAAATGGTTCACTCCACAAAAAAATGCATTTAGACAACTTGTGTTTGAGCTATAGTTTTGTTTAGTAAGATTTTGTCTATCTCTTACGGTTTACGAGTTATTCAAAAGTCATCCAGAGTAAACAGGACTACATAGGCTGTAGCCAGAAAATTCAAACTATAAATTTCATTTGTCGTACAAATATCTTAAACATATGACATTTTAATCAAAATCGTTAGAGCCATTTTCAAGAAAATATTTTCGAAAAATTTTCCACGTAAAGGGTAGTTTAGGGTGAGGCTATTTTCTTCAAAATCTTCGTGTCGCATTTTAACACATACACATGGACCTTTTTCTAAAAATGCTTTTTTTTTTTATTCAGGGTCTTCAAAACATATTTCCGGTGAAATCTCGATGTCGAAATACTTCCCCTACTTAATATATGTAGTAGAGAAAGTAAAAACATATGAGCTGGGTTTATTCATAATGGTGATATGGTAAAATATACTAGTAGTAGGTCCATGTTCTGACGAAATTCCTCGCTGCGGTGACTTCGCGCACATTCCTGCAAGATTATAAATATACCTTATATACGGTCTTGTTCATCGTCGGCAGCTATCATTTTATATAGTGTTTACATATGGCGTGTCTGCAGAGAAACCGCCAATTATTACGAAAGACGCGCGCGTCAGTCATCTGTTAGCCTACTTCACACCTGGCTGACTGAAAAACAAACACTGCAGGGAGGTCTGATTGTATTTTATTATTTCTTTGTTGCAAGGTTGTTTGGCTAAAAGAGCTGTGTAAATACCAGCGGCCATGTATTGTTTAGTATGTCCACGTGCACGCATTTGCATGCAAGTCTGTTGCATGGAAAACAAGTGCCTATCTAGGGAAGACAGGTCCATAAATGAGAAAAGTCGTTATGTTTTACTTCCTTAAACTATCATCACATTCCACTTGTGCTTTGTTTTTTACCAGTTAGGGGATCTGGGGACTCAAATTTGAATTTTCTGTACTACTACCTCCACTACGTATAGTGGAGATGCTGAGATTTCATCGCAAACGTTTTGAGGCCCCTGAAACCAAAGAAAACATTTTTAGAAAAAGGTCCTTTGCGTGTGTGTCTGTTTGTGGACAGCATAGCTCAAAAACCAAAAGTAGGTTAAAAACCAAAGTTGGTGTTTAAGTTTAATATCATTCAAGGGATGCAACACGAACATTTTGAAGAAAATTCCTCAACCCTAAACTACCCTTTACATGGAAAATTTTGATTTCTCAAAAATGGCTTTAACAATTTTTACTAAAATTCCATGTGTTTGAGATATTTTTATGCTAAATGAAATGCATAATCTGAATTTTTTGTCTGTGGCCTATGTAGTCCTATTTGCTCTGCATGACTTTTGAATAACTCGTAAATCGTAAGAGATAGACCAAATCTTACTGTACAAAAAATATAGATCTTGCTAAAATACACAGTTTATGTCCAAACAAATTGTTTGAGGAGCGAACGATTTCGGAGATATTGCTTGTTATTTGTGTGAGTTTTGTAATACTTAAACATTTCTCTTGACGGAGCAAAGAGAATGGAATTTCAAAGCTTTAATATGGTGATCACCTTTAAATCATTTGACTATCGCTCAAAGCCTACTGTATTCGTATATTCCCCTTGTAGCTATATGTAAATTAAGAATAAGATCGTTTGTGCAAATGTTTGTCAACTAACATGAAGATATGGGAATAAGAGTTTAGAGAAAGTTATGTGAGTGCAACACGTCAGATTTTTATAGTTATGAGATCAAAGTACCACACAAAGTTTCAGCACAATCTGTTATATAGTTTTCAGAAATCAATTAATTTGTTCACAATGTAAAAATACATTAATATTCACAATACACTAAATATCACAACAGTTTTATTTTATAAATTCTAGTTGACCAACAAACACCATCAATCTCTCACAGAAAGGAAAAAAAAATACTTTTAAGTTAACTAGCTTCTTTGCTTTGATGGGATCGAAAATACTTTTTAAGCTTTTGTGTATTTAATTTTATTAAAGCTAAACAAATATTCGGATTGTGAAACGAGTGAATTTGAAGTTGAATAAAGGAAGCACATATCCGAAAAATTGTTGGAGCATGTGCACAACAAGTTCAAACTGCTGCCTTCATTCGCGAAAAATTTATCACATTTAATTATCAACTCCTCTGTCTTATGTTGTTATCAGGTTAGATATTCTAGCTAGACTGTCCCACATGCGCAACAGTTTACGTAATTTGACACAAAAGAGTCGCTCTTCAAGTCTCAAAAATGGCTGACACTCGCTTTGGTGAAGCATCTAATGTTGAAATATCGTAGATAAAATAATCCGAAGAGAAAACCTCAGAGCACAGAATACAACAGCAAGTATGTTTGGAATAACTTTATTGAACGAAATTATAAAGTAACAACAGATACTAAAACTTCTCACATTGCCAACATCATAAAAGTTTGGAGCATCAGTATAAGAATCTAGGCTGTGCCAATGGACGCTGATGTATTGTATGGTGTTAATTCGTGAAATAGTCTTCATAAAGGCAACTCCTGATAGTCAAATTCTATACATAAATTACTATTTCATATACAGGATGGAAGAGAAGTCATTACATTGATTTAAACCAGTAGTAAATCGCGTATTTGGAACACATTTTGTATCTCACGTTTTTGTCTCTGACCATTTCCTACGGAAATATTCTAGTTCTGCCAAAAACAAGCTGGCAACACTGCAGATTGTGTGGGTGTCGCTTTCACTAGCTCAGTACATAAACAAACACGCTTCACTATTGTTACCACGCGTCTCCTGAACGTAAACAAATAACCACCTGTCTCCTTCTATATTTATTGTGCGAGTGTGTGCCAATCACAAGCGTTAGCTCCCAAGACATTACACGAAAACGAATGCGTCCAACCTGTTTACATCCACAAACCAGGTCAATTCCCTGACCAACCTCAACGCAACGTTGTCGAGTTACTTCACGTCTGAAAGAGCTGCTCGGAGTATTCCTTCACGCCTTTTAAGTGATTAATTATTTCGAAACCTGTGTCAGAAATAAGGTACTCCACACATCTTACAAGTAACAAAATGTTATATTCATACATTCTTGTGGAATTACGCATCCAATTTGGTTCGAAAACTATTTTTTTTCGAAGTCGGCTGATTAAAGAACAAAATTTAATTAGACTTTTTTATTTGTAATGCTTCTACATTAGAACACATATTAGAAGGAATCTAATGGCTTCCCTTCAGGTATCATATAGGAATTATCCCCTATTATTCCTCTGTTTTGCTGATATTGTCACTAGATAATTCTTTTGTTGAGGCAGTGTCACCAACTGTATCCCATAAATCGCATTATTCTGGTACGCAGACAGTACAAATGTTTACTGTGCGTGAATGTTCAGGGTCAGCAGTGCAGAGAGTGTGGGGAACAAGTCAAAACAAAGCGATATGAATGTGACGCTACACTCAACACTGTCTACACTTTAAAATGTTTCAAAATGAAGTCGCTAATTTTCATGACTCACTTATCTTAGTTGTATACTTCGTTCATTCAGCGAAATAATTTATATGTCTAATTAATTGATGAATATAAACACACCTTTTAGTTTTAAAATTGCATATGTAAATTTCCAAATCAAAATACCTCCATTTTATGTGACACATTTATAGTTCCCTTATATATGTAGTATTCGTAACAAAAAAATATCTGATGTGTTACACTCACATGACTTTCTCTACTCTTGTACTAACCATTCCTTCAAACTCTTATTCCTATATCTTCTTCGTGTTAGTTGAGATAAACATTTGTACAAATTATCTTATTGCTTATTTCCTTGTAGGTGCAAGGGGAATATGAGAATACAGTAGGCTTTGTGCGATAGTCAAATGTTTTAAAGCTTTGAGATTCCGTTCTCTTTAACGATATTCCATTTCAGGAAAGTTTTAAGTTTTCCTAAACTCACACACATAATAAGGAATATCTCCGAAATGGTTCACTCTAAAAAAAATGTATTTGGACATTGTGTGTTTTAGCAAGATCTACATTTTTTGTATGGTAAGATTTGGTCTATCTCTTATGGTTTACGAGTTACGTAAACGTCATACAGAGTAAACAGGACTACATGGGCTATAGCCAGAAAATTCAAAAAAGACATTTCATTTTTCATAAAAATATCTTAAACATATAACATTTTAAACATAATCATTACAGCCATCTTCGAGAAAATAAAAATTAAAAAAAAATGTCCATGTAAAGGGTAGTTTAGGATGGTATTTTAGTTTAGTGTTGGTGTTGCAACCTTAAATAAAAAAATGAGGCCTCAAAATATTTCCGGTGAAATGTTGACATTAAATTTTTGGGTGGTCCGCAAATGTTCCAGCATTTGCTATAGGCACGTAGAAGAGAAAGTAAAAAATCCGACGTGTCACATCAAGTGGTTCCGTGGTGTAGCGGTTATCACGTCTGCTTTACACGCAGAAGGTCCCCGGTTCGATCCCGGGCGGAACCATTAGTTTTTTTTTACCCACCGGAATGGCTTAGGTGGTAAAGTTGGGCCGATCTTTGCATTTCTAATTCAGCTTTTATGATTCTAACTTTGCGGTAACTTGACACATAAATAAAGCGATTACTTTGTAAGGAATTGTAAAGCCGACTTTCGGCTGAACTATAACGTATGTTGTCCGGAGGTCGCGGGTTCGATCCTCTCGGCTTACCTTCCTGAACCGTGGGCTTTTTCGGAGGTTTCCGCGGTTCGTCCGAATTCCCTGTCCCTCCATGTTGTTAAATTAATCATTTAATTTCAACCTTCATCCCGTTAGGTTTCTTTCAGGGTTGGAAGTGTCGGCGAGAGTCGCGCCAGCAGCACGGGGAAACAAATGCGCTATGAAAGTCTCGTCTCCCGGACTGGAAGGCGAGCCACTGGTTTTGGCCACCCACCCCCCTAGGGATGCTACAAGTCCGAGGGGTGGAGCAGGTTTCCGAGTCGCGCGCCGCCCTTGGGAGTACAAACGCGAAAGGGTGGGAGAAAACCGTGCTGAGCCAGCCTCCGCCGGGGTGCTTCTTAATGGAAAAATGTAGGGACCCTACCCTCTCCTGTAATCGCCCTTAGGATCCATTCCCCTCATCCATGCTCACAGGGGATCCACCGTGAGGGACATAGACACAAAAGATCGCCTTTAGTCGAGGTGCTAAGATTGCCTCCGCAAGTTGCGATAGTCACCGAGTCATTTTGTATCTTTCTGCACCTATTGTTAAAGTATTCTTACAAAAGCATGATCTGTCCACTTAAGCTCAACGGAAATTATTTAATACGCATTTTCTTGTAGATACAATGAGAATGAAGTAATACAGTATGCTCAATAACCGACAGTCAAATATTTTAAGATCTGGTCGCTATATAATGTCTTTGAATTTCCGTTCTTTGTTTAATCAGGAGAGGAAATGAACTAATAAGTACTTATCTTCAAAGCACACAATTTGTCAAAAGTAGGGCTTTCTTGGAAGACGAACTTAAATACTAAATTCTTACCGAATTTTAGTTTGAGTTATGGTGTGTGTGTGTGTGTGTGTGTGTGTGTGTGTGTGTGTGTGTGTGTGTGTGTGTGTTTGTTTGTTTGTTTGGACAGTAACGCTCAAAAACGAAAAGTCGTTTAAAAACCAAAGTAGGTGTTTTAGTTTAATGTCTTTTAAGGATGCGACACGAAGATTTTCAACAAAATTTCTGCACCCTAAACTATCCTTTATACGGCAAATTTTTCGGAAATTTTGATTTTCTCGAAAATGGTACTAACGATTTTGATCAAAATGACATGTTTAAGATATATTTATAGAAAATTAAATGTGTATTTTGAATTTTCTGGCTATAGCCATATAGCCCGTTTATTCTTGATAACTTTTATCCAACTGGTAAACCGAAAGATATAGACTAGGCATGGGGAAGAAGGGTGACAGGAATGCAATCGAGTATTTGCCCTCTGCGCTTATTGACACAATTTGAAGGAGTGAGGCAAAGTAAACGTGGTTAAAACTACGATGCAGCGGAAGTGACACACTGAGTCAGTTCTCCCCATCATTTATATACACCAAATCTTATAAAAAGTAGGTTTCATTAAATCACAATGTATGTTGAATGATTTTTTGTGAAGTGAACTTTTTCTTATTTGTCAGAATTTGCCTTACTTATAGACTGTTCTCAAATGGGAAGTTGTTATTCATTTTTTTTTATCTCTTGGTCATCAAAAGAGAATGGAATTTCAGCGACCAGTTTTAAAACATAGGACTATCGCTTAAAGCCTACTGTATTCCCCTTGTACCTACAAGAAAATTAGTAATAAACAAGAAAATTGTGAATAAGTTTTTTGCTATAGTCACGTAAAATACAAAGTATTTTAAAGGCATTAATAGTGATGTGAAGATACGTTGTTGATTTGATTCAATCTCAGCGATGATGAAAACAAGTTAAGAGGTACAAACAAATGAAGCAGGAAACATGTTTCTTTGAGTGAAGTTCATAACCTTTTCACCACCTCCTACTACTGGATACAAGTTGCTCCTCCAGCTCCTCCCCACTGACTTTTATCAAGAATTTGCCTGCACTGGCATTTAAAAATCTCCATCTGTGGGTGTTCTTGGTACAATAAAACACGTGCCAGGTTGCCAGGGAGACCCTCCGCATTCCACCGCTGAAACGTGTTTGGCTTGGCAATATGGCCCTTTAAGAAGCCCATCATTAGTGCAAGGAATTCAAGATATCCTTCCTATCTCTAACTTCATCGCTACCTAACTTAATTGATAATTGTCAAGTGTTATGTTTCACTGCAACCTGCTAATGCGCAGTGCAATCGTAAACGTCGCTCCAAGAATGCAACAATGCCACCACCTCACCCATCATCTCAACCACAACAACACTGGGAACTAACAACAAGTGGTCTAAAGACTCTAACCAAACTTATGTCGTACAGATTTCAATCTTATGTCAACTATTTCACTCATAATCGCTTTGGTTATATCACCTTACGTTTCTAAACATCCTATGTTTTGTACTCACATTACTTTCTCTACTCTTGTACTAACCATTCTTACAAACTCTTATTCCTATATCTTCTTCGTGTTAGTTGAGATAAACATTTGCACAGATTATCTTATTGCTTATTTCCTTGTAGGTACAAGGGGAATATTAGAATACAGTAGGCTTTGTGCGATAGTCAGATCGTTTCAAGCTTTGAGACTCCGTTCTCTTTGCACGGCTAACATATAAAAAAAACGAACAACGATGTTGCATTTGACGAAAGTTTAAGATTTCCAAAACTGACACAAACAACAAAGGATGTCTCCGAAATGGTTCACCCTACAAGAAAATTTATTGAAACATAAATTGTGTATTTTAGCAAGATCTACATTTTTTGTACAGTATGATTTTGTCTATCTCTAACGGTTTACCAGTTATGCAAAAGTCGTCCAGAGTAAATACGACTACAGGTGCTATAGCCAGAAAATTCAAGATATACATTTCATTTGTCATAAAAATATCTCAAACATATGATATTTTAATCAAAATCGTTAGAGCCGTTTTCAAGAAACTCAAAATTTTCGAAAAATTTTCCATGTAAAGGGTAGTTTAGGGCGGGGCTATTTTCTTCAAAATCTTCGTGTCACATCCTTGAAAGACATTAAACTTAAATACCAACTTTGGTTTTTAACCGACTTTTCGTTTTTGAGTTATGCTGTCCACAGACACACAGACACACAGACTGACACAGACACTCAGACACACAGACACACAGACTGACACAGACACTCAGACACATACACTTTTTCTAAAATGCTTTTTTGGATTCAGGGGGTCTCAAAACATATATTTCCGGTGAAATCTCGACATCGAATTTTTGGGTGGAATACAATACTTCCTCTACTTACCAGTAGAGAAAGTAAAAAAGGAACAACGATGTTGCATTTGACGAAACTTTTAAGATTTCCAAAACTAACACACATAACACGGGATGTTTCCGAAATGGTTCACTCTACAAAAAAATTTATTTGGACTGCGTAATTTTAGCAAGATCTACATTTTTGTATAGTAAGATTTTGTAGTTATATATGTCATCCAGAGTAAACAGGAGTACATAGGCTATAATCAGAAAATTCAAAATATACATTTCATTTATCATAAAACTATCTTAAACATATGCCATTTTAATCAAAATCGTAATTTTTCATGTAAAGGGTAGTTTAGCTTGCAGCAATTTTCTTCGAAATTTTCGCGTCACATCCCTAAGGTACATTAGACTTAAATACCAACTTTGGTTTTTAATCGACTTTTCGTTTTTGAGTTATGCTGTCCACAGAGTGACACATACACATGGACCTTTCTGTAATTTTTTTTTCTTTAATTTAGAGGGCTTGAAAGATATATTTACAATGAAATCTCGAAATCGAATTTTTGGGTGGAATACAATACTTCCTCTACTAACTAGTAGAGAAAGTAAAAATCAGAAAGACTTCACGAATATTGCAGTGAGGATGTTGATATTTCAATTCCAGAGGCCGAGTAAAACAATTGTAATTTTAAATAACCTACCTTTAATGAACTACCTACTAACACAAATTCGTTCATTTATATTTATCATATGTCTAACTTCTCATTTCCCTGGATTAAGCACTAAAAGTGTTGTTCTCAGGGCCTACTGGATTACTTGTGGTGCCAACTGCGAAAATAAATCTTAATTAAAATGTGTGAATGTTATTGAAAGCTGTAAGTTGTTTACTTTCAAATCACTATTAATATATAGTACTACATAAATGAATTGCTAGTTATTTCAAGGAATATCCTAAACAAACACTACTCGAGCTTTCCGCTCCCAAATTATAGTCATATAAAACCTTGTCGTGGTATTACTACATAGCTGACATGGGGAAGAGGGGTGACAGGAATGTAATGGAGTATTTACCCTCTCCACTTACCGACACGATCTGAAGGACTGACCGGTTTTCTGAGGTAAGCAGACAATAGTGGGAGGCGTGGCTACGTGTGAGGCAATCGACGAGGTTAAAACTACGATTTAGGGGAAGTGACACATTGTGTCAGTTCTCCCCATCTACGCAACAGACTATTGTTCAAAACATTTTAATTTAGTGTACACCTCTAGACGTAATTACTACAGTTTTGTTCTGCGATATCTAAAATAAAATGCTTATATTATCTTATAGTCAGTGTTTTGGCTTCTTAACTCAAAGATTTTGGGTTCGGTTCTCGGCTTGCACGTGAAGTTTTCTTAAACCAGAACAATAACCTATAACTAAAGAGTCTGAAAAATGAATTTGAGAGCATAGTGAGTGTCTTATGTTAAAAAAAAACTATAAAAGTGAATAGGCGAGTAATAATATAAGTTGTACTTCAAGCCAGGGCCCCCGATATGACCAAAGAAGTTAAATGGGGCTATCAAATGAAACAACGCTTCATACAGCACTTAATAGCGCATCCGACCTTAGAAATGTGATCAACTTTTTCAAGGCATTGAATTGTACGAACAAGTTTAACCCTAAGAGTTAAAAAAGAATTATTATGAAATAGTAGGTCATAAGGTCATTAATGAAATATAAATTTAAACACTATATGACAAATAAATGTTAAATTCTATAAAAAATAATCTTAAATTATTAATTTCGGTCAGTACAGTTCGATTTACTCAGCACTGCCAACTGATAAAAACTAAACCCATGAATTGCATGTATTTTGATCTTTTGCTATGGTTATAACAGAAAACCAGTTTATGACCTCAAATAAATCTCACTTTATTTTTACAAGCGCATTCTAATGAATACTTTATTATCTCAAATGGTTAACGGAACAATTGTTAGGCAAATATCCACAAACACCAAACCTCTAGTAACATCTGCACGTTATGTCGATACTACTACAGGAAATGTGTCACGCATTCTTACACGTGCTTCAACTCCTTTTCTCTCCAGACACCAATGCCCTTAAATGTGCCCTTAGGATTGAGATCCTGCAAGTCGGGCGGCCATGCTACTGGACCTCCTTGACCAATCCATCTTTTGGATGAAGTGCATTGTGTGGTGTAAGCACTTAACACAAGTAACAGCTTATTTCTCAACTGGTATTTGTTTTCGTACATAAGTTTATAGGAACATGTATTCTAGGTTTGCCTAATTCCATGTGTTGCTATATTAGATACTTTTAAACACCATTTACATATGTATACACCCATCGAATTATCTATTTACTTATTAATGTCTAAAATTTATACCACACTTTAGTTTACAATTCTGAAATTCACTCCCAACCAGCCCACTGAGGTGCTCTTAGGGAATGAGACATCATTGATCCGTATAAAAGTTATGCCCAATACTTGCTACTTTCTGTTCACCCTGTATAAGGACGAAGCATGACTATATTTTACAAGGAGCGCCACGAGGCAGTTCCTTTATCCTCGATATTATGCAACAGGCAACTTTCTCGTCCCAAGCACAGGAAAAAAAATAAGCAATTATCTGTTCAGATTCGAAACTAAATTTAATATAGAAAATGAAAGTTGACGTAATATGCGATCGAGGGCAGTATTATGTAAGATGGAGCTATTAAAATGCAAAGCAGGGGTCAATTATCTGAGAATCTTCAAGCTGAAGGTCAAGCCGAAGTGCATGTGTCGATCCTTGCTGCTGCAGGCATCTTAAAGATTGCTTTGATTATAATATTTAGTAGCTCTTTTACTCGGCAGTAATATATGTCTACCACATTCATAACCCCATCATATTACAACCTCTAGCATTAGCATGGTCTTTCAAGTAATGTAGAGTAATATTCTAAGCCCGGGGCAGAGGCCATAGATTTTTAATACTGTATTAAACCATAAAGTTTTTAATAGTAGGTATATTACACAATGAGAGCATAATGGTAGCAATTAACACGCTGGTATATTTAGTGAAACAAGTGACTGCCATTGCCAGACATCTTAACCATAGCTAATTCGATTGTAATACGAGAATCGACAGTAGCGCCTTCAACTTTTATTCTTATGTTGGGCTTGACACAACGATACAGAAAGTATGTATGCTATAACCTATAAAAGTACAGTTTCAAAACCGAGAACACAATATGCTTTCAGCTGCGCAGGAATGTACGCAGACGTCTAAGCCTTGATCGCTACATACAGATGTTTTGATTGGCGACTAGCAGCGTCTTGTTGAACAGGTGCACTTTTGATTGGTCGATCAGTGTCACTATGAACTGGTACACATTTGATTGATCGATTAACAGTTTCATATGTAAGAAATAAAGCAGTAAATGTCATGAATTTAGCGTATATTGTTCAAAAGAGCTACAGAATTCCTTTTATATCAACTAGAATATATTACATGCGTTTTGCAATTAGTATAATGCGCTATGGTGCAAGTTCATTGATTAGGAATCAAAGCTTGTGGAAACTTCATTAGAAGAGCCCAAACTAAATATTACTTCGCAGTATTGGAGTTATTAAAACATATGCTTTACCCTTATTAAATATATCAGGAATATGAATACTTAATCAGATTAAACAGAGCACACCCAGTCGCGCACAAGCGAAATTTCGTGCGTCCGTTAGGTTTTAAATGAATAACCCTGAATATTTAAATTACCTGGGTGTGAATTTTTCTGGTAGAGTGAATATAGCCCAAGAAATTATTAATATCTGGATATATTAATGAGCTAGTATGGAGAAATAAAATATGAGAAAAGAGAAAGTCAACATTTGTAAAACAATAGTCCGACTTATCGATTAAAACAAGAACAGGGGCCACAAGAACACAGCGAATGATGGAAATGAAAGTGCTAAGGAAGATAGATAAGAGATGAAATCAGAGATGTATAAGATCCAACTGGCGACTGAACGGGTAAACAGAAGGAAGGAAGAATGGAATCCACATAATTATATCCAGGATGTCAGATAAACGTTAGTGAAAATAGCGAGATAAAATTCCGGAAGTAGTAGTCCGGGACGAGGCCCCCCCCCCCCCCAGCCAAAAAAAAAAAAAAAAAAAGATGGATTGATTTATATATAAAACAGATGACTACGTCTAACATAAAGAGAATAAAAATAAAATATTTGTTGAAGAAAGGGTATAGAAAGTCATGTGAATCACACATCATATTTTTTACTTTCTCTACTGGTAAGTAGGGCAAGTATTGTATTCCACCCAAAAATTCGATGTAGAGATTTCACCGGAAATATATGTTTTGAGGCCCCCTGAATCCAAAAAAAGCATTTTTAAAAAAAGGTCCGTGTGTGTGTTTGTGTGTCTGTCAGTCTGTGGACAGTATAGCTCAAAAGCGAAAACTCGGTTAAAAATCAAAGTTGGTATTTAAGTTTAATGTCTTTCAAGGATGCGACACGAAGATTTTGAAGCAAATAGCCCCACCCTAAACTACCCTTTACACGGAAAATTTTTCGAAAATTTTGATTTTCTTGAAAATGGCTGTAATGATTTTGATTAAAATGTCATATGTTTGAGATATTTTGATGACAAATGAAATGTATATCTTGAATTTTCTGGCTATAGCCCCTGTATTCGTATTTACTCTGGACGACTTTTGCATAACTGGTAAACCGTTAGAGATAGACCAAATCATACTATACAAAAAATGTAGATCTTGCTAAAATACACAATTTATGTCTCAATAAATTTTCTTGTAGGGTAAACCATTTCGGAGATATTCCTTGCTATGTGTGTGAGATTCGGAAAACTTAAAACTTTCGTGAAATGGATCATCGTTGTTCATTTTTTTATATGTTAAGTGTGCAAAGACAACGGAATCTCAAACATTTGACTATCACACAAAGTCTGCTCTATTCCCATATTCCCCTTGTACCTACAAGGAAATAAGGAGTAAGATAATTTGTACAAATGCTTATCTCAACTAACACGAAGAAGATATAGGAATAAGAGTTTGTAAGAATGGTTAGTACAAGGATAGAAGAAGTCATGTGAGTCTCACGTCATATTTTGTATTGAGACTGTTTTGTATAGAAGGTCTGGATGACTCGGCGTGTTCCTAAGATGATGCAGTTTTCATCATCCTCGGGGCGTTCCTGTTTAACGCGCTCTTTTCATGACAACTTGAAGGCTTCATTCATACTTTATAAAGTGTTTTATGTCTTGAGTCTTTAAGATTTATGACAAGCTGGTAGAACAATGTAAGAAATGTTCGTCCGTAACGCTTTAATGAACACTGCTAGCGGACTTCATAGACCAATTAGTTATTTTGTCCCTCTTTGACTCATACTCTCATTCAAATTGAAGAATGGGCAGCTCCAATGTATTCATAGACTCTTCTGCCACAGTAATCCAGGCAGTTCTATCATTTGTATCTGTATTAGCTGAAATAACCGCCTTTGTCCGCGCTTTGAAGATTCATCGCTACAACTTTTAGACGTAAGTTACACTTGCCCAATAGCCTCGACTTTCTTTGGAGACATTTACGAGTAAAGACACTACTTGACTTAAAAATCTGATGTGTTGCACTCACATGACTTTCTCTACTCTTGTACTAACCATTCTTACAAACTCTTATTCCTATATCTTCTTCGTGTTAGTTGAGATAAACATTAGTACAAATTATCTTATTGCTTATTTCCTTGTAGGTACAAGGGGAATATTAGAATACAGTAGGCCTTGAGCGATAGTCAAATCTTTTAACGCTTTCAAATTACATTCTGTTTGCACATTTAACATATAAAAAAATTAATAACGATGTTCCATTTGACAGTAGTTCTCCAAAACTCACACAAATAACAAGGAATATCTCCGAAATGGTTCATTCTACCAAAAATTTTATTCAAGCATAAATTGTGTGTTTTAGCAAGATCTACATTTTTTCTAGAGTAACTTACGGTTTAGCAGTTACGAAAAAGTTATCCAAGATAAATAGAACTACATGGGCTATAGCCAGAAAATTAATTTCATCTCAAACATACATTTTAATCAAAATCGTTAGAGCAATTTTCCAGAAAGTCAACATTTTCGAAAACTTTTCCTTGTAAAGGGTAGTTTAGGGTGAAGGAATTTTCTTCAAAATGTGCGTTTCGCATCCTTGAAAGACGTTAAACTTAAATACTAACTTTGATTTTTAAGAGATTTTCGTTTTTGAGTTGTACTGTCCACAAACTGACAAACAGACACACACACGGACCTTTTTCTAAAAATGCTTTTTTTTTTTTTTTTTTATTATTCAAGGGGCCTCAAAACATATATTTCCGATGAAATCTCAACATCAAATTTTTGGGTGGAATACAATACTTCCTGTACTTACTAGTAGAAAAACTAAAAAGTTAAAGTTCTTAGGATGTTATAAGCGATAAAACTAAAATACATAAATATAAACGCCAGGAAGACTGAAAAAGCATTGTCGAACAACCGCAAGTAGTGCAGAAGAAAAGTGAGTAGAGAAAACGATGTGAATGTAGCACGTTGCATTTCTATTTCAGTCATGTAAAAATTTATATGAATTTTTTGTAGATGAATGAGCAGAAAAGGATATGTGAATAAGTTCTGTAAAATAAAAGTGAGTAGAGAAATCCATGTGAAAATAATACGTTCGATTCGCATTTAAATCAGAACTATGTGTGAATTGTTTTTAGAAGAGCAAGTAGAAGATATGTAAATGTTTCGCAAAAGAAATGTGAGTAGAGAAAATCGTGTGAATGTAATACGTTGCATTTTCATTTCAAACATATAGAAAATTGTATGAATTGTTTGTAGAAGAATGAGTAGAGAAAGAAATGTGATTGTGTTTCATAAAAGAAAGTAAGGGATACCATGTGAATGTAGTGTGTTGAATTTCTATTTCAAACCTATGGAAAATTGTTTAAGTTGTATGTTGAAGGGCGAGTAGAGAAGAAAATGTGAGTGTGTTACATAAAGTAAGAGCTAGTAGAGAGAACTATGTGAATGTAATACGTTACAAAGTAAAATGGATTACTTAGAAACCTTCTCCATCAAAAAGCACTTAGAGACTTGTAGGCTGGCGCTGTAGAGCAGCCGTCTGCTCTGGGAGGGATCCCAGGTTCGATTCCCCACTCAAGATGATTCCCTGACCTCCCCAGAGTCTGTAAATTTGAATGTGTGCGAAAGCTAATGTAGAAAAAAAAATCTGATGTGTTTCACTCACATGACTTTCTCTACTCTTGTACTAACCATTCTTACAAACTCTTGTTCCTATATCTTCTTCGTGTTAGTTAAGATAAACATTTGTACAAATTATCTTATTGCTTATTTCCTTGTAGGTACAAGGGGAATATTAGAATACAGAAGGCTTTGAGCAATAGTCAAATCTTTTAAAGCTTTGAGATTCCGTTCTCTTTGTACACGTAACATATAAAAAAATGAACAACGATGACCCATTTCACGAAAGTTCTAAATTTTACGAAACTCACACAGATAACAAGGAATATCTCCGAAATGGTTCACCCTACAAGAAAATTTATTGAGACATAAATTGTGTATTTTAGCAAGATCTACATTTTTTGTATAGTATGATTTGGTCTATCTCTAACGGTTTACCACTTATGCAAAAGTCGTCCAGAGTAAATACGAGTACAGGGGCTATAGCCAGAAAATTCAAGATATGCAGTTCATTTGTCATCAAAATATCTCAAACATATGACATTTTAATCAAAATCGTAAGAGCCATTTTCAAGAAAATAAAAATTTTTGAAAAATTTTCCATGTAAAGGGTAGTTTAGGGTGGGGCTATTTTCTTCAAAATCTTCGTGTCGCATCCTTGAAAGACATTAAACTTAAATACCAACTTTGGTTTCTAACCAACTTTTCATTTTTGAGTTATGCTCTCCACAGACTGACAAACTGACACACAGACACACAGACACACACACACGGACCTTTTTCTAAAAATGCTTTTTTTTATTCAGGGGGTCTCAAAACATACATTTCCGGTGAAATCTTGACATCGAATTTTTGGGTGGAATACAATACTTCCCCTATTTACCAGTAGAGAAAGTAAAAATATGTGGATAACACACAATTTATATCCAAATAAATTGTTTGTGGAGTGAACCATTGCGGGAATATTCCTTTGTGTGAGGTTTGCAATTCTTATACTTTTCTGAAATGGAATCAAGGAGTTCTAGAATACGCGTTCGCCGTAAAATTTCGCTATTGAATTTTTTATTGCAATACAATACTTCCTCTACATATTGCAGGTGAGTAATGTAGTATTAAAACATAATATCAAAATGATATTTCAGCAAAAGCAACTTACCAAACGTAAAACCATGTGGCTACAAATTCCGATCACCACTAACCAGATAAGAATCGGCACCAAAGCCAGGACAGTCACTGCTAGGACCACGCGCTGCAGAGCACCAATCGCGGTAAAGCACAAGAGAGCGCCACAAATGTAAACAAACTCCCATAAACGAAATCGTTTAATGGCGCATTGCATTGCACGTATGCAGATGTTCATCTGGAATGTATTGTAATACTTTTTTCAACGTCTGCTATTTTCTTATTGTTGACTGGGATAACAACTGCCGTATGGGGTGGTAGATCTGGACGAATGTTCAGAGTGCTGAATAATGCATCAATACATTCATATGCCTCAAGGTAACCAGCGTTTTCTCTCGTAGGTTAGATGCTCGTAGTTTCAAAGTGAACCCGTGCTCACAATGGGGACTAGCAGGAGTGAGTGAGTGAGTGAGTGAGTGAGTGAGTGAGTCAGTGAGTGAGTGAGTGAGTGAGTGAGTGAGTCAGTGAGTGAGTGAGTGAGTGGGTGAGTGAGTGAGTGAGTCAGTGAGTGAGTCAGTGAGTGAGTGAGTCAGTGAGTGAGTGAGTGAATGACTGGTGTTTGAGGTACCATCGACAACAACGTCGTTCGTGTCCGAAGTCCAAAGATAAAAACAAGCAAATTATTGAAACCTTACCCCTAAAAAGCTAAAAAATGAAGGTTAAAAGAGCTAACATTTAAAACAGATAAAACGTAACTTACTAAAAACATAAGCGGATAAGACGATTAAAAAAGGCAAACAAAAGAAGTAAAACATCCTCAAATTCTAAAACCTGCAAAATAAAACACACGTTACACTCACTTACCAAAATCAATAGTGGCAGCACCGAGTTACAGCAACTAAGTCGTTGGCTAATAGGGAGCACAGTGTAAGACCCAGGCCAAGGAACTGGCGCTCACGAGTGTGTCGCGGACAATAGCTGATAACATTAGAGATATGTATTCAACTACAGAATACATTCTATCATGACGACGAAGGAACAATTAGTGAATCCAGTAACTCTGCAATCAACAAGCATAAACGAGTATAAAAGAGAAACTAGTTTTGGATTTGTTTCTCTTTTAAAAGCAATAGAATCCTTAATCGTGTGTAGGAGTCATGCTTTATACAGGACAAGTTTCTGTTTTACACTAACTGATAGCTTCAGGAGTGAGAAACAAAATGTCTATTTCAATTTATTTTTGCAAAAAGTGGACCTATTTACTTTTTCAAATTACCGATTCCATTAAGGTGCAACATCATGGGCAACATCATCTGCTTCTGGTGTCAAATATATTGCAGTAAAAAGCATGTATTTTAACAAGTTACTGAAGGAAAAATACTTCCTTTATTCAAAGAATGTTTACACAGTGAGAAGATTTTTCCACGATCTTATGAAGACTGTTGTGGAGTCGATTATACACTTCTATCGATTTTAAGGCGTCAGATATTTGAATACGTTTCTAATTTCGCAATCGTTGCGGATAACTCTACAAAATTGTTCTTAATGAATAACAAATGTTCAGACTGCTCGTTCCAGACAACAGGTTCGGTTTTTCCTATAGCAGAGGAGTCTTTTTCAGCAAACCTGTTGATAATTTCTGTGACATTGTAGTGTGTAGAGCAGGAATGGACACGAGAGGAGAGGTAGCGGTTGAACTTGCCTTACTCACCCCACATTCTCTTGCTGAGTGACAAAGGTGCAGCAAGTTCTACACTGTTATTAACTACTTTGTTTATATTTAACATATTTTACATACAATAATTTTACAGCCACCTACTGTGGTTAGGAAAAGTACATAATCTTGTTTATAACCTTCCTTTATCTTACACACTTAATATCCTTACACTGCCTTATGATTAACATACTAAACTGTTTCTCCTTCACAATGAATAAGGCAGTAAAGTTCCAAAGTTAAACTATTTGATCCACATAATAAATTGTTTGGTATTAAACTTAATTATGTTCAAACTTTGAAACACGAAATACAAGTTTGTATTGAATAAACAAATAAGAAACTAAACCACTAAAAAGTGCAATCATATGTTTAGAAATGCGAGTATTCAAAAAGTACCTTTTGAAATTATAAGTAATTGTAAATATATACCTGTAAGATCATTTGATTTGTGCTTCTGATCAAAGTTGCATTTTATATTGTAACGCTCTATACTTGCAAATTGAAATCCGCATATTAAATAGCAAACTTTCCTGTTTTCTAACTTACAACAAATTCTCTCTACCATTCTTCATGAATCAGCCACACTCGCCACTGAATGAAGCGTGTCGGAACCTGAACAGTAGTGAAGGGAACGGATGGCCAGTGGAGCGAGGCAAGAAAGTGTTCCAGTGGAGTGGAGTGGACAAGTTGAGGCGACTTTGTCCATTCCTGGTGTAGAGTATAACAGTGCAGCTTTCTATTACGGGCACCATCTCATTACAACACTGACTATGCTTCACGGATCGTATTGAAAGACAAATGTTACGCAGAACATGCCTCCGCTACTGAACACAACTTGTACGTTGACATGGTCACGTGACTATACCCATCCCTCCTTCAAAACTCCAGGATAATGACGTAAGAAATTCGCCGTGTAAAAGCAACTTGTATTCTTACAGCTCTAGTCATAAGTCACTATTCATCTTTTTTCCAGCTAGTTACAAAGAGGATAGAACTTCATAGGGATCCAGTTTTTAAAATTTCACTATCAGTTTGGCTTACTGCATATTCCTTATACCTACAATGTGTAATGAAAGTTTATCTGATAATACAAGTAGATAAATGACAAAGCACTTGTGAGAATAGTTTGTAAAGCAGTGAGCTTAGAAAGCAATACTACTTTCTTTTCAAATGAAATGGCACTATGATTGGCAAAATCTCCCAAATAGGATTGATCGATATACTAAAAGATTGATGTTTTTGTTTCAGGTAAACGCCGTGGTGGCGTTGCTAATAAGCGCACACTTCGTCACATCGGCGCCCCCAGGTGAGAAAGAATACGATCAGTGTAGTCATCCTTTCCACAGCTTCCTATGCAACCCAGCACCGAACCCTAGGAACATCGCCGCTGCTGCTTCCAATGGAATCAAGGTGATAGATCCACCACCAAGAGTGCCAGCTGCTTCCTTTGGTGTGAAGACCATTTCACCTGCACCAGCAGGATCTCTTCCAGTAGCAGTTCCAATACAGCCACCATGTGAGCATGAGGCCACATCTCCAAGCCCACAGAAGCCACCTCTTCTCGGGGCCAGCTCTTTCGCCCGAGAATCCAAATTACCTCCAGTTGGTTATCTTCCACCGAAGACGAGGGAAGGCTCTGCCAGCACCCCTGCCAAAACATTCATCCAACCAGCCAACTTGGACCCTCCGTTTTTGGCACCAAAACCATCCAATATCTTCCCTCAGCCTACGAAAACTTTTCCAGAGTATAAAAAACCGCCTGCGCCAACTGCTAAACCGGTTGTAACTCATAAACACACCCCAGATTGCGAACATTCCCCTCCAAATAAACCATTTTTTAATCAACCTAGCCCAGCCAACCTAGCTGGATCTAGTACTTTCGAGAATCCAGCTAAAGCTATTGCCCCAAGCGGTTTTCCCGCTACAACCAAACCAGCACCAAGTTATAACCCTTTTCTCCCTGCCGCTCAAAATCAACGACCTGTTCTCGCACCCTTCCCGGCACCAGCAATGATGAGACCAAAAATCTGTGATGACGCGTTTCACAGCTTTCTGTGCCAACCTGTGGACCCAAGCAAAAGGAGACAGAAATATGGACAGCTGCCAGGCAATGCGCCCTTAAAGGGTGACAGTTCATTCGTACAGCAATCTAGAGTTCTCCCACCAACAACAAACAAACCCAGTTATTTTCCGACCAATCCCCCAGCTCCCACAGCAAGTGGTTTTCAATATCTGCCAAAATCAAGCGAACCACCTTGCAATCACTCAGATCCTGCAGCACGAAACTATCCACTGTTAAAACCAGACAATTCTTTTATACAACAAGTTCAAATTCCCACTACAACAAAGCGTCCTACAACAACATCTACAACTACAACTCCAAAACCCTTTTATCCTCCTTTTAAACCAAATTTTTACCCTAAGCCTGAAAGTACATTCCAGGTACAGTCTAAAGTAGCACCCCCTTGCAATGGCAGCGAATCAAAAGCGAACAAACCTTTCCCATTTCAGTACCAGACAACTACCAAACGTCCAACTACAACCACACCTAGAGCAACTACCACGACAACTACGTCACGGCCGCCGTTTTATTTTGGATTTAGTGGGGAAAGTACCTTTCAGTCACCATCCAAAGTGGCACCTCCATGCAACCACTCAACGCCAAATAATGTTTTCCAGCAGTACTTCCCACCTCAGACGAGTACAACAAGGAGGCCTACAACAACCACAACCACAACCACAACAACTGTAAGACCATTTTTCTTCCAGCCTAAAGGTGCTAGCACCTTCCAGTCGCAAAACAAGGTACCTCCGCCTTGTAACCATACCAAACCGCAACCTTTTGATCCATTTCCGCAGTTCCTAAGACCTTCCACTACAACCACCACTACAAGAAGGCCAACGACTACCACTACGACAACCACCACTCCTCGTCCATTTTTTCCTAGAGGTGAAAGTACGTTCCAGACTTCTGTCAAGGTTTCCCCACCTTGCAATGATACTGCACGTAACTTTCCTAACCCAAAGCCTGATAGCACTTTTCTACAACAGTCGATAGTGCCACTACCCACAATTAATCGACCAACTAATGTCGATCCTCCATTAAAACCTCAAGCAGCAGAGATCTCGCCCGTGACAGTCGATGGACATGATCATGACCATGATCACCATCATCATCATGGTCAGGATATATGCAAAGATCCATTTCACAGCTTCCTCTGCACCCCCGTCGTGCCCTCAAAAAGAAAACGTCCTACTGGAGAAATACCTGAGCGACTAAGAAACAGCTTCCCAAATGGTTTATCTGGGGCTAGTTCGTTCAACAGTCCAACAAAAGTACTACCATCAACAACAGCACGGCCTTTAGCACCTCCAATCCCTCAACAATCACAGATCAACCCTTTTCGCTTATTTTCTTCCCCTCCGGTGACTACTACAACACCAGTTCCTTGCGAGCATGAGTCGCATCTCTCTCCGAAAGGATCCAGTACTTTTCTGCAACCTTCCAGAGTACCCATAACGGGAAGCCAGCAATTCCCAAAATCTGTCATTCCAGATAGGACTCCTCAAAGCACAAACGACTCTCCACAAGGCTACAACTATCCTAAGCCCTCTGATGGAACCGGTCAGGGTAGCTCAATACAAGGACAGGGCTATAACTACCCTAGACCAAGTCAGCAATTTCCCTTTGGTGCTAGTACCTTTCAGCAACCTACAAGAATTTCCGCACCAGAGAGAATAGCTCAGGGAACAGCTAATAACCAAGGCTATTCCTACCCAAAACCTCCAGAGAACCTGGGCGAAGGCAGCTCTCCACAGCAGCAGGGATACAACTACCCCAAGCCAGCAAACTCGCTTCTGGATTTTGGATCACTGAAGCCAGCAGCAACTAACAATGCAAATCCTATTTTCGCCTCTCAAAAACCTGATTGCGAACAGGATAATCCAGCTGAGACCCGCTCATCGCCTTCCCAGTTTGTTAGGAGATATCGTGGAACAGAAAACTTCTTCAGTGGAAGGAAAAAGTGACCTTACTATCCATACATCAGAAGGAATGTGTATTTATTCTCAAGAGATATTTGACAACTTCTCCTGAATGTGTTCCTCAGAATGTAATTGCATAACAAGTATATATTTTACTGACCTACATTATGCCACTAAAGGAACATTAAGAGCATTGTCTAAGAAGTTTAAGCAGTTTTCAACCCTGCACAAGAGAATGTGCCGTACTGAGTAGCAGATATGTTCCTAAACATTTCAAAATATGGTTCAAGTTTGTGAAGGTTCATTATATCTCAAATGGTAATTAAAATGTGTCGAGTTCAGTTTATATGCTCAAGTAATTGTAATACTAAAACACAATTGTGCTGTCTAAACCTCCTGACGTTTCGCCAGAGCCATTAGAAGAAATGGAAGTGAAAAAAATGAAATCACAGCTGAGGTTCTTACAACCCTGGACTACCCATTTTGATATTTCCAACTGTCTGCCCAACCTTAATTGGTTCAATCTAGTGACCGTCGTATTCCTCTGTTTGTCTGACCTTCTATTTTCAGAATGATGCGGAATTCAACCTAAGGGCTTCCGGAGATTACAAATTATACTTTTAACCCTTTCATGCCTGGTGTGTATTATAAGATACATAGGCTTTTTTTCCTATGTGTACTAGTTTTAACTTTTTTTTCTGCTATATTCTTGTTATATTGTCTGTCACCAATTAAAAATACATATTTGAGACGTTTTGAATTGTAAAAAAATATTTTTTTTACAATTTATACTGTAGTGTTTTTTTATATAAGAAAAGAAGCAAAATCCATACAACCGCAGTCAAATGATACCCCGTCGTCATCCACGCGTGCCATCACAACGATTATTTTACGTGGGCCCTCCCCGTCGTTTACCATAGGCACATTTGACTGCAGTTGCCGAGACTCGAACGCATGACCTCAGGCTTTGAGTGCATGGCCAGAGCACTACGTGTTGCCTTAACGATCATGGCTATTCAAGCCAGCAGGCTGAAGGTCTCCCAGACCACCTAATCTAAACCGGTTTCGAATTAGAGGAAGAACGGCATAAGTAGCAAAATAATTCAGGCATGAAAGGGTTAAATATTTGAGGCCATTTTGTAACTTCTTAACGAACGGTTCGAGTAAACTTAGTCACGGTTTAATGTTGACGTGACGTTGCCAAATCTCTCTTAGAAATTAAACCTTGAATGACATTTTAAAATAAGATTGTGACTAAGTTCATTCGAATTAAGGTAGAAATGCATTACAGCATTGTTTACATAATGTTTGCGCGACAGTTAGTGAAGAATAAACGATTTATATCCATTTGTCAAGAAGCTACACTATGTTTACCAGAAAACTTGGCCGACAGGTGCATGGTCACTGTACACTTCCCGTGCGTGGATGCACATGTGCCAGCCTTAGTGGTTCAGTTCATACGTGAATAACATTAAGACTGTTTTTTAGACTCATCTTGTCAAGCGTATGACCCAGAAGCAGTATCTTCCATGCGGTATTGTCCTTATCAGGCACCGCTGCGTCAAACGTCAGCAGGTTTGGAACTTACCATAGGATTACAGTGTCAGTTGCGAGAAAATGTGTGGAAAGTGCAAAACATCACAAAAAGGAGTTGTTAACAACAAACCATAAACTTGTGGAAATTACACGTCAACAAAGTAAAACAAGACACCTATCCAGTGTTGGTATAAGTTTAGCTTTATTCACTACTGACAGCTGAGTTACCTACTCAAGTTACCAATATCAATAATAATCAAAAAAGTGTTCAAGACTCAAAATGTGTGTATTGTGATTCCCAAATAAAGATTTATTACAATCCATTGTAAACCCTATTTATAAATTTACTTTACATGTTATTTTGTGCTACAGGGCACATGGTTGCACTCACATGAACTTGTCGGTCTAACCAGTATCATGAGACTAAACTTGTGTCATGAGTCTAAACAAGTCAAATAGTCCGAACTAGTTTCACGAAACCAAAACTCGTCTCATGAGACCAGTTTCGAAACTAGGTCTTAAAAGACTTGTTTTGTCTTGTGAGACTTGTTTTATTGGGTGAGGTTAGTTTTGAGACCAGTAATGTCTCCAGTGACTGGTTTTGAGACTAGGTTTGTCTCATGAGGCTAGTTTTGAGATTAGTTTTACCTCATGAGACCAGTTTTGTCCTATGAGACTAGCTTTCAGCCTTGTTTTATCTCTTGAGACTAGTCTTGGTCATATGAGATAACCTTTGTTCTCATGACACTAGTTTAGTCTAATGAGCCTAGTTCTGATCTCGCGAGACTAGATTTGCTCTCATGATACTACGTTTGGTCTCAAGAGCCTAGTTTGGTCTCATAAGAATAGTTTGGTATCGTGATACTAGTTTCGTCTCATGGGATTAGTTTGGTCTCATAAAACTAATTTTGGTCTCATGAGAATACCTTGGTCTCATTGGATTGGTTTGGTCTTATGAGACTAAATGAAGGGTCCAAGGAAAAAAGCAGGTAAGTCACTTTTTTTTCAAAATGAGTTTGAGATGCCATTGATTGTCCATGGAAAGGGCTATCTCTCACAGGTATAAAAAAGAAAAGAAACAGGTTAGTCATGAGTTTATTTTACATTGAAATTTTGCTGTACACGAAAAGCAGGTAAGTCAACTGTTCCAACGAAAAAACCAGGTAAATCATCTGCCCATCAACAGAGCCATTATAGGTTAAAGGATTCAAAAAAGACCTATTTACCTGAAGAGTGAATGTGAAGATGTTTCTGATGTCATTTTTCACTATGTTGTTAATATTATCCATGGCTTGACCAACATTAAGATCACATTTCAGGAACGAGTCTTTCATACATGGAATGTGAAAAGAGTGTTGGTCTGTGGAAATTGAAACAAAGGATGGAAACCCCAGAGGAGTTCATAAGCATAATTGAAAATTAAAGAATCGAACCAGCAGCTTTCATTGTTGTGAGTCTGTCAGGAAATGGAGTAGGATTGGAAAGATTTTAAAGAAAATAACCCCATCCTAAACTACCCTCTTCATGCAAGATTTTTCAAAACTTTTGATTTTTTTTGAAAATGGGTCTAACGATTTTGACTAAAATGCCATATTTTTAAGATACTTGTATGAAAAATAAAATGTATATTTTGAATTTTCTGGCTATAGTCTATGTAGTTCTGTTTACTCTGAATCACTTTTGAATAACTCGTAAACCGTAAGAGACAGACAAAATCTTAGTGTAGAAAAAATGTAGATCTCGCTAAAACACACAATTTATGTCCTGATAATATTTTTTTGTAGAGTCAACTATTTCGGAGATATTCCTTGTTATTTTTGTTAGTTTTGGAGAAATACTTCTGTCAAATTGAATACGTTATTCATTTTTTATATGTTAACAGTGGCAAGAGAAAGGAATTTGAAAGCTTTAAAAGATTTGACTATGACTCAAAGTCTACTGTATTGCTATATTCCTCTAGCACCGACAAGAAAATAAACGATAAGGTAATTTGTACAAATGTTTATCTCAACTAACACGAAGAAGATATAGGAATAAGAGTTTGTAAGAATGGTTAGTACAAGAGTAGAGAAAGTCACGTGAGCAGAACACATAAGATTTTTTACCTTTAACTTAGGAATGATAACTCATCTTTATGTACAGCTATATCACAACCTAAATATCTAAAATGGAGGATCTGTTCAAAGATTTTCCTTCTATACTAATGTTAGAACCGACGGGATATTTCCCGTGGTGTACCATTATTTTAGTTTTTCTTTTTGATAGTCTTAATTTATACTCCTTACTTATTGCGTGCAATTTATAAACACTTGTAGATTTTCTTCACTATTCTTTATGAACACATCATCAGCATATAGTAAGACATTTATACATTAATTTTTCCCTAGTCTTATCCCTCAGTTAGTATCTTGTTGCCATTTCTTAATCACATAACATCTTTTCTTCCATTTAGATTTACAAATGTGTCGTTATATAAACTCTTAATAACTTTAATTATATAAAATATATAACCTATATATATATATATATATATATATATATATATATATATATATATATATATAACTTATGCTTGTATAATCTCGTTTTGTCCAGTTGATTTTATAAGTTCTCTATCGTCATATATTTCCATATTGGTTGTATTACATACTTACAACCACAGGAGTACTTAAGAGTTTACGTAGTGCTATGATCAGATTTCAGATTCAGATTTGTTTATTTCAATTTTGTCTGGTGCTGGTACAGCAGGCCCAGCTAACAGACTTACATTTACATTTATTTACAATTTTTTTTTTTGTTTTTACATTTTATATACAACGGGTTTTCCAGGAAACCCATACAGTGGCCGTCCTTGGGCCACCGAGAACAGTTCCCTGTTGTATTGTCTTTGGGTTTTGTTTCTAGTTTTTTTTTTTCTTTATATACATATATACACTTTATTTACACACATGCACTCCCGCATTCGCTCTGGCATATCGTGAGACATGTCCTCACGCACACACAGACACACACACACGCACATAAAAACACTATTTACAGACGCTATTTACACTCGCTTTATATACATTTCCGCGGTTTTCCTGGGCGGGCAGGTTGCAGCTCCTGACTGGTTCCCTGGGGTGCAGGCCTCTGAGGTAGCTTGTGTGCGGCCTGGGGCCCGTGTTTGCATGGACGCACATCAGTCGGTGAGCCAAACGACGTCTAAAACATTTTGATTCGTGCATGTTTTCGATGCTTCGGCTCACCTTTGCCGATATTGGCAATGACGTAATTGTGGTGCAAGGTGTTGAGGATGAAGCGCTGATACATGGCGAGTCAAGCGGTTTTCTCAGTTGATGAAGAAGTGCAAGAAGGGGTTGCATATTGGTGAGTGAGTGCCAGCAGGACATGTAAGTTGGTGTATCCCCGCTGTGTCGTTCATGTGTTTGCTGGCCAGCGCTTGCAGCGCCACGTATTTCCTGAGCGACCGCGGGACCAGTGTGCCACTGAGCCGCCGAAGTCAACACAAAGTAAAGTAACATGCCACAGATGGCGCGCAACTCATAATTACAATTCATATGACTACGTATGTAAATTATCCGAAATTCCCTCCTCTTTAATGACTCCTCTGTGGTCTGTTCTGTAGCATGCCAGCTTCCAAATCAAAATGTTCCGGGTTCGATTCCCGGCTGGAAGAAGGTAAATTTCTTTAGTCAGGATTATTCCGAACCTATCTGCAGTCTGGAAGTGGGAGAGTAAATGTGTGTGAATTTAATGTTTATAAAAAATCCCTTAAGTTACACAACTAGTAAATAAGTGAGCATCATTGTCGATGAGTAATTGCTGCAAAGGAAGAGCTCCTTAATGACCAAACATGTTCGAGACCCTTATAAATGGAATAAAAGAAAGAAAGTCTCATAAACTGTTCACTCTCCAAAAAGGCGTATGACATAAGCTTGAAAGCTTTAAAACATTTGACCATCGCACAAAGCTTACTGTATTCTAATATTTCCCTTGTACCTACAAGGAAATAAGCAATAAGATAATTTGTACAAATGTTTATCTCAACTAATATGAAGAAGATATAGGAATAAGAGTTTGTAAGAATGGTTAGTACAAGAGTAGAGAAAGTCATGTGAGTGTAACACATCAGATTTTTAAAACTAATTTTTAAAGCTTTAGTTACCAATGTTATTAAAGGAGATGCTAAAACTTACAGCCGTCGTTGTCCTTACATTGTTGGCACCTTTCAAGAAATTATCCGTCGCTCGCCGTAGTTCACGTTGAGAAATGCTGACAATTTCCTATCGGATATTTTGTTTTCATTCTTCCTGCGCGAAGGGTGACTTAATTCTTAGGCGTACTTGTATAGATGGTATGAGAATTAAATTAGTCATGTTTCCCTTGTTATTCAGAGAACCTGGCAGCCGTGTCACCTTGCAGCTCACCTTGCAGTTTTGAAAAGCAATATTTCAGAAATCCTATACATTAACGGGCAGACATTGTAAATTTAACTTCAGTGCACCTGTAGAAAATATGTTCTTAGGTGTTTTATTAAGTTGTGGACTGGAACTAAAATGACCCCAGTGTTGAGTGTTAGACTTATAGACGTGAGTTTAATCAGTTAGACCAAATAAGTGTGTTCGTGTTAGCGGAACTGGCTAAGGCGTCTTCGTTCAAATCAGCAGTGCTGGGCTAACATTACTTCGAAATATAAAAGTATGCAAACTAATTAAAACTACTTTATTAGGTATTTTGATTCCGCATAGCGTTCTAACTTTTCCTGTCATCTTATGAATGCTGCAGTACGATTGCAATTTTAAAACTGCAATTGCAATTGCTGTAAATAAAGCAAAGAACACGCCTACCTCAACTGCCAATCATGCCTCCCTTTGAATATTCACATTCCAAGGCATCTCTATAAATTTCGTAGACATCACCATGTGTATAAGCGTTTAATAGTGTAAACTGCGTTTTTAATGGTAATAAAAATGCCAATGAATAATGTAATTAATGACATTCAACAGAATAGAACGTAGCTGTAGATAACTTCAGCGTGAAGCAACCTTTGCACCTAGCAAGTTTGCCATGTCGTTTATTTCCAAGCACTATACAATGTTGCCATGTCCCCATTAACTTAATTTCCAGCAGTGTCCCTTCATCCGATTCTCCATTCCGAATAAAATGCTGTAGAGAATTATGAAGGCACACTGAATTAATGGGTATATGGGAGATATTGAATTAATGGGTACTTCACACTGAAGTAATCTGCAACTACATTCTATTCCGTCTAGAACATGCCTGGCTATTCCTGTCTAATTGGACTACGATGTGACAGAATCTCGTCAGCAAGTAGAGTTAACTGCTTCAAGGGGAACACGGTCTAGTCGTGTCCGAATCCTGTAATTATGAATTTCATCGCAAATTCACTGGACTGTCGATGCAGGAAGAGACGTGAATGGTCCAATAGAGTTCCGAGGTTCGCTGCCATAGGAACAGCATATTGCGTCTTACAGTTCCTGATGTGTGAGGTGATGTGGGTTCAAGTTCCGGCTAAGGGAAGTATTTTTGGGAACTTCTCATCTAATTAAGACTGCAGCTGGTGGACTGAACAAGCAGGAAATTAGAGTGAGCAATGAGCGCTTTGCTTCAAGATCTACAAGAAGGTAGGAAACTTATATATCCAATATATTGATATTCCAGGCCAGTCTGCGTCTAATGCACAAACAACACGTATGCGTATTATTTTATGGGTGACGTATTCGTTAGTCACTAAAGTGCAGGAAATACTTCATTTATGTAAACATGAACATACATCAGAAATTAGCTAAGTAAATCATTCTTATTTTAGAAACTGTCAGAGGCACAAGTCGGTAGAACATCTATAGCTAGAAGTTCAAGACGTCTGTGTATAAATGTCACGTAAAATACGTAAAAAAGACCCCTTCCATCATTATCAAAATTCTGGATATTTATTTTACACCTAAATACAAAACTCTGATGAGTATATCATGCAAATAAAAGTTCTTTGGTGATGAATGAGTATTAAAGTCTTAACTATCTAATCTGTTCTATATATTGGCACATTCTTCACTCGCTTCCAACAAGAAATTTGCTGGTGTTTAGGGAGATGGGTTTACTGTTCTGATGGATTAGACAGATCCATTACTTGACAAATGTTCACATGTTCAGGTACGGACTTTGAAGCTTGTGGTCTATGCAAAGCATCAACTTCAACTTCTTCTGCTGCACTGGAGGGTGGCGAGCATGTGTAGAGAGATGGAAAGGAAGTTGCTGGGAATTCGTCTAATATGCTAGAGATTGTACCATCCGAAATGGATGATAGTGGAGAAGGAGTTCTACTTCCTGATTCATCCGAAGATAGCGCAGAGAGTGTATCTTCATCGCTATCTGCATCATGTTCTTCAATATCTGATTTACTCGGAGGATCTGATGAGAATCCTGAAGATTCTGGAACATTGCAGACGTCTGATGTCTTGGACACAGGTTTGGAAAGAGCTGGTGATGCTGTGTTGAGAATTTGAACATAGATTGTTTGAAATTCTTCTAATTCCCTGAAGAGCTTCTCTTCTGAAGATGGTGAAGGAACTCTAATGTTTGGTACATCTGGAACCAGAGCGTCAATGCTTATTTCATCTTCACAAACAGGTTCGTGATGGTTTTCATCATCACGTGACGTGCTAAGATCTTCAAAAGGGGATTCTGAAGCCTCTGGTAATGGAGAAAGCGGTATACTGAAATATGGAATGGAAATACTTGGGTATTCTTCCTCCAAAATGCTGGAGATCATATCTGAAAATGAGGGAGAATTTCTGCTTTGTGATGCATCTGATGAACCAGTTTTACTTGTTGTGTTTTCCCCTTCATCCTCATGAAGCTGCTCTTCTGCAGGAGTTAGAAAAGGAGAGCCATTTTCGTTAATTTCTAAAGTGATATGTGGTGTGCAATATTTTGGAGTAATATCTTCAACTACTGTCAAGATCTCTTTATTCTTACTTGGGTGTTGCTCTTCTGTGCACCAACTCAGAGAGCTATCTTCAGCTAGCGTCCTAATTCTTCTTTCAGCATTGTTGCAAACGTTCGGGACGTTATTTTCCATCGTTGTCAAAATCTTGGTTTCATTATTTCTTTGCAATTGCAATTGATCTGATGGAGAAATTTCTGGAGAAGACACACTTAATACATTCACTTTCTCATTGCTTTGTGGTAAACCTACTGTAGAAATTACTGGAAAGTCACGTTCAGTCTTTGTCAAAATCTTGATTTCATTATTTGTATGCAATTGATCTGATGGAGAAAATCCCGGTGAAGCAATACTTATAATTTTGGCTTGGTCATTGCTTTGTGGTGTAGAAACAACTGGAACATCACATTTAATCATTGTCAAAAGGTTCAGTTTATTAATGCTTTGCAGTTGAAGTTGATGTGAAACGGAAAATGATGCGCAACAAGTTTGAACTCTTGTAACAATCGTATTGACAGTATAACATTGTGATTGATCTGCAGCGGAAGTTATTAGAATGCCATTGTTAGGCATTGTTAAAATACTGGTTTTTGCCTCGTCTTGTGGGCGATTTGGTGGGAAATATTTGAGAGAACCATCGTTAACCAACATCAACACTCCACTTTTGGTATTGCTTTTTACCTGATCTGTCGGGCAATGTTCTGAAATACATCTTTCAACCGTTGTTAATGTTTTATTTTCAACATTGCTTTGTGGTTGTTCTTCTACGGTAATGTTTATAGAACCATCAACAGGGATGTTGAGAAGTCTCTTTTTTGCATTGCTTTGCGGTTGCTCCAGTGTTGAAGCGTTTAAAGAACTATCTTCAGCCAAGGTCAAAATTCTCTTTTTAGGATTTCTTTGTGGTTCATATTGTGGGATATATTTTGCAGGAAGTTTTTTATTCCCAGATTTGAGCAAACTCTTCCTGATGTTAGAGCTAGTCGGTTGATCTAATGTGGAAGCAGTTCCATTACATTCAAAAGTCTTGGCCAAATTATGCTTCTTCTGATGTCCTTGTGATTGCATCGCTGATGAACACTGTGGTTCAGAAGATGAGCAATGCTGCTCAACACTGTGGTCACCCATAGTTGAAGACCTCTTTCTAGAAGTGCCTTGCAACTGATCTGAAATGTCAACACTTTCTGAAGTGTTTGGTAAAATTATAGTTTGGGGCTTGGACATCATCTTTGCAGCTAATTCTGACACTGGAACGCCAAATTTGTTACGCTCCACAAGACGTATCTTGCAGGAACAAATGTATCACGATGAACTCGTCCAGATGATGGAATAACTACGTAAGAACAGTTGAAGTGTAGCACAGAAATTACCTCTTTTACGTTCGTTTGAAGAACTGGGAATTACAAGGCCAACTCGATACTTAATCTCGGCTTCAGTCCAAAATGAACCTCCTTCGGGTGCCATGTACAGGATCATCTGCTTTCTAGGCGTCCTTTCTCGAGCTTTCTCCATCTGAAATGCAACATATGGCAGTTCAAATATTTGAGAATTTCATTTCAAGGGAAGCTATATATGTAAACCTGCTTGACCATAATGGTTTACACAACACAGGAACAGAATAAAACCAGAATACACCCCAGGAACAAGGGTGAAGGAAGGCACCGGGTGACCAGAACCACAGTAGCGACACAAACATTGACGGAGTTCCTTAGGTTTCTCAAGTTTGAAGTAGTAAAGTCTTCTGGGGCCATCTTAGGGGGAATCTTACAGGGTCGAGCGCCCCCATATGCCACCCCTATTAGGATCCCACAGGCAGTGAGGAACGAAAAGAGCTCCTGTGCGTATACAGAATTCATGAGGCTACAGAAATCAGAAAAAGACGTGTTCGTTATAGATCGAATATTGGGAGATGAAATAGCTCTTGATTCTTTTTGTTTTATATTTTTCTTTATCTTCCTCTGATGAAGTAAGCTAAAGGACAGTTTTATGAATATTAATAACTAGATCGTTGTCCAACTAATTTTATAAAGCAGGGGAAGTTGGTCTTTCATGATATTCTGTTACCACAAATAAAGAGATAAGTTTTTTTAATTTCATATTTTTGACATTAAATCTCTTGAAATGTTTTTATTATCTTTAAAATAAGAAGAATTCAATTATGTTCCCACCTTGTTTTGTTTTTGTAATATAAATCGAAAATTTTCCCTGAGATCGCCGCGACTAAAATGGAGCAATTTATTTCTCAGGTTTATAATATATACAAACAAAAGATATAATCTAACCAAGGAAGATGGAGGTGACGATTCTGTTGACAGAAATAATTGTCATTATATGGCATACTAGAAAAATAATATCGATTTAGTAAATAACTGGAAGTGGAGAAAAGCTCCAATAAAAACTACTAGTAAACACGAGCGTCAAAGCATCTTCCTGGGTACAAGGCCGGCCATGTGAGAAATATAAATGATATATGTGTGATACTTTGAAGCTTTCCGTAAATGACAGCAGACTAAATATTGTTGTTCAGTGCAGTGACGTTCAGTTTTTGACCAGGAGCGCTCAGGACGCCCTACAGATGTGGTTATCGAAAAAAGTCATTGAAATAGTCCACGATATCATTCTCTCTGGTCGTCGAACGAAAGCTTCCAAAGTGCCGGAGGCTATAACTGTGTCAAAGGGAACGACAATTAATATTTTGGATGATAAGTTGAAGATGGGTGGTTGCTGCTTTTAACGGAAGCTGTTTAAGCGAAATACGAAGGACTTTTTGCGTCGAGTTGTCATTGTCGATGAGACTTGTTCATCGTTATACTCCAGAAACCAAGCAACAGTCAAAACAATGGTTTGCTTCCGGAAAATCTGCTCCGAAGAGGGCATCTGCTCCATCGGCCGGAAAGGTGATGGTGACGATTATTTGGGATACGTAGGGTTTCATACTTATTGAGTTCTTTGGAAAAGGAAAATCAATTACCGAAGCATACCACAGCGAGTTATTGATCCAATTTGGTAAGAATTTGAAGGAGACAAAGCCCCTTTTAGCGAAGAACAAAGTGCTGTTTCTCCACAACAATGCACCACCACATTCATCCGGAGCTGCCGTCGCCAAACTGCAAGAATTGCATTATGTGGGCATTGCTGCCACAACCCTCCATATTCTCCTGACCTGGCATGGCCGCGCTGTGGCCGAGTGGTTAGACCATTCGCTTCTCATCAAAGCGGCCCGGGTTCGATCCCAGGCAACCCATGTGGGATCCGTGGTGGACGAAGCGGCGTTGGGGCGGATTTCCTCCCAGTTCTCTGGTTCCCCCCGCCATCTTATTCCACTAGTGCTCCACCTACATTCCATGTATCATCAGTGTCACCGCCTGCGATGCCTATGTAGTGAAATGATTCCTTGTTGATTGATACAATGTTTCAACCGTCCCCTTGTATCTATATGGACGTTTCTGAGAACTGCGGGTGTGACAGATGTATGTGTTTTAACGATCCATAGAGGGGATTTGTTTAAAACGCAATATTCTTGAATGTCTTCAAAAGAATACTCTAATGGTGTCACACTAGGTGATCTTGCCAGCCAGGATATTGGCCTATCCAGCTAGTTGAAATGGACCTTTACAGGGTCATAATGGTAAGGCGGTGCACCTTCTTGTCTGAACCAGTGCACAGTATTGTTCCGTCATGGTACCGGAACCTCATCAAGAAACACCTGTAGCTCACCTTGCAGGAATTCCAGATACCGTGGTCCTCTAAGTCTGCCTGGGAGAAACACCACCAACACTACCACCATCACCAACACTACCACCACCACTTCCAGCACCACTACACCATCATCATCATCATCATCATCATCATCGTCACCACCACCACTACCACTACCACCACCACTAACGCTACCACCATCACTACCACCACCACTACCACCAAAACCACCACCACCAACACTACCACCATCACTACCACCAAAATCACCACCACTACCACCAAAATCACCACAACCAACACTACCACCATCACTACCACCATCACCAACACTACCACTACCCCATCATCATCACCACCACCACTACCACTACCACCACCACTAACGCTACCACCATCACTACCACCAAAACCACCACCACTAACACTACCACCATCACTACCACCACCACTACCACCAAAACCACCACCACTACCACTACCACCAAAACCACCACCACCAACACTACCACCACCACTTCCAGCACCACTACCCCATCATCATCACCATCACCACCACTACCACCACCACTAACGCTACCACCATCACTACCACCACCACTACCACCAAAACCACCACCAACACTACCACCATCACCAACACTACCACCATCACCAACACTACCACCACCACTTCCAGCACCACTACCCCATCATCATCACCACTATCACCATCACCACTACCACCATCACTACCACCACAACTACCACCACCATCACCACCACTACCACCACCATCAGCAACAATACCACAACCACCACCACCACTACTACTACCACCACCATCACCACCACTACCACCACAACCACCATTGCCTCCACTACCACCACAACCACCACCACTAACACTACCACCATCACTACCACCACCACTACCACCAAAACCACCACCACTACCACCAAAACCACCACCACTACCACCAAAACCGCCACCACCAACACTACAACCATCACTACCACCACCACTACCACCAAAACCATCACCACTACCACTACCACCAAAACCACCACCACCATCACTACCACCATCACCACCACCACTATCACCATCACCACTACCACCACCATCACTACCACCACAACCACAACCACCACCAATACCACAACCACCACCACTACTACCACCACCGTCACCACCACTACCACCACAACCACCATTGCCTCCACTACCACCACAACCACCACCACCATTACCACTACAACTACCATCACCACCACCGCCACCACTACCGCCAAAACCACCACTACCACAAACACCACCACCATTACCACTACCATCACCACCACTACCACAACCACCACCACTACCACTACCACCACCATCACCACCACTACCACCACAACCACCATTGCCTCCACTACCACCACAACCACCACCACCATTACCACTACCATCACCACCACCGCCACCACTACCGCCACAATCACCACTACCACAAACACTACCACCACCACTACCGCCACAACCACCGCTATCACAACCACCACCACCACTACCACTACCACCATTACCACTACCACTACCATCACCACCACCGCCACCACTACCGCCACAATCACCACTACCACAAACACCACCGCCACCACTACCGCCACAATCACCACTACCACAAACACCACCGCCACCACTACCGCCACAACCACCGCTATCACAACCACCACCACCATCACCACTATCAACACCACCACCACTAGCACCGCAACTACTACTAATAATAACAATAAGGATGATAAACACACCAATGAGAATAACATAATAATAAAGTTAATATTATAACAATAACGACAAACAAAAATAATAACAATAACTAAAAGTAATAATAACATACAACAATAACATTAATAAGAAACAAAGAAATGCCAATCCAACATTACGCGCCCTCATATTTTTGTAAGTATAGGTTAGTTTATGGTGGGAGTATTTAGTTCCAAATCTTCGTGTCGCATCCTTGAAAGATATTAAACTTATACCAACTTTGGTTTTTAACCGACTTTCCCACTCTAACAGTAGATTTAACAATTTTTTCTCTACATCTTGCAGATATACCAAGAATTATAGGAGCACTTAACTTTATCACTACTATAATTAATATAAAACCACTTTACATAAATCAAACACAAACTTTCATGTTTTTATGAAAATATGGACTTGAATGCTTTCTGCACGATTTACTTACCTATTTAAGTAAGTAGTCTCACCGCCATTCTTCCAGGCCGATCTGCATAGAAAGGAAAACACCAGAAGACTTTTCCGTCAGAGGTTTCTGAAAATTACTTGATTTTGTATCCAGTTCCAGCCACGAAATGGACACAGCAGTTCGAAAATCTGTCTCCGATTTTACACGATACTTCTGTTTCAAACCAGAGGATGCTCTTTTTCTCAATTCTGTAGGATAATTAAGTGTTTTGGACACTAAAATCACCTCAAAGCTTCTTGATTGTTGATCTAAGACGTTTAAATGTTTTAAGCACTAAAATCACTTTAAAATCGCTCTTTTTCACCTGAGCAGAAACTGTATTTGGTTCACTGACAATAATGTTGAACGTTTTTAGCACTCAAGTATCACAAAATGTAACTGTATGCCTAAAAATTGCACCAGATGTAAAGTATATTTTCAAATCGGGTGGACGATCTTTTTTTGAAGCATGTCTCTGAAAGGTGATGACGTCAGCGGTGAAATGGTTTGACTATGAGCATGACTGTTGATGTTAAACCCATTTGTGATCTGAGATTAAGTTTTATTACGCGTTAGAAGCAATCACAGTGACCTATATACGTACGTACACCGTCTCCCAGGATACTGAAACCCAACTGTCGTTGGGTGCAGACAATGGAGCCGGCAAACACTTTATGGACTCTCCACCAATGACAATGCTGCACACCCCTCCAATATGGCACCCAACATTTTTTAAACATTTTTACATGGTAATAATGAATGTAAGCATTGTGACCAGCGTATCCACATAACACCAATAACAATATTACAATCGTTGCAGACGTAAGTTTACAGAAACGGATTCGATGTCGGGATTTCAGCAGAAACATATGTTTTGTGGCTCCTTGAAACCAAATAAAATAACTTCTTATGAAAACGTCCATGTGTGTGTGTGTGTGTGTGTGTGTGTGTGTGTGTGTGTGTGTGTGTGTGTGTGTGTGTGTGTGTGTGTGTGTGTGTGTGTGTGTGTGTGTGTGTGTCGCCCTGACTTTGTACAGATGTCTAAATGTTTTTGGTTTGGGAGAAGCTGTTTTAGAGATTGCTGAAAGTAAGGAAAATAGTGTCAGCAAATTTGTTGTGTCGTATTCCTTGGCCAGTAAAAACCGGCGGCGAACATTAAAATAAACAAGTAGGAGAAGTGGGAACGTCCTTTGGCGTTGTTATAACGAGAGCTCATACTTCTTCACTTTAACGGTCCATATCGGCGGAGCATGTTGGATATTTAAAGATTCTAACAAGTCAAGCTTCCAGCAGATGGGCATTGTGTCGTCATCTACTCGAAATGTCAAATGTTCTATGTGGTAACCGTAAAAGTCCATACTGTTTTTTACTTATAATATTGTCATTAATTACTTTTGAACCTGGTTTATGCGTATATCAAGAGCAGATGGAACGTTACCTGTAACTCAGAATTACTTACAAATAGGATTTATGTAACACATTATATTTTTCTTTAAAAACTCAAGCTATTGTTACTATATCTTCATGTCAGTTGAGACAAACATTTGCCATACAAATATCTCATTTTGATCAAAATCGCTGTAGCCATTTTCAAAAAAATAAAAAGTTTCGAAACATTTCCCATGTAAGAGGTAGCTTAGGTTAGAGGAATTTTCTTTAAAATTTTTGTGTTGCATTCTTAAAAGATATTAAATGTAACCACCCAATTGGGTTTTTAACCTACTTTTCGTTTTTGAGTTAGCTGTCCAGAGTGACAGAAACACACACGGACCTTTTTCTAAACTTGCTTATTTGGATTCAAGGTGTCTCAAAACATATAATTCTGGTGAAATCTCGACATCGAATTTTTAGGTAGAATACAATACCTACTTCCTCTACTATACGTAGTAGAGAAAGTCAAAAGCAGTGATGCTACATTCGTAAAATTTTACAAAAAAAAAAAAAAAAAAAAAAAAGAAAAATACGTACGAAGAAAACGTTATTTTGAACTTAGTTCTCAGTTTATTTGACATGTTTCAGTTTTCTTGCATGAAGTGCAAACACCTTATATTTTAGTATGACTGTAGCGTGATATATTTCGGTTTTAGTTTTCTGTTGGTTAGGTTCCATCTCTTGTAAGTTTTACTTTCTGATCTAGTGTGTAGGACCATTTCCTTTTTTCTGTTCTCCATGACTGAGTAAAAACAGCTGAGAACTGAAAGACAAAACCGCTGTTAATCACTAAACACCAGATACCGAACACTTGTATCTTTGCTTTGCATGGTCATCCCACGGTGATAGTCTTCAAAAAGTTGACTAACTCTTTAGCCTACAAGGAAATGTTTTATCTTCGTATAACTAAATAGGCAACAGCGCCCTCTTTGTGTTTCTAGCGTGAATGAAGAGAGACAAGAGAAAGGTGATTATAATGTCACCTTTGTTACATCTAGCCAACCACAACACAGCATCTGATACACCCGTATAGAGTCCTTCATAACGAAGAAATAGTACAAGTGAAGCCAAACTTAAATTATATTTATAAATTCCTGGAGTACATTTTCAAAGAAAAATTCTATAAGAAGTCACGTCACTCAAACATTCTAAATGGCAACATATTATTTTTATATTTTTTTAATGAAAGGTAGTTATCTCATTCAGTTGTATTAGCAATTGAAGACCAGATAGAAGCATTCTAAGTCACAAGATATTCGCTTTTCAAGGTTTATAAGTGAAGTTCATAAGAAGGGGCGAAATTACAGTGTTATCTCTTTAATAGGTCTGCTTTCAAAGTGAACCTTTGTTTATATCCAATATAAACATTCTGCTGACATACTTTTGCTCTATAAGCAACCACATCTATAACAACATAGAATGTTTTTAATCTATTCATCTGGAGCTGAAATGTTCTTTCGCTGTAAAGCTGTAGCCATATATTCCCAACACTATTTCTGTGATTTACTGTGGTCTTTCTGTGCATTTTATTCACTAAAACGCACGTGTTTCATTCACATGACTTTCTCTACTCTTGTACTAACCATTCTTATAAACTCTTATTCCTATATCTTCTTCGTGTTAGTTGAGATAAACATTTGTACAAATTATCTTATTGCTTATTTCCTTGTAGGTGTGAGCGATAGTTGAATCTTTTGAATCTTTGAGATTCCGTTCTCTTTGCACACTTAACATATAAAAAATGAACAACGATGTTCCATTTCACGATAGTTTTCCGAAACTCACACACAACAAGGAATATCTCCGAAATGGTTCACTCTACAAGAAAATTTAGTCAGACATAAATTGTGTATTTTAGCAAGATCTACAGTTTTTGTATAGTAAGATTTTGTCTATCTCTAACGGTTTACCAGTTATGCAAAAGTCGTCCAGAGTAAATACGACTACAGGGGCTATAGACAGAATATTCAAGATATACATTTCATTTGTCATAAAAATATCTCAAAAATATGACATTTTAATAAAAATAGAGTCATTTTCAAGAAAATCAAAATTTTTGAAAAATTTTCCATGTAAAGGGTAGTTTAGGGTGGGGCTATTTTCTTCAAAACATTCGTGTCGCATCTTTGAGGGACATTAAACTTAAATATCAACTTTGGTTTTTAAGCGACTTTTCGTTTTTGAGTTATGCTGTGCACAGACTGACACACACACACACACATACACACACACACACATACACACACATACACACATACATACACACATACACACACATACACACACACACACACACACACACACTTCAAGCATGTAGTATTCATATGGAATGGGGCATGCAATTAAAAAAAAAAAAAAAAAAAAAACATACACACACACATACACACGCACACACACGCACACACACACACATACACACACATACACACATACACACACATACACACACACACACACTTCAAGCATGTAGTATTCATATGGAATGGGGCATGCAATTAAAAAAAAAAAAAAAAAAAAACATACACACACACATACACACGCACACACACATAGACACACACACGCACACACACATACACACACACATACACACACACATACACACACAGACACACACACTCACACACACACTGTTCAATGAAGACACAGATATCGTTGCTGTCCTAAAGCGTACTGAAGACAGAAGCTGAGGTTGTGTTATACGGGGAGTCCAAGCATCGAGGCGTTGACGAGATTCCTCGACAGTGATGTTCGCCATTCTCTCAGGACATGATGATGTGGGCCGTGTCTTGCAATGCTCCGTTTCTTAGCACGGCACACATGTCATGTCACTACGTCACAGTTTGGGGGGTTCGCGCCCTCATTAGTTCCTCCACTTCTTGCAAGCTTCCTTCCTCACTTCTTCACACAGACTTTGCAGACAACAGCAGGTTATGCGCTTCACCAAAAGGTAAGTTCCATATAACACAAACAATATTTACAATTATATTGCATGTTGCGTTCATATTACTTTCTCTATTCACTTTTAAACAAGCAACTTTTAGAAGCCCTGTTTTACTTTGTCTACTACGTATATTAAAGTAAAGGAAGTATTGTATTCCACCCAAAAATTCAATGTCGATATTTCTCAGGAAATATATGCATTGAGGTTCTCTGAATAAAAAGAAGCATTTTTAGAAAAAGGTTCTTGTGTCTCTGTGTCAGTCTGTGGACAGCATAACTCAAAAACGAAAAGTCGGTTAAAAACCAAAATTGGTATTTAAGTTTAATGTCTTTCAAGGATGTGACACGAAAATTTTGAAGAAAATAGCTCCACTCTAAACTATCCTTTACATGGGAAATTTTTCGAAACCTTTGATTTTCTTGAAAACGACTCTAAAGATTTTTGTTAAAATGCCATATATTTAGGATATTTTTATGACAAATGAAATGTATATTTTAAATTTTCTAGATATAGCCTATGTAGTGTTGTTTACTCTGGATGACTTTTGAAGAACTCGTAAACCGTCGAGAGAGACACAATCTTACTATACAAAAATGTAGATCTTGCTAAAATACAAAATTTATGTCTGAATGAATTGGTTTTTTTTTTTTTTTTTTTTTTTTTTTTTTAAAAGAGTGCCATTCGGAGATATTCCTTGTTATGTGTGTGAGTTTCGGAAAACTTAAAACTTTCGTGGAATGGAACATAGTTGTTCATTGTTTTTATATGTTAAGCGTGCAAAGAGAACGGGATCGCAAAGCTTTAAAATAGTTTTTATCGCTCAAAGCCTGCTGTATTCTAATATTCCCCTTGTACCTACAAGGAAGTAAGCAATAGGATAATTTGTAAAAATATTTATCTCAACTAACACGAAGAAGATATAAGAATAAGAGTTTGTAAGAATGGTTAGTACAAGAGTAGAGAAAGTCATGTGAGTGCAACACATCAGATTTTTTCTTCATGAACCTAACCAATAGTTAAGCTGATTAAAAGCGTTGGCTATATACGGTTCTTGACATTACATATCCCTTCCACGATATCGTGAAAAACAACCAAATAGCGACTCACTAATAGAAACTGTTTCAAAGTTCGAACTAATGGTTAGCGAATATGTTGGAAAAAGATAATTGCACTAAAAACGTTCTTTGAAACGAACTGTGTTAAGATATGTGCAGAAAATGCAAAACCTGCATTTTATTCATTATACCAAATTGGTTAAAATATTTTAGAACATAAAATTTAAGAAATCTGATGTGTTGCACTCACATGAATTTCTCTACTCTTGTACTAACCATTCTTACAAACTCTTATTAGTTGAGATAACCATTTGCAGAAATTATCACCTATTTCGTTGTACGTACAAGGGGAATATGGAAATACAGTAGGCTTTTAGCGGTAGTCAAATTTTTTAAACGTGGTCGCTATGTGATGGCCTTAAAAAACCGTTCCATAGACAGTAGTCTCATTTGAGGAAAATACAAATATTGCAAAATTCGGACAAGTAACTAGGAATATCACGAAAATAATTCACTCAAGAAATGCATTTGAAATAACTTATGTGTTTTAACGTGATATACAGTTTTGATGGAACAATATATTATTCTATCTCTTACGGTTTATCCCCACTGTACAAAATTCACCCCGAATAAAGATGACTTAATAAGTTACTCCAACAAAAATCTGCAGCACCATTTTATTTGTCAGGAACATTTCTTAAACAGATGGTAATTTAATCAAAATTATTGGAGGCATTTTTGAGAAAACAAATTTTTCAAATACTTTCTACTTTATAATTACAAACTGGGAAATATTTTTGAAAACATCATGTCAGATCCTAGGGAGAGAGACTAAGTGAGAGGAAAAAATACACCAAAACCATTTTTGCTTCCTTTCGATGTCGGGATTTCACCGTAAATATGTGTGCGAGTGTGTGTGTGTGTGTGTGTGTGTGTGTGTGTGTGTGTGTGTGTGTGTGTCACTCGGTGGACAAAACTCAAAAATGAAAAGTCGATTAAAAATCCAACTTGGTATTTAAGTTTAATGTCTTTAAAGGATGCGACACGAAGACTTTGAAGAAAATTCCTCCATCCTAAACTACCCTTTACATGAAAATATGTTAGAAAATTTTGATGTTCTCGAAAATGGCTCTAACGATTTGTATTAAAGTGTCATATGTTTGAGATATTCTTATGACAAATGAAATGTATATCTTGAATTTTCTGGCTATAGCCCCTGTAGTCCTGTTTACTCTGGATGACTTTTGTATAACTGGTAAACCGTTAGAGATAGACCAAATCATACTATACAAAAAATGCAGATCTTGCTTAAATACACAATTTATGTTCAACTAAGTTTTTTTGTAGAGATATTCCTTCTTTGAGTTTTGCAAGAATTTTCTGAAATGGAAGTTTTGCTAGTCGCTTTTTTATCTCTTGGCCCTGAAAAGAAAACGGAATTTGAAAGCCTTAAAATAGTTAGCTATTACTCGAAGCCTACTATATTCTAATATTCCCTTTGTATCTACAAGGAAATAAGCAATAAGATAAGTTGTACAAATGTTTATCTCAACTAACACGAAGAAGATATAGGAATAAGAGTTTGTAAGAATGGTTAGCACAAGAGTAGAGAAAGTCATGTGAGTGTAACACATTGGATTTATTTTTATAGAATTTAACTTTTTTCTGGTCAAATGTTTGCGATATATGAAATAGTACAAATAAATGTCTTACCCCAGATGTCATGATATTAGCTATGGTAAACTCGTATACTGTTTGAAGCGATGTTGTACTTATGAATCTTATTATCTTGTTTTGTATTTTATTGATGAATATTTATTTAAATGTTGAAGACAGAACAAGGAGAAAGTCCCGCTGACTTGTAAGATAACGCAGATTCACTGCGTTTTCCATTAACATAACTGTTCACTTTCTTAGTGGACGCAGGAAAGCGTAGAACTTACTGTTGGGTAAACAGCCTCAGTACAAAGAACCACTTGGAGCACGTGTAGGCTAAACAGATGACAGTTCTGTCAAATGCACGGAAAAGTAGCAGATCTCATGCGATCCCACACTTTTGTTCTAAATCTATGTTTACTTTCTCTACTGCGTATAGCAGAGGCAGAGTTGTATTCCACCCAACGATTCGATGTCGGGATTTCACCGGAAATACATGTTTTGGAGCACCATGAATCCAAAAAAGTATTTTTAGAAAAACATCCGTATATGTGTGTGTGTGTGTGTGTGTCTGTGTGTGTCTGTGTGTGTGTGTGTGTGTGTGTGTGTGTCTGTGGACAGCATAACTCAAAAACGAAAACTTGGTTAAAAATCAAAGTTGGTATTTAAGTTTAAGTACCTGGGCGTTTTTCGCCTCTGTCTTTGAGAAATCTTTTAATCTTTTTTGTGGGAGAAGATAGATAAACCTGAAAGGAAAAACGTTAACTAAATAATCATTTTTGTCGCAATTGTTAAGAGTAAAAAAAAAGTGCTTAAGTAGAGAAAACACTGTGAATGTAATATGCAGCATTTCTATTTCAAACATGCAGAAAATTGTATGACTTATTTTAAAAGTGGGGACAAAAATGATTTTTGGTGTAAAATCATGTTTTTTATGGAAAATTGTTTATAGAAGAGTGAGTAGAGAAAGAGATGTGAATGTGTTACCTAAAAGTACTTAAGTAGAGAAACCACTGTGAATGTAATATGCAGCATCTCTATTTCAAACATACAAAAAATTGTAAGACTTATTTGTAGAAGAGTGAGTAGAGAAAGACATGTGAATGTGTTACGTAAAAGTGCGAATGTAATAGTACTTATATTTCAAACATACAGAAAATGGTATGACATTTTAAAACTGTGGATAAAAATTTGTTTGTGTAAAATCACGTTTTTTATGGAAAATTGTTTATAGAAGAGTGTGTAGAGAAAGATATGTGAATGTGTTACCTAAAAGTGAGTAGAGAAAACACTGTGAATATACTATGCATGTATACAAAAATTTAATCAAATCTTTAGAGTCGTTTCTGAAATACCGGAAATATACCTATATACAAGAATTGCACTGTAGAAGCGGGAATAAAAAATTTTATTTTTTTATGTAAAATCGCGTTTTTTCGGAAATTACACCTACATAGATGAACTTAAAAAGCAAAACCCTGTCTGAATACAAAATTTGATCGAAATCGTTAGAGCCGTTTCCAAGATGCGCGGAATATATATATATATATACATATATATATATATATATATATATATATATATATATATATATATATATATATATATATATATATATATATATACATATATATGCCACAACTGGGATCTGAACCACATATCTTCCGCTTACCAGGCAGCTGCTCTAACCATTGAGCTATTGTGACAAACTGCCAGAATGGCATTAAATTCTCAAGCCAGTTCGTATATATTGTCACCGCGCCCGCCGCATCTAATTGCCGACAACAGCAGTGTCACCCATCGCATTATTGTCGGCACTACCGCAAAGGAGCCGAAGGAAAGAGACAGAGAATGGCCGCATTGTTGAGGCGCTTGCCGAAAGAGAGAAAATGATAGAGACTTCGAGAATCTTCTGCTTTGTATTTCACCGCAATAACTGAACTTTCCAGAATAGTGCCTGGGAGATATAAATAGCGGTAAAATGCGACAGAGGAGGAGTCAGACGATGTGAAGCGTTGAGTAGTCGTGCCGACGGAGACGGACAGACGATGTGAAGCGTTGTGCCGACGGAGAAGAGTTAGTTCTTTGTGTTACGAATTCGGAGCCGTGCTGTTGGAGAATCGGAAAAGACTTTCTTGCTGTTGCAACGAGTGTACAAAGTTACTGTTTACGGAAATAAAAGTGTTTCTTTATCTCGACCACATCTGTCTACTTTACACCCACACAAAAGTCACAATATATACAAGAATTGCTCGTTTAAATATATAAGATATCTTTCAAGGATGCAGCACAAAGATGTTGAAGAAAATAGTCCCACCCTAAATTACCCTCTACATGGCAAATTATTCGCAAATGTTTATTTTCTTGAAAATGGCTCTAAGATTTTTATTAAAATGCCATATATTTGAGATATTTTATGACAAATGAAATGTATATTTTGAATTTTCTGACTATAACGTATGCAGTCCTGTTTCCTCTTGATGACTTTTGAATAACTGGTAAACCGCAAGAGATAGACGAAATCTTACTGTACAAGAAATACAGATTTTAGTTAAAACACATTATGTATGTCGAAATGTATTTTTCCCCTTTTTGTGGAGATAAGCATTTCGGAGATATTCCTTGTTTTTGTGTGACTTTTGGAATACTTCCACTTTTATCAAATGGAAGATCGTTATTCACATTTTTATCTGTTAGCCGTGCAAAGATAACGGAATGTCAAAGCCTTCATATAGCGACCAGCTTATAACATTTGACTGTCGCTCAAAGCCTACTGTATTCCGATGTTCCCCTTGCAGATACAAGGGAATTAGGATAATGTATAGTATTGACGAAAACAAATCAAATACATTTTCCCACACTTTTAACTCTATACTGCATTCTTTTATTGCACAGGCATTAAGAATCGCCTTTAGGAATAATAATTTACACACACAATGTTTAATTTATTTATGTAAATGTGTGTAAACTGTGCTTAATTGAGGCAAGGTGCAGAAAGCGATGAAATTATCTACACGCGCTTCACGCAAGGCATCATGGGAGCTTTCCTCACCTCTCCTGTCCAATGTTGCCAACATGGGCACTCGACACAGAAGCACGCACGCTATCTCCTGCATATGTTGCTGCCATTGTTCCTGTGTTTCATATGTTGGCAATACCACTTTCCCCGCCTTCCCCTTCCATCGCTATAGGTCACCTGCTTTCTTAAGACTTTTAAAATAACTTGTTTAAGTATTTTTAAGAGTTTCAGGATGCAATATAATGATTTTAAAACAATCATAATGTACTGATGTTATTTATTAGGTCACCCAATATTCACTAACGTAACTATTTATGGCAAAAAATGGATTTTGTCAATGCTATACACTATCCGAAAATTAGTAATAACATAATTTGTACAAATGTTTATTTCAACTAATACGGAGTCGATATAGGAATAAGAGTTTGTAAGAATGGTTAGTACACGAGTAGAGAAAGTCATGTGATTGTTATTTGTGATGTGTTTACTATTTGTTTGCAGCAGTAGGAGGTGAGAGATGGTTGGACAGCAGCGATTTGCCACACGGAGTTGTTTCCGTTTTGGTATTTACAGTGAAAGTCTGGAAAGGAACAAACCTCGTCTCATAACTAGCAGGAAGTTGAAGTTGGGTATTACAGCGGCCATGATCACTATTGGCAGTCTTATGGTAAGTCCACTATATTAAAAGAGGATAAGTATGACAAAGTCAGTGGCTGGTGAAGTGGTGTAAGTTCTAATACTTCTAGTTCGACACTCCGTATTAGTAGATCAAAGCTGCTAAGTATGGATATGATATACGAGGGTTTTTAACCTGTTATAGGATCCGCACAGTCACACAACTAACCTTGTTGTAGTCCTTCTTCTGCCTTAGAGGGAATAAAGCAATCGCCCTGTTCCTGCCTCAATCCATCTTAGCCTGGGTCTTCCTGGAACTCTGTTGGTGTATTATATAGCACCCTATTTGGGTTCCTTGACCAGTCCATCTTCTGCATGTGTGTTTCTCAATTTCTTCTACATTCTATCACAGCGATGACGTCACACCCAATGCCATAGTAACCTAAAAATAAGTTATTAATGAATTCTTAGTAAAATATACAATCATACGAATTATTTATTGATTGAAATATTAAATGTGCAATATTAACATTAAGAAACGATTTAATTATTTTTATTTCTTCAGTAGATCTTGAGATGGAACCTGGATTTTCAAATAAAATATACATATCATTATATGAGATAACATAAATCTAGCTTTTCATTTGTTCACATTAAGAATTCATTTTTTCTTAGTGTCCAATAAAATATGGAGAAACAATTTTGATTTATTATTGTCTTTTACGGATTTCTCAAGTGTTTCAAAGAGTAACTGACTAACCATTAACTGTAAGTTATTTATCATATCTGGAATATTCGTTCCTGCGGGCCTCGTATTCCCAAAATGCATTCTCGATCTGGTGTCACAGTTCTTAGTACGCAAGATACTGTTGTTTTGCAACTAAATCTTCTACATAACCTAAAATGTTAAGGTTAGTTCCCTGTACTGCATATTCTTTCCATCTTCTTAAAATGTGTCTATATAAATGTTAAAAATTGCATAATACACGCCCTTGTCTCACCCCTTGGTTAGTTGCCGTGCATATTATTTTAGAATCCGGTATACTGAACCTAAAACAGGTACTTTTGTGTAAATTTTTTATACATTTTATCAAATGCGTGGGATATCCACACTTCTCCATTGCCTCCCACATAGAAGTAACCCATTCGCTACCTATAATCCGAACCACTTAAGGACTCTTGTTAGTGAGTTTGGATAAAAAAGATATTTTTGTTGCTTAATATGAATCTACATAGTTTGCAGAACATACTCATATAAGCTTTTTGTGTGTTATAGGATCTTAAGGCGTTTAATGGAGATTTAAATTCAGTTTTAAATATGGCCGGCTCGGCCATTTTACACTGCACAAGATAATCTTTCGCCATTTACCGTAACTTGCATTTTTAGTTTCTCTACTACTATAATAAATAGGGGAAGTGTTGTATTCCACTCAAAAATTCAATCTCGATATTTCACCGGAAATATATGTTTTGGGGCCCCCCTAAATAAAAGTAATAGCATTTTTAGGAAAAATTTCCGTGTATGTGTGAATAGCCTAACTCATAAACGAAAAGTTAACTACCAAAGTTGGTATTTAAGTTTAATGTCTTTCAAAGATACGACACGAAGATTTTGAAGAAAATTCCTGTGTCCTAAGCTACAGTGTACATGGAACATTTTTCGAAAAGTTTGATTTTCTCGAAAATGGCTCTAACGATTTTAATTAAAATGTCATACATTTAAGATATTTTTATCACAAATGAAATGCATATTTTGAATGTTTTGGGTATAGCCTATGTAGTCTTGTTTACTCTGGATGACTGCTTCATCACTTGTAAACCGTAAGAGATAGACAAAATGTCACTATACAAAAATGCAGATCACATTGGAATGCAATGGAATACAATACTTTCTCTACTTACTATATATAGTAGAGAAAGTAAACATCAGCGTCAAGAAATCCAACAGTTGAGCGAGTAATAACACCATAAGTTGTTCCTCAAATCAAAGATCTCAATATGAACAAAGAAGTTACAGAAGTGAAACAATTAAAAAGATTGGAAAAGCTTTTCTTCCTGTTTCACGAGCGGGCTTCTTCTGTGCTTAACAAATATTCATTGAAACTTTTTCCTGGGAGAGAGTAACAAATGAACTTGGGCACAAAAGCTGGCATCTACAGAACAAGTGCTAAAACGTGCCTTTGGGTTGAAATCACGTGGGAGGGGGAAATGGGAGTTTGCGTGGGAGTTGTACGTCAGCAAGCAGGGACAGAGAATCGAGACTTGGGTGGGTCAAACTGTTAAGAAAGTATGCGACAGCTAAACATTACCCAAAGAATCTGTGTTTAATTCATATGACTTTCTCTACTACTCTTGAGAAACTATTCTTTCAAAATCTTATTCCTTTATCACACGGATGGCCAACGTTACCTTACCAAAGTAATAAGCGGCTGTACCCCACTCCACTCCTTCGCATATTCTCCTCACACCTACAAGAAAATTAGCAATAAGATACTTTCTGAAAATGCGTATGTAGATTAAAATGAAGTAGATAGAGAATGAAACATTTACAAGTATAATAGCGTGTATAAGAGTGAGTATAACTACATATATTTGTGAACAGAGTTTCTCCAAATTGAACTATAATAAAAGTCTATTACGTCACTGCGATCACATAACATTTGAAAGTGCTTTCGTAAATCAAACGGAACACGTGTGTAACCAAGCCGCCACTGCAACACAGTACACGGCTGGGAGTTAAAGTGCACATATAGTGGAAAATTCAAGTTATGGCTTAGAAACTGCCATGGAATCGCCTGTTTGTGTCCCTCGCTGTTGTGAGTCTACATGCCACATGCACTAGCTGATTCACCCTCAGACTGAAAGAGGAGGTGGTTAATAGGAGGTAATTACGTAAGGTCTCCAAAGAGACAAGGTTGGACATCGCTGCTGTAGACTTATAGAGGTCAATGGCACTAAACTAGATGTCCATAAAAGTATGACTGTTGTATAAACGGCATTAGTTACGTTACGCGACGGACAGAGACTGATGTACTTTCGCTTGTTTGCAGAGCACATTGTTAAGCGTGAATGTTAACACTGTGAGTGTGTCAGTAGACATAATTAGATTAATTAGAGCGTTTGCTTAACATGTTCAGCTCCGGTAACCCAGCCGACACGCTCGGAGTAGCAGTTCCACTGTGGAAAACGGGTCCTTCGTCCTCAAAATATTCATCGCTTGTAGACTTTTGAGGGAGGAGGCCTGCCTTGCTACTTAAACTACCCTATATGTATGACGTGGCCCATCTCATCCTGTATTGGGGTAAGTAGACAATCCTTCGTGCGTTAAAACAGTTGCAGAACGCACCGGGGTAAGTGACAGCAGTGGCGTGAGTGTGAGCCAGCTTCACAGGAACAAGTGAACAACTAATGCAGAGATTTGAAATAGTAGCAAGTGGTTACGAAATAAATTTACAAAGCTTTTCAATATACACATCTGATGACTGGGTGTCCCAAAAGACACCAGCAACGCTTAGTATGTTGTGCGGGATGGAAAACTGATTGGTTTTCAAATAGGAACCTCTGTCCGAAACTTCCAAGTCCTGTTCCAACGACATAGGCGAGGTGATTACGTACGTATATGTAATAAGATTCTAAATACACGAATATTATTTGTTTATAAATAATATCTTTGTTGTACGTCGCATGAGGAAATCGAGTTCGCAGGTATAACAACACAACCCTGTTATTAGAAAATCTAGACAGTCCTAAGGAATAAATACAATATTGTCATATTAATTTAACCTCAGAAACAATAGGAAATTATTTTTAAATAGAACAGATCAAAATCATGTTGTGCGAATTTTTGTCCACCTAGACTGTACGCTGGTCGGAAGACGGGTGTTATATATGTAAAAGCTGTTCAATTAGCAAAGGTAAGATTTTTTGGTGATAATTATCTGAAAAATCTGATGTGTTCCACTCACATGACTTTCTCTACATTTGTACTAACCATTCTTACAAACTCTTATTCCTATATCTTCTTCGTGTTAGTCGAGATAAACATATTTTGTACAAATTATCTTATTGCTTAATTCCTTGCAGGTACAAGGGGAATATTAGAATACATTAGGCTTTGTGCGATAGTCAAACCTTTTAAAGCTTTGAGATTCCGTTCTCTTTGCACGCTTAACATATAAAAAATGAACAACGATGATCCATTTCACGAAAGTTCTAAGTTTTCCGAAACTCACACACATAACAAGGAATATCTCCGAAATGGTTCACCCTACAAGAAACTTTATTCAAACTTAAATTGTTTATTTTAGCAAGATCTACATTTTTTGTATAGTATAATTTGGTCTATCTCTAACGGTTTACCAGTTATGCAAAAGTCATCCAGAGTAAATACGACTACAGGGGCTATAGCCAGAAAATTCAAGATATACATTTCATTTGTCATCAAAATATCTCAAACATATGACATTTTAATCAAAATAGTTAGAGCCATTTTCAAGAAAATCAAAGTTTTTGAAACATTTTCCATGTAAAGGGTAGTTTAGGGTGGAGCTATTTTCTTCAAAATCTTCGTGTCGCATCCTTGAAAGACATTAAACTTAAATACCAACTTTGGTTTTTAACCGACTTTTCGTTTTTGAGTTATGCTGTCCACAGACTGACAGACACACAGACACACACGGACCTTTTTCTAAAGATGTTTTTTTTTTATTCAGGGGGCCTCAAAACATGTATTTCCGGTGAAATCTCGACATCGAATTTTTTGGTGGAATACAATTCTTCCCCTACTTACCAGTAGAGAAAGTAAAAATTCGCATTAATAATTTAAGTTAGTCATGTTTTGTGTTGAATATTATACTAAAATTAATTTCGCACAAATTTTCGGATAAAATTAATAAACATAGACATTACTGAAATTAAAATTAACATGTAAGTAATGCTAATGTGACATTATTGTTCAAATTTTCTCCAAATTGAAATATGTTTTATATTATTATCATTACATGAAACACTACATATATCGGACACCAGGGCCAATGGCTCATCAATCAACATCCCCAAATTGCAACACACAAGTTGTGGCACTTTCATTTTTCAAGTTGTCCTTCTGTCTGTTACAACTATGTCAAATGCATGGAAACCAATTTGTTTTGTGACTGAAAAAGTTTCTCATTTATCGTTCGAGTGGATCAAACGCCCCATGAGCCGCCGAAGTCAACACAAAGTAAAGTTACATGCTACAGATGGCGGGCTACTCATAATTACAGTTTATATAAGAATATGTCTGAATTATTAAGTTACTTCTATTCAGAGAATAAGAATAGTGCTATTGAATTTAGATTAAAACTCATTCTATATGCAAATAATAATGACAAATTGGAACTATAATGCATGAAAAGTGAATATGGGCTAACTAGGAACGTCATGTTCTGGTTCAAAAGTACTTAAATAGTTGTATAATTTAACACTTGCTGTAGGCTGGAGGATGGTCGTTCAAATCACATGGATACACACTCAGTGCATTTGCCAGGCCGGGCGCCGCTAGTTCGTCGCGGAGTGTCCTATAAGAGATCTGATAGCAGATTTTAGGGCACTCCAAACTGAAGAAGAAACAAGAGACTCCACCGAGGCAGCTTTCCCGGAGCTGTCCCAACACAGGACCGGGCGTAGGCCCTCTACTAGCCTGTTTAGTGAAAGAGGCTCGCCGAGCTCTTTCACAAGCCAACCAGGAGGAAATGTCGGACGGAGGAGACTCGGTACCGACTGACAGACTCACGAGACTGCAGCCCCACAGGGTTGTAGCCAAGGGTCCGGACTCAGGTCTGGACCCGGGGTTCGCTGGAACCCCAATAGGCGCGCCGCAAGACGTCTGGCCCTCTGTGGGTAGCCGAATGGCACCTGCACCGACCATGACAGAAAAACCGAGTACCAGCAAAGAGGTAAGACCTGACATGGTTTTGACACCCCCGAAACCCTCTACCTCGAACCCCTCACCCGGTCCCCGAGTGAGCATCGCCAAGGCGAAAGCCAAGGCACTTACTAGGGCCAAGAGTAGGCCGAAGGTGAAAAAGGCCGTGGGCCTTGTTAATCAAGGGACAGTCGACCCTATAACACCACCAGCTCCTGTCAACCCGACTCCAGCACTGCCGGACGACGATGGCTTTGTACTGGTACAAAGCCGCAGGAAAAGGTCCTCTGGTTCGAACCCAGAGCGACCCGCTCCTTCATCGGGACCTGCAGCGTCCCCCCAGCACCAAGCCGCACAAAAGGCGGAAAATGTTCCGCCAATTGTGTCTGACCCCTTCCCTAATCACATCAAGGTGATGAAGGAGCTCAGGGGAAAGTTAAAGGTGGAATTCCAGGCAACACGACACCCAGGGCGTGTTGTAATCCGGACCACTTCCTCTGGAGACCATGCGGCCGCAAGGGAAGTGCTGAAAGCGGGTGGAATAAAATTCCACACGTACTCGCTCCAGCGACCTCACGTGGTCCGCAGGGTCATTAGAGGTCTTGATTCAGAGACAGACCCCCAGGATATCTGTGCCGGCCTGAAGGACGAACACGGAATCGAACCGCGGTCCGTGGTGCAACTCACCACTACAAAGGTGAAGGAGGGGAAACCCACAAAGGTGCCCCTACCACTATTCCTAGTATCGGTAGAGAAACAAGGGGAGGGAACCCCTAAGATTGACGAGGGGACTCGCCTGTACTAAACACGGGTCACGATTGAGCCTTATCACGTCAGGGAGGGGCTAGCCCAGTGCTATAAGTGCCTGGGTTTCCACCACTCAAGCTTTGCCTGTGAGAGGACTCTCAAGTGTCTCCGTTGTGCGGGCGAGCAGCTGGTAAAAGATTGCCCGACACCAAAAGAAGAGAGAAGGTGCGCCAACTGCGATGGATGTCACATAGGGATCTATCGCGGGTGCGCTAGGAGACTTGCGATAATGCAAGGCAGACAGGGCAAGGCTGACACTGAAGTCAGAACAGGGGTCTCTTTCGCCACGGCCCTGGCGGGACACGAAGGTGCTCTCGCGCAGGCCGAGGCCGCGGAAGTAACCCCTAGCGACCAGGTTGCCAAGTCGATGACAACTTCAGTCCCGGAAAGTGTCCCACCCCAGGTTGCGAGCACAAAGCCTGCTCCAACACCCAGCACCGCTCCTAAGGAAAAGCGTCCCCCCAAGAAGGGGAAGAAGAAAGCCTCTGTGGTGGAAAACACAGAAAAGCCTACTGTGGCGAAGGATTTCAACAAAACTGTTGGAAAACTCTCCCCACCACCAGCACCCACAGCTCAAGCTGTGTCAACCACACAGCAAGCGGCAGAGCCCGCCAATGCTAGCACGTCCCAGCGGACTGGCCCAACCAACCCTGAGGCAGCAGTGCCTCCACAAAACATCCCGGAACCAACCTTAGGGGACACATTCGCCACCGAGGAGATGGCTGAATTCATCGAGTTGGCAACCTGGTTCGCCGACTTAGTTCAGCGTTCCCTCCCAACACTACGACGCTGCAGGGAAACCTTCAACAAACCCGGGATTTCCGCTGTGAAGAAGCACCTTGCGGTGCTTCAAACGGCTAAGGAACTCTACTCTAACTCCATGAGCTCTTAATGGCGCATAGAACTGTGCGTTTATTTAGAGCTGCGTTCTGGAACGCAAATGGGGTTAGAGACCAGAGACCTGGCCTGCTGGAGTTCGTGGACAGTCATGGGATTGATATCCTGATGGTCTGTGAAACGCACTTGCACGCTGGTGTACAGTTTAACCTGCCAAGTTACGCCGCTCATCGGTCTGATCGGGTCGGCCGACAGGGCGGTGGTACTGCCATTTTCATAAAGAACCATCTCACCCACATTCCTGTTACCATTCCTCCGCTACAACACCTGGAAGCAACCGCCATAAGGCTATCCTTGGGCGGGAACGATCTGGTGCTTGTGGCGGTATATGACCCGCCGGATGGTCACTTCTATGAAGCGGACATCAAGGCACTCCTGAACCTACACCACAGGGTTTGCATTGCAGGCGACTTCAACGCAAAACACCCAAGCTGGCACAGCCGCACCCAGAACGTTAAGGGCCGGGGACTGTACCGTCTCATTAGCGGGAACCCCGCCCTTCACGCGCACGGGCCGAGAGGTCCAACCCACTACCCGGCACGCGGCGCCGCGGATGTCATCGATTTCATGATCACCAAAAACATACCATTTCACTTGGACCTCTCTGTGATTAACGATCTGGACTCCGACCACAACCCTGTTGTGGTGGATGCAGACGTAAATCTTACTGCCCTGGGAGTGCCGGACTGGGATGTCGACTGGGATGCAGCCGTCCTAGCCCTTCAAAACTCTGTGGAAGCAAATCCTCGAATAGACTCGATAGAGGCTCTCGAGGAGGCAGCCACGGAGTTTTCTACCTCCGTCCTAAACGCGGTGCGTGCTCACACGCATCGCATTCCTACCGAAGTACCAAACCCGACATCTATCCCTGTCCCACTTAAACGCCTCATTCAAGCAAAGAATGCTGTCAGACGGCTATGGCAGAGATTCCGACATCCTAGGATAGGAGTAATACACCAGAGGTTCAAATCCCTGGTGAGACGACTCCTAAGAAAACATAGGCAAGCAGCTTGGGACGAAACAATGCGTCACGTAAACCTCCAGGAGAGGAAACCGTGGCGCATCGTCCGAGCCTTGCGGAAAGACAAATCTGCACACCAGCATCCAGTGCACAGCCCTCGGGGAAGACTTGTCTTTGAACCGAGGGAAAAAGCAGAGGCACTAGCAGACTATCTGGAAACTCAATTCCAGCCTAGGGTAGATCCTCAGAACGATGACCTCACTGACCTCGTGGAACAAGCGGTAGAAGACTTCTTAGAAGTCCGACCCGCGGGCCACGAGGAGTTCCACATCCCGGTAGTTACCCCTCGCGAGGTAACTAACACCATCCGGCACCTAAAACCTAGAAAAGCCCCTGGGCTCAGCATGCGTCACTTTCCAGCTGTCTGGAAACAGGCGCGTGTGGTATGCGTTTTGAAGCAGGGGAAGAATCCGGTTTTTCCATCTAGTTACCGTTCCATCAGCCTCCTACCAGTTGTCTCGAAAGTGTTCGAGAAACTGTTCCTGTCCCGCCTCGGATCTCTTTTGGAGGAAAAAGGTCTCCTACCGGAACACCAGTTTGGTTTTCGTTCTGGTCATTCCACGACTGAGCAACTACTGCGTGTAGCCGAGAAAGCTTACCTGGCTTACCAGGAGAGGGCTAAATCGGTGGCAGTGTTGCTTGACGTGGAAAAGGCATTTTCTACCACTTGGCATGAGGGGCTTGTCTACAAGCTCATACAGCACGAAATCCCCCCTCCATACATTTACTTGGTGGCTAGTTTCCTACAGGAACGTAGCTTCCAAGTGAAGGTGGAGGGATCATTTTCTGGAGAAAGGCCCATTGGCGCAGGAGTCCCCGAGGGCAGTGTACTGTCACCAGCACTTTTTGCAGCTTACATGGACGATCTCCCGACGCACCCCAACACACACATCTGTCAGTATGCGGACGATCTCATGATCTTTGCTACTAACAAGAACCCGCGCTACAGTTACCAACAAGTACAAGCCCACCTCTGTGCCATCAATAGATGGTGCGAGAACTGGCGTATGTCCATTAACCCGGAGAAAAGCTCTGCGTTTCTCCTGGCTAATACGATAGCCAACCGGCTCCCGCTGGACCTCGTGCTTCGGCGCCGTCTGATCCCCTGGGTCACTACGACAAAGTATCTCGGGGTCACGCTGGACCGGCGGCTGACGTATAGACATCACGTCAGGGGCAAAGTACTGCAAGGCCACGCTGCCCTCCGGCAGTTGTATCCCATCCTCAGTTCCCAAACCATGCCCTTACGCCTGAAGCTTCAGCTGTATCGAGCGATCATCCCGCCTCTGGTCCTGTACGGATACGAGATCTGGGGAGTGGTGGCTAGGTCCACCTTCATCAGACTCCAGACGCTGCAGAACCGGGCATTAAGGAAGATCTACGATACTGGCTGGAGATTTCCTGCCCATATCCTACACGAACACTCCGGTATCCCGTACATTGTCGACGTGATCAAAACTCGCGCTCGAACAATGTACAATAAACTCCAGAACCACCCTAACCCTCTGGTGAATACCCTGGGCCAATACGACCAGAGACAGCCGCGCCGACTACCATCTAAAAGATTGCCGAAGGACATCTTAAGTCCTGCGATCTAATCTCAAGATGGGAAAGGCGAAAATGCAATCTGTACTCAAAACAGAGCGAATCACCAGTTCAGTTCACCTCTCAGCGAGTGACTGACGGCCAGAACCTTGGTAGGGATTAGCGCGTAGAATTCGCGCACAGCTCACTTGCGGACCAATCCCTGCCTACAATCCCTGCCGTTACTATAAAAATCCCTGTTCCAACAAATTTTCCCAGTGATAAACATCCCTGTAGTGACACCGTCAAAACCATCGCGCAGGTAAAGCCGTATGACGGCTAGGTACTGCGGTAAAGACACTCGACCGGGGGAACAATCACCTCACCTCCGTTCGACTCGAACTCCGTCTGGTGTCTGGCTGGACGATAGTCAAAACATTCAATTGTTTCAATTCCGTTTTCTTTGCACGGTTAGCATATAAAAATCTGCTGTGTTGCACTCACATGACTTTCTCTGCTCTTGTACTAACAATTCTTACAAACTCTTATTCCTATATCTTCTTCGTGTTAGTTGAGATAAATATTTGTACAAATTATCTTATTGCTTATTTCCTTGTAGGTACAAGGGGAATATTAGAATACAGTTGTGATAGTCAAATCTTTTAAAGCTTTGAAATTCCGTTCTCCTTGCACGCTTAACATATAAAAAATGAACAACGATGTTCCATTTGACGAAAGTTGTAAGTTTTCCGAAACTCACACACATAACAAGCAATATCTCCGAAATGGTTCACCCTACAAGAAAATTTATTGAGACATAAATTGTGTATTTTAGCAAGATCTACATTTTTTGTCTGTTATGATTTGGTCTATCTCTAATGGTTTACCAGTTATGCAAAAGTCGTCCAGAGTAAATACGACTGCTTACTTAGGAAATCTCAAGGGTCCCATGTGCCCAGTGTGGTGTCGCTGATATTCCATATTATCTACCGCTCTTATGTCTACTTAGTCGATCTGCTCTTATGACACCCATTGATGATCTTTCTTATTACATTCTCTACTTCGTATAGTAAGTACTGAACTATAATATTCCAGGAAAAAGTTCGATGTCGAGATTTCACCGGAAATATATGTTTTGAGAACCCTGAATAAAAAAAAAAGTAAAAATAAAAAAAAAAGAGCATTTTCTGAAAAAGGTCCGTGTGTGTCAGTCTGTGGACAGCATAACTCAAAAACAAAAAGTAGGTTAAAAACCTAAGTTGGTATTTAAGTTTAATGTCTTTCAAGGATGCGACACGGAGATTTCGAAGAAAATAGTCCCAACCTAAACTACCCTTTACATGGAACATTTTTCGACAATTTTTATTTTCTTGAAAATGGTTCTAACGATTTTGATTAAAATGCTACATGTTTGACATATTTTTATGACAAATGAAATGCATATCTTGAATTTTCTGGCTATAGCCTATGTAGTCCAGTTTACCCTGGATGACTTTTGAATAACTGGTAAACCGTAAGAGATAGACAAAATCTTACTATACAAAAAATATAGATGTGCTAAAACACAATTTGTGTTTAAAAAACTTTTTGGTACAGTGAACCATTTGGGAGATATTCCTCGTTATTTGTGTGAGTTTTGGAGATCTTATATTTCTGTCTACAAGAACATCATTATTACTTTTTTAATATGTTAACCGTGCAAAGAGAACAGAAGTTGAAAGATTTTAACTATATTCCCATATTCTCCTTGTAACTGCAAGAAAATAATAAAATAATTTCTGGAAATGTTTATTTCAACTAACACGAAGAAGACATAGGGATTAGAGTTTGTAAGAATAATTAGTAGAAGAGTAGAGAAAGTCATGTGAGTGCAACATACCAGATTTTTACAATGGTGCCCTACATTCCCATAAAATAATCTGGTAACCCTAAGTATCAGCCAGCCAACTGCAACAATTACTGTCTGTACAGGTGGGGCTGATAGCCTATGACATGACCAGTGCTTATGCAACGCCCAATAGAAGCAAGGATGCAGTGAAGCATCTTGTGAAGCTTAGAACAACTTCGTCTACAACAATGCCCACCATAAGCACTGCACGCCCTCCTTCAACAACGCTACCTACGACAACCTTGCCCCTCAGAGACCGAGTAACCACCACCCAGCAGAGCTACGAGGAGTCGTGGACAGTTCCAGAGGAGGATGTACTTACCAGCGCCTTGCCTCTCCTCAAACCCTTCCTGAGGAGTGCTCGAGCCAAGAAGGTGCAAGAACCGTACCAGTTCGAGGTACCATTGCCGCCGTCTGCAAGTGATGAAGGTCAGTGTCAATGTTTTGTAGTTTTATAAAACCACCTCAGTTACATCTACGAGGTGAGTGTAAAACCATGCAAAATGTCTTGGGGTTAAAATAGTACACCAAAATTTAAAATCTTTTGACGATAGGGACTTTTTCAGTGGCATAACAAAAATAAATTTCGTTGTATTGCTTCTGATAAGGAATTATCGATTCTACAGTTTCTAAGATGAAAACACTGACTGTTCGATATATTCATTTGGAAACTTAACATTGGGACTGGAAAGTTCTTATTTGACTTCCATCCCTCTGTACAATATTAAGTTGTGCTTCTGTCTCTTATTCCTTTAACCACACTTTTCTTCAAAAGAAAGGGACGATAATGGCGTTTTAATGAAATGCATAACCAAATCATAACCTCACTAGTTGTAAAGTATGACAGAAAGTTACAGAATGTAGTAAAAACTGAAAATACTTCAGCTTCGCCACTGTTTGCAGAGCACAACGAGAAGAGACGGGTCATGCATGGAGCCGACACTTCACCAAGACCTTTCAGAATCAGAACGAACCACACTTTGGATCGCATTAACAGGATCAAGAACAACCCACAAGCAGTGCTGCCATACTACAGTTTCACGGCACCACATCGCTACCCACAACTGGCCAACTATCGCTATCCTAGCGACGCTAACAACATCCAGGACATCATCAAATACCTCACCGAGGAGAACGGCAAGCCAGTGAACTCTCCAACTGGTCACTATCTAGATGCTGGAGTGTTCAGGGTGCCTTCAGGGACCGCACCTAAAGCCATCAAGTTTGCTGGAGTGTACAGGTCAACAAAGGTAGACAATGACAGAGTCCAGGAGACCAAAGATGACTACAGAGTGTCCAATCAGAATTTAGCTGCGACACCACCGTCACTTCTCAACGGCCATGCATACATTGCTGATCCTTTTCAGGCCTACAAGCCTACCAACCCAGCTGAGGTAACTATGCTTTTACTTATTGACTCATAAATATATGTAAATATGGAAATACTGAACAGTCCAACCTTTTATACTGGGTATGACGTCACACCGATCTTTCTCGATTCCACATACATATGCGCACAGGGGTGACGTAGCTAGAAGTCTCAGGAAGGTGTTAGAAAACTTCCTTTGTTTCTGCCGCCCATTGTTGCGAGGCAGTATGCTCGCCGGTATGTCACGTCTGGGCGGTCTACTGATCCTAAGATCGCGGGTTCAAATTCGGCCCAGACCGATGATTTTTAAGTGATTTGAAGAAAATTGCTCCACCCTTAACTACCCTTTGCATGGCAAGTTTTTCGAAAATTTTGATTTTCTTGAAAAGGGCTCTGAGAATTTTGATTAAAATGTGAAATGTTTGAGAAATTTATAATGAAAATGAAATGTATATCGTGAATTTTCTGGCTATAGCCCCTGTAGTCCTATTTACTCTGACTTTTGCATAACTGGGAAACCATAAGAGGTAGACCAAATCTTACTGCACAAAAAAAAATGTAGATCTTGCTAAAACACAATTTATGTTTAAATAAATTTTTTTTAGAGTGAAGAATTTTGGAGATATGCCTTGTTATGTGTGTGAGGTTTTGGAAAACTTATAGTTCTGTCAAATGAAACATTGTTATACATTTTTTTATATGTTAACCATGCAAAGACACACAATTTGAAAGCTTTAAAAGATTTGACTATCGCTCAAAATCTACTGTAGGTATTCCCATATTCTCTGTGTACCTACAAGAAGATAAACAATAAGATAATTTCTGCAAATGTTTATCTCAACTAACCCAAAGAAGATATAGGAATAAGAGTTTGTAAGAATGATTAGTACAAGAGTAGAGAAAGTCATGTGAGTGCAACACGTCAGATTTTTTCACATATTACCAACAGTGTTAAATATTTCCTTTATAAACATGACAACATATAATACCCAATTCTAAAATTTAAATTATTCAGAATTTTGTTACTAATGCTTGGAATAAGGCTAGGGTTAATGTGGGTATTTAAAGCCTTCCGAACCTCTGATTAGAATATTTTGTCCTCTCATTGTACAGCAAGTCATTAGAGTGGTTATTTTCTTCCATTGCAGGTGAATCAACTTGCCAGCAATACAGATTTTAGACATAGATACCATTCAGACAGATATCCATATAACAATGCTGTCAATAATTGGGGAAACACTTTTGAGGTTAATTCAAACAACAAATATTTTCCCAGACCACCAATTAATTTTGGAAGACCTTCTGCTCCCCAACCTGAAAGTACTGAAAATACCCAGCCATCTCATTACCCCAACTCACACACATCAGTGATTTATCGGCCTCTTGGATCAGAGACGTCGTCCACATCCTACACTGGTGACAACAACTATCCCAAGAAGAATATGAAACCAATCAGTGTACTGTTGGACATCTACCCGATGATGGAGGACGTTTCTGTTCACACTTCTTCAGCAACAAACGTAAGACCCAGGCCTGCTCAGGGATTTGGACAGAAACTGAAGTTCCCTCATGCAGAATATCAAAACAACCATCATGAAGACAATGATGGGAAACACCAGATGGTGGTGCACCTCAACCTTTACCCAAGAAAGAAGAAGAAGAGCAATGGCTTCAGCAACAGGTAATATTTGATACTCTTAAACATAAACAAAAGCTACAAGTTACGCTTAGAAATATTCTAGTTCAATATCCCTCATATCAATGGTATTTAGGGAGCCTCAACTTGAGGAAAAACCAGCAGCTGGCATGGTCAGCATGTTCTGTGTTAGCAAGTAGGTGCTGCATTTATCTGTGTCAGTAATTTTTTCATTAATGAAACCTGAAAATATGGTCATAGAAGCTAGATATCTGACAACAATTTAAAATATAGTCTTTCCCCTTGTACACAATGGCATTACTCCATATGCTGCAAAAATAATTACAGGGAAAATGGTACAAAAAGCATAATGTCTGAATCCAATGAAATACAGTCGTAAATATTGAATGTAATACCAGCATGTACCTATTAGTGGCAGAAGAGCTATGAAATAAATGTTTATTTGTCCTATTAGCCCTTTCCTGCTGAGATATTTTGCTACCTGTGCCATTCTTCCTCTAATTCCTAAACCTCGGCGAAAGTGATTCAGATAGCCATGACGGTTAAGGCATTCATTCATTGTCATGAGTTCAAATCCTACCAACTGCAGTTAAATATGCCTGTGGTAAAGGAAGGGGAGAATCCAAGTAAACTAATTGGTGTAATGGTATGCTTGGAAGCTGACGAGGTTACATTTGATTGCAGTTGCATGGATTTTGCAATAGGAAACAGCTGTAAATACTTGAATTCAATTTATTTAGGTTAGCATAACAAGAAAGTGGAACATATCTCAGCAGCAAAAGGGTTAAATGCCCCATCGTCTATGTGGTGGCAAATGCAGTAAAAGGGTTAAGCAACTGGAAAAATGAAACATAAAATATAATTTCATTTCATCTTGTATATACAGTCAATATTGCCAATTTAAAGTGCAAGGTTTCTGACACTGCAAGTCGTACAACCTCCAGTGACTTTCCTTCCACCAAATCTGATGATAGTGACAGAAGGGGTTGCTGATAGCTTGGAGGGTAGCCCCAATACTGACCTGACTGATTTCCCAAGAACAAATCATTAAAACAAAACGTATATCTCAAGTTTTCGAGGAATAGCCTCTTCATTCTGCATGTTTTTTGTGTGATCGATAAACTGTAAGAGATAGACCAAATCTTACTACACAAAAACGTAGATCTTGTAAAGCATACAGTTGGGTAAAATGCGTCTTTCTTTATAGAGTTAACCATTTTCAAGATATTCCTTGTAATTTGTTTGCATTTTTTATACTCTACTAAAATGGGATGTTGTTATTTATTTGTATTTCTTGTCCATACAAAGAGAACAGAATTCTAAGCCATTGTGACCAGCTCTTGTTTACACATTACGTGTTTGAGGAGCTTCGGTTCTGGCTGTGTGTTGTGGCTTTTTGTCCAAAAGTGAGTGGCAACTGCTAATTTTTCCAACCATTTGTTTTTACGTTTCCAAAGTGTTCCTTGAATCTTATTTCTAAACTTCTTTTGGTTTTCCCTATACACACTTCATTAGTCACTGCATTCAATTTGGTTTTTTGGTTGAAATTGATTATTACAACTGTTTTCAAACTTCCAAGAAAGAATAAACATAAAAATAGTTTGTACAAGAGTAGAGAAAGTCATGTGAGTGGAACACATTAGGCTTTTAGAGTACATTATATGAATATTACAAATATATTAACAATATTTATGACATAACTTTCAGGAGTGACAATGATAACAGAAGTGATGACTTGGATCATAACCAACACTGCAATAAACAAACAAAAAGTGAGTATTAAAAAGATTTATGTTTTTCTAATTCTGCATCTGTTAAAAGTGTTCAAGCTGGTATACCAATTATTCACAGTGAAGCAACATAAATTAACAAATATTAATAAATAATACTTGCATCAACAGTGGTTTTAATGTTTGTTTTGTTGTCGTCATTGCAGCCACTAGATGATAGACCCTCTCCTATTGTATTACCAGCTACTGAAGACAAAAAGAATTGATTAACAGAATCAATCAGCAGTATTTCAAAATTGATGATGGCATTCTTATTCTTCAAAATAAATATATTTTTCCAAGTCATTAAATCTACATGCCCTCGTAATTGTTGTAATAATTTAATCTCTCGATTTATTTCACATTTAAATGACTAAAAATGCTCTGCCACATTGATTTATCAATTTTACTTATTTATAAATAAACTTTCAATGTTTACACATCTTCCTGTGCCTAAAGAATCTTCTTTCTCCGCTCATCCCTATCCAACCATTCCATTTCTTCCAGTCCTCTCTTGCTCTCATTCGAGTTCTTATTTCCTACATCCATAAGTTTCAAGGTCTTCCTGTCTTCTTCTTTGTCTTCTTCTTCCAGAAGGACTCCATTCCAAAATCTCTTTCAATAATCCTTCTTCATTCATTTTTCTAATATGTTCGTACCAACTTAGCTGTTTATATCTTACGTAGTCTAATATTGATTTCTTATTATTTCTTATTCCTGCTATAACATTTTTTCTGACTTTTCCCAATCTTGAATGTCTTGCTAATCATCTGAGAAATACAAGTTTCATCGACATAAGTTTTGATTCTAAATTTTTGTTAAATTTCCATGTTTCAGCTTCATATGTGACAGTAGTTTTCACAATTGCATTATATATCTGTAATTTATTCTTCCTATTTATGTCTGTTCCACAGGATACCATTCAGTATTGATGTTATAATTTTACTTTTATTGATTCTGTTCTTAATGTAATTTTCTTTGAGAGGTAGAACTGGAACTTAAAAATTCAATGCCACAACTGGGATTTGAACCACAGACCTTCCGCTTACCGGACGGCTGCTCTACCACTGAGCTACTGTGACAAACTGCCAGAATGGCATTAAATTCTCAAACCAGTTCGTATTTCTCCTGGTAAACCACAAAGGCAGTCTCACATCAGAGACAAATTACCCCAATGGTGACTTACTATTGTAAGTACTTCATATCCCAGGATTAAATAACCTTCACATGGTAATTATTTAATGCCATTCTGGCTTGTCACAATAGTTCAGTGGTAGAGCAGCCGCCCGGTAAGCGGAAGATCTGTGGTTCAAATCCCAGTTGTGGCATTGAATTTTTAAGTTCCAGTTCTACCTCTCAAACTTTGCCCACACACAGCTTGTGTGTTTAAAAACACCAACAGTAAGTTTGTTGGCATAAATAAATAGTAATTTTCTTATTTATCTTCTGTATCTATTTTTACCCCCAAATACTTAAATTCTTCACATCCTATAGTACAACCTTTATGTTCTTCCAGAATTAAATCTTTTGTTTCTGTTCCACATCCCATATAAAACATTGTTTATAAATTTATGTTCATCTCCATTTGCTATATTCTAATAACTTTCTAAGCATAAATTCCATATTTCCATGCTCTTGCAGAATTACTACCTGATTGTCTGCAAATAAGTGTTGTTATTGTTAGCTAATGCTGGATTTCTGACAATGAAGTCATTAATTCTCTTGCTGTCCAATATTTTTCACTTCATAAATATTGAAGAGACTTAGCAGTAAATGTAACCGCTTTTTAGAGAGTACCATATTTTTATGTTTTGGTGGTTACATTGCTCTCTCACAACCCCCAGAATGTCTGGAGGACCACATCTGTCGTTGGTTTACGGGTCTCACCGACCTGACCGGGAGAGTTATCAAAATAAATTCACCGACCATATCCTCTGATCACCAATCAGAGGACGTCTTACATGCCATAACAGGTCAGCATGTTAAGGGTTAAGAGTTTATAGAGATATTAGAGAAATGGAGAGGTTGGAAAAATAAAGACTCCCTAGCCCTTGGGAACCCTAATAGCATTGGGGTCGGAAGAGAACAAGAGATGATAAAGGTAAGGTCAGGTAGAAAAGTTACAGTGAGGAACAAAACACCAGTAAGTGGAACTGCTCAGCTTGGGTACCTTGTGGTCGCTATTCACATATCCCCTAGACACCAGTAAGTGGAAGTAATGTTCTGCTCAGCTTGGGTACCTTGTGGTCGCTATTCACATATCCCCTAGACACCAGTAAGTGGAAGTAATGTTCTGCTCAGCTTGGGTACCTTGTGGTCGCTATTCACATATCCCCTAGACACCAGTAAGTGGAAGTAATGTTCTGCTCAGCTTGGGTACCTTGTGGTCGCTATTCACATATCCCCTAGACACCAGTAAGTGGAAGTAATGTTCTGCTCAGCTTGGGTACCTTGTGGTCGCTATTCACATATCCCCTAGACACCAGTAAGTGGAAGTAATGTTCTGCTCAGCTTGGGTACCTTGTGGTCGCTATTCACATATCCCCTAGACACCAGTAAGTGGAAGTAATGTTCTGCTCAGCTTGGGTACCTTGTGGTTGCTATTCACATATCCCTTAGACACCAGCAAGTGGGAGTAAGGTTCTGCTCAGCTTGGGTACCTTGTGGTCGCTATTCACATATCCCCTAGACACCAGTAAGTGGGAGTAAGGTTCTGCTCAGCTTGGGTACCTTGTGGTCGCTATTCACATATCCCATGACACCAGTAAGTGGAAGTAATGTTCTGCTCAGCTTGGGTACCTTGTGGTTGCTATTCACATATCCCCTAGATACCAGTAAGTGGAAGTAATGTTCTGCTCAGCTTGGGTACCTTGTGGTCGCTATTCACATATCCCCTAGACACCAGTAAGTGGAAGTAATGTTCTGCTCAGCTTGGGTACCTTGTGGTCGCTATTCACATATCCCCTAGACACCAGTAAGTGGAAGTAATGTTCTGCTCAGCTTGGGTACCTTGTGGTCGCTATTCACATATCCCCTAGACAACAGTAAGTGGAAGTAATGTTCTGCTCAGCTTGGGTACCTTGTGGTCGCTATTCACATATCCCCTAGACACCAGTAAGTGGAAGTAATGTTCTGCTCAGCTTGGGTACCTTGTGGTCGCTATTCACATATCCCCTAGACACCAGTAAGTGGAAGTAATGTTCTGCTCAGCTTGGGTACCTTGTGGTCGCCATTCACATATCCCCTAGACACCAGGAAGTGGAAGTAATGTTCTGCTCAGCTTGGGTACCTTGTGGTCGCCATTCACATATCCCCTAGACACCAGTAAGTGGAAGTAATGTTCTGCTCAGTTTGGGTACCTTGTGGTCCTTATTCACATATCCCCTAGACACCAGTAAGTGGAAGTAATGTTCTGCTCAGCTTGGGTACCTTGTGGTCCTTATTCACATATCCCCTAGACAACAGTAAGTGGAAGTAATGTTCTGCTCAGCTTGGGTACCTTGTGGTCGCCATTCACATATCCCCTAGACACCAGTAAGTGGAAGTAATGTTCTGCTCAGCTTGGGTACCTTGTGGTAGCTATTCACATATCCCTTAGACACCAGTAAGTGGAAGTAATGTTCTGCTCAGCTTGGGTACCTTGTGGTCGCCATTCACATATCCCCTAGACACCAGCAAGTGGAAGTAATGTTCTGCTCAGCTTGGCTACCTTGTGGTCGCTATTCACATATCCACTAGACACCAGTAAGTGGAAGTAATGTTCTGCTCAGCTTGGGTACCTTGTGGTCGTTATTCACATATCCCCTAGACAACAGTAAGTGGAAGTAATGTTCTGCTCAGCTTGGGTACCTTGTGGTCGCTATTCACATATCCCCTAGACAACAGTAAGTGGAAGTAATGTTCTGCTCAGCTTGGGTACCTTGTGGTCGTTATTCACATATCCCCTAGACGGAGATCCCTGAGTAGGCAAATAAGTGTATAGATATATATTGTGTCCGCTGATCCATCTCCAATTGGCACTTCTGTTCCTGAACATTTTTTGTTCCAACTTGATAATATTTTATGTATAAATACTTAAATAATGTGGGTGACATGCTGCAACCATGATGGAGGCCTTCGGTTTCTTTAATTTCTTCTTATATAACTTTCCCAATTTTGATTTTAGATACAGTATTCTTTGTACAAATTGTTTATTATATTAATTATTAATTTATTAATCTTCATATTCTTTAATACTTCTGTTGTATTTATTTGACAATCTAGTTACATATTGAGTATTTAGTTACATGTATGAGCAGTACAAAGTCATGTCGAGATGAAGCTCACATTTGATAATGTTAAAATACTTTTGTCATTTACTGAATATAAAAGCTTGCACAACATTAACAAACTGAGTCCTTGTAAGTGCACAAAACAAGTCTTTAACTGCCAATATTCCTCACAAACAAGGATGAAAAGAAAACATAACTTTCTTCATGTGAGTCCCAAACGGTTTCTACACATGACAAACTTCGATGCATGCATGGCTTTAGTGAGAATGTCTGCGTCCATCTCTTCTGTTCTTCCGTAGGCAGTCTTGATATCTCCTCGCATCACCATTTCCTTTATGTAGTGTTCCCTGATGCTTGTATGCTTTGAACAAGAACCAATTATGGGATTTTCTGCTAGATTCTTGGCAGCTTGATTATAATTTAGAATTAGTATGTGACAGTACTTTAGTTCAACATCATTTGCAAGTTGTTTCAAATGAAGTGCCTCTTTTGCAACATCAGTCATAAACTTCAGCAGTTGATAGGGCTGTTGTTCTTTGCTTTCTAGATTCCCAACTGATGACTGAACCAGCAAATTTGAAACAGTAGCCAGTGTATGAAGTGTAGTCTACAGGGAGAATCCCCGGATTGTATCAGCATAACCAATTATGGACTTGCCAGTTCTGGTGAAACACAAACCAAGCTCCTTGATTCCTTTTAAATACCATAGGACCCTTTTGGCAGCTTCCCAATGTTGTTTACCATAACATTGATTGAACTAAGATAGCTTACAGCATGAAGGATATCTGGTCTTGTTGCCACAGATAAGTACACAAGGCTTATAATAAGGTTCTGGTAGGGGAAATTTTCTTCTTTTCCTTCATTTTTGGTTAGTTTTAGACCAACTTTCAGTGGTGTATTTGCAGGTTTGCAATCCGTTAAGCTTTGATTTGGTTTTTGCAAGATTTTGGTTTCTTTTTTGGCAAGGAGATCTGTAACTTCATTCCCATATATCTCACAATGAGAAGGTATCCATTGGAGCCGAATGTTTTTATTTTGCTTTGTTAATATTTTTACCATCTTTTTTATTTCTAACACATTAGAGGAAGAGAGAGAGAGTTATTTGATACAATAGCTTGAATAGCTGACATTGAATCATTTAAAGTAACAGCATTATGAAAAGAATGTATTCTGTATATAAGATGTGTTAGCGCTGTCTGTATAGCCTGAACTTCTCCATCAAAATGGGTTACATTTTTTCCCACAGCTATATAACAGCTTAATAATTATGAGTATATTCCAGCTGCTGCTCCATATCCAATTTGGAACCATCATAAAATCAAAGCACACAATTTATGTGTTTTTGGCATTAACCATTTCAGAGAGATTCATTGTTATTGGTTTGAATTTTCCAATACTTATGCTTTTGTTACATAGGAAGTCTTTATTCATTTTTTTCCTTCTGGCAATATAATGACCAGCTTTTAAAAGAATTGGCTGTCACTAAAAGTCCACTGTATTCCTTATTTCCATTGTATCTACAAGAAAATATGTAATAAAACCAATTCTACAAATGATTATCTGGACTAACAGATAGTAAATAGAAGAATGTCTTGTAAGAATAGTTTTTTGAAGAAATTAATGTGAATGTAACATCAGATTTTGTTGTAATAATAAGGTTTTGTAATCCACTTTTGGTTAATTTTATGAAACATAATCCTTGTGCATAAAATACACATTTTAATGTTAGATTGCACATGTTTTGTAGGTTATGAGGAGCTTGAGGAAGAGGATGAAGATGATGTAGAATATGTTTCAAAACTAAACAAAGGAGACAATGAAATACTGTGGAGGTTTTCTAAAGTCAACCAAGAAGATAATGAACAATCCTGGAACGAGCCTCTTCCTAGTGCTGGTGAACTGAAGGCTTCAGAGTCTGTGGTTGATACTTCTGTCACAACAATGGAAACAGTGCAGATATAACTGAATATGAGACTTCTTGTGTGTGTGTGTTTGTGTGAGTGTGTGTGTGTGTATGAGAGAGTGAGAGAGAGAGAGAGATAAACGTAAAATATTTATATATAAAAATTGGATTGTTTATTACTCTAAGATCACTTTCTTCTGGGGTTGCCACTGGTACTGCTTTTTTATAGAATGTCCCATTTTATTCGCCTTTGTCCGATAAAATTATATGAACTCAGGATTTGTGTAAAAGTTGATGATACTGTCAACCAGTAAATCACAGTATTCTGTTTAATACTACTGCAAACTTTGTGAGTAAATATACATAAAATCTTCTGGAATAAACGAAAATTGTCTCATTTGTAAGTTTTTGCTCAAAACAACACTTGAATATCCTTTAACATACACTTAAAATGTGTGATTTTGATGAAAATGTAACTTTTTTGGTTTCTCCCAAGATATAAAGAAAGAAGTACAAATGATGTGTTATGATACATCTTGTAGAGCTCTTATACTTGGATAAATTCTCTGATTTACAGCAAACTTGCAATTACCATATTACAGATTGCCTAAAATGTCCTGAAATTCCCCCACTCGTGAAAGAAAGATGCGTAATATTACTGTTGTATATGTGACTGCCTTCAAGTTCTGATAACCTTCTAGTCACTTTCTCCCCCACTGCTCTCACCATTTCTTCTCACTTGCACATTTGGAGTCTCATGACGTTTTAGACAAGCTGTAATAATCATATCTATATCCATCGGCGTCACATAGCAGGGAAAGGGGTGGGAGGGCCGAGACCACCTCTTGGAAATTAATGAATTTAATATGCAACCAATTACTGACAGACTATTATTTTAATTTTAATGTAAAGTGCAATCTTTATTTATCACAAATTAATAGTTATCTACAACAATATTATAACCTTTGACAACAAAATAAAGAATTATGTTTGATTGCATACTTTGAACATGTGGCCCCCTCCCCTAGAAAAAAATCTGCCGACGCCCATATGTATATCTTGCAGAGAATTCTAGAACAGAGTAAAAATGATTTTGCACTTTTCAAAGCAGCTAAATGGGATATGAAAAACTAAGAAACAGCTATAAACTGACAGCTGTCAACTTGGAGAAGAAAATGTTATTTTAAGGTTACTTTTCCATTAACATTTTCTAAAATTGTTCTTATTAACCCCTAACCTAAAAATTGTAACACATAAGGTACTCCCGGGTTCTCAGAACTCACATTAATTATGAGGTTGTTTTGGTTGGAAAGAAAGCTGTTGGGTGAAATTTAAATATAAAACAAGGACTTATTATTACTAAGTTAAAATTATATTCAATGCTTCTGATTATACCTTACAAAAGTTACACAATGCGACAGTGAGGTACATAAACAGAGAATCTGAAAACGTGTACTTACAAAAATCCACTCATCTACCATAAATATTTACCTATCCAAATGAAACTTTGCATACTAACTTAAAATAGGCTCTTCTTGAAAGCTGTGAACCCTTCAAAAAAGTTCAAACTGAACATAACCTTTCTGCAGGGATAACTTATGGGGGATTCAATAACAATATCGTAAACAATAGCAGCAATTGAGGCAAAATGTTATATTTAGATTGTTTAGTGTCATTATCAGTCAAGTTCAGTCTTTTTACTTATCTAAAATGCTTTGGATACAAATCTCTGGAACATCCAAACACAAAGGTGGTGCTCAACATCTGGCACACACTCTTGATGCTTTCCTGTTTATAGATGGGCACACCGAGCATCTTCTACCCTTTGATCCAGTAGATTTTAATCTCTTCCCCGCTCATTTTTCTACACTCTGGTAGAGTAAATCCAAAATAATGAAAGTGATGTTAAAAAAAAATTCTCCAGTGTCCTTGGGACCTGATCGCCTTTATACAGTCAAAACTACAGTATATGATGGTTATGATGTCGAGCAAACGAGAGACCTTAAAACCAGGGCTAGACAGATTACTTGGATGGTCAAGAAGAAGTGGCCTGGATATAAATACAAGTAAAACCAAGGCCATGAAGTTCAGAAGAGGAGGTTATATAGCCAGATCAGACATCCTGTTTTGCAGCAGCAACAAGCTGGAAATTGTCGACTCCTATAAATACCTAGGGCTTACCCTGCAAGCAACAAGCAAAACCTACATTAAGCATTTAGAGGAAAGATGTTTGGTAGCAATAAAGACCATGTTCGACATAAGGAAGCTCAAGAAACTGTCTAGGCACAGAATTACGACTATTGCACATCAAAATAGCTCCAATTGTGTGCTATGCAATCAGCAAAATGTGGGTGCACGTAACAGCTGCAAACCTGAGGGGACTCGAGGCAGTGAAAGCATCCTTCCTCAAGAGAGTTCTCCAAGTATCCAAATCAACCCAATCGAGGATAATATACTTACTGGCGGATGCAGACTACCTTTGAAAGAGATAAGACAGAGCTATGGCCTTAAGTCACACCGACTTATGAAGAACACATTAGAATCAGGGAAGAAAAAACAGCAAACATAGACCTGAATTTCTCTCTAACTCCAGTCATGAACACTGAATAATGGAAGAAGCCAAACTTTGAGTTATATACACGAGAACAGTGGCACATGGATTCCATCACAAGATCTGTGGACGAGGACACCACCTGGTGTTGAAATTATGTACCTACACTCTCTGTGGGCAATATGATATACTTACATGCCAATCAAGGACTCACTCTGTGACTGTTTATGCAAAAGACAATTGTATCTGACGATCACCACTGTATTAACTCATACGTACACATTTTTATTGGGTCCCTAGGACCCAGGTATACCAGTTACAGATTAATAATGTAAACCTTTAATTCTGCACTTCAACGTGTGACCTTCACATTTGATTGTATATTGTTGATGATTCTTTAATATTTCAGAGTGTGCCCCTTATTTTTGCAAAATATCCCTTATTTCAAAGCTTACCTTATTTCGTTGTTGAATAGGTGGCAACCCTACTTTCTATACCAGAACTTATGAGACAGGCTTTGCAAATTGTTGCCTCTATTATCAGCCTAGATTAATAAACATTCCAATTTTTGTACATAAATACCAAAGTAACATAGTTTTGTTTTCCCCAAAAAGGATTTTAAAATTAAAATGTCAATTTACAGGGAAATAAATCACTATGCTGATGATAGAAACAAAGTCTGCTAGGCATTTTTCTGATATGGAAAGTGCGAGTTTTAAACATTCAAATTTTAGCATATAAATGTAAAAATAATTTGTGTTTTTGCCAAAAAAGATTTTAAAAAATTGAAACAGAACAAAGCAAATAGGTCACTAAACTAGTTGAGGGAAAAGGTGTATCTTTAGACGAACGCATCTCGGACCTCCGCATGGTGTACAGAGGCAATAGCCCATTGTTATCTTGTTCCAAGGGTAATAGCATCTTGTTCTTAGTTGACCCATGTCACGCTTCTCAACGGGTTGATAAGACTATGCCTGCCATAGTAGTCGTGAATGGACACTCTTTCTATACAATACTGCCAGTTCTTTTGATAGTCCTTAATAACTTCATCTATAATATTATTTATATTTAGTTTCTTCCTTATTTAACTGCTTTTGTCTTTGTCTCTTATTGTTACCTTTTCAACTGGTTTGAGTAATCTCATTTTTGCAGCTTCTGCCTTTCTCTGATCGTGAACTCTCATGATACATAGACATGGACCTTTTGCAATAAATGGCTTTTCTTTAAGGTTCAGGAGGTCTCAGAAGAACATCTGAGTCAACTAGTATCAACACTGGCCAAGTCAAAAAATGTTTTTTTTCAGTATTCATTAAAAACTTGTGCAGACAAACCAAGAAAACTTAGTCATATTTTTGTTTCACCTTTACTAGGCTCCATATGATGGGTTTATGTTGTATTAATGTGGGAAATCATATTAATGATTTATTATATTTTCAAAAATTTTAAGTTTCAACTCGGTCAGTTTTGTTGCAGACAGACATTTGTTTTAATTATCTTTCAAATAAGAAAGACTTTATTTCAATCAGTACCCAACATGAATAAAAACATAATTTATTCATTAGTTATAAAAAATCCAGTATAATATTAAAGTAGAACAAACATCAGAAAGAACATAATAAATTTAAAAACAAAAAGGCATGGTACTTTTTTCCTTTCACTTTAAGCTTTAATACATGAAAAATGATACAAATTCTCTATTAAAACAACAGCACTTTGACAGATATAATCTTACGCATCTCAATCCTACTTTACTTTAGACTACAACATCTGGCATATTCTTGGTATAGGTGAATAACATGGCATTAAGGAAAATCCTTTCACACCAATTTAAAAGGTCATCTGTACCAACATAACATCTGCAGCTAAATTAATAAATTATTTTTAACTTCTGTATATCCATTTAGAACTGATGGTTTGTTGAGTTGGCGATAATAAGATTTCAAAGTGAAAATGCAGAAGTAGGACGTTATTGTAACAATAACTTTCCTCGTTGACTTGGCCTGTGTTGAATGCACTTCCTGCATGACTTGGCCCATTCTGTTGCACAACTCTAAATTCAACAATGTATAATATGTTGTCTTGGCTGGATTTGATGCATATTAGTTTATCAACAGAAAGAGTAATTGTTCTACTTTCAGTTTTGATAATAGATGACTAGATATTTCCAATGAAATCTCAGCATCAAATTTTTGAGAGGAAAGTATCTCTGTTTACTGTGAGTAAATAATTGAGAGAGTAAAATTAAACGTGACATAACATTTTGGAAAACAAATCATGTCTAAAATGACACACAATTAACAAAAATCATTTAAAACCCACGAAATTGACCATTTGGAAGAAACTATTAATACAGGAAAACAGTAACCAGTTTATAAATCTCAGTTCCCAAAGAAGAACAATCTCATCTCCAAATATATTTGGCCAAAAGTGACGTCTATATCCTCAACAGTGGATCACAGCTGAAGATGTCTCCGAAACATGTTCAAAGCCAATTTGTAACAACAGTATAATTGAATTTATAGTTCCAATCAATATTACATATCAATAAGAGGAATGTATTGAAGCTTTTTAATATATGAAATCAATTAGCAGAACAAACAATAAAAAATTCTCCAACTTCTGCTTCTAAATATAATGAAGTAATATAATGTTATGAGAGTTTCCAATTTTATTTGTTTCAAGTATTATTGCATGGAATGCACATCAAATATTTCCATCATTTTTAACTATGTTGCAAAGTATTCTGTATTTATTAAGTCGATATATTTTGTATCTTATTTTGTATTTTGTAAATAATTATTTAAATATTTTGATAAATAAAACTGATATTGAGGTACTTTATTGTATACATAGATATTTTACCAAAATTTAAAAGTGATTTCATATGAAATTTTAAAAAGATTTATTCTTTTAATTTATTCCTTGTTCACAGAATAACAGGAAACAATGTTCCACTTACATGGCTTTAATTTCTTACTTTTGTATAAACAATTGTTTCAAGCATAATGTTTATCTACTTTGTCACCCTCCATAGTCTATGTGTAACATGAAGGTTCAACTCTTACGTAGAGGGATTTCAGGTGTAAAAAACCTTAGCACGGTCTCTTTTGGCAAGAAAGTAAAGCTGGTTGCAGATTTACAGCTTGTAAAAGAACCTCAAGCGTAATGAAGAAGCCTCTGAGCTAATTAAGTGGTCTTTCATGCTGAACAGAATGGGATGCTTAGAACCATAGCGTAAACATACACTGGATGGAAGGGAAGTCATTATATTAATTTGAACCAGTCTGTATTTGGGACACATTTTGTATTTTACATCTTTGTCTCTGAGCATTTCCTATGGAGATATTTCAGTTTTGTCAAAAACAAGTTGGCAATACTGTAGATTGCGTGAGTGTCACTTTCACTAGGTCAGTACACAAACAACCACTGCAGCATGTTATCTCGTGAACATAAACAAATAACCTCCTGTCTCCTTCCATGTGTACTATGCGAATGCAGGCCAATCGGAATCGCTATCCCCCAAGACATTACATGACTCTGCAAGGGACCGACCTGTTTATATCCAGAAACTGGTTCAATTCCCTGACCAACCTCAAGGCAACATTATTGTGTTACTTCACGTCGAAAAGAGCTGCTTGGAGTATTCCTTCAATTCTTTTCAGAGATAAATTATTTCGAAGCTCTGTGTGATGTCCCAGTAAGCTATGTCAGAAATAAGTTACTCTACAAACTATTATCTTTGTACATTCTTATGGAATTATGCATCCAATTTGGAATAAAAATCATTTATTTTTTCAAAATCCACAGATCAAAGAGCAAAATGAAATTATACCTTTTTGTTTGTAATGCTTCTATGAAGCACATATTAGAAGAAATGTAATCACTTCCCTTCCATCCTTTATATTACATCGATAACTTGGCATCATGCCAACCATTTCTTTCATTCGTCGCAGTCGGTTATTGCCTACCCACTTGTTAAGGGACGTAAATTGAACATATTTTAAAAAATTAAGTGAAATAATGCTGGCACTACCACTGCATTCATGCTTCAGCCACCACTGGCTATAATCCTTCAGTTAAGATTACAAAATTTGTCCTGTGACTCGTCACTGAACATCAGCAGAGTAAAGTGGAAATCGAGAGGCTAGGCAATATTTTGTGCTTATGCCCATGACGCGGCAGCCCCGGGATGATGGATCCTAAAGGGGTCGAAACGTTGCCACGACAGAGCAGAGGGCAGGGTCCCTACGTTTTCTCAGTTAGAAGCACCCCGGCGTAGGCTCCTCTCCCCTCTCAGACTTGTACCATCCCATGGGGGGGGGCCGTAAGCCAGTGGCTCGCCTTCCAATCCAGGGACCAGATTTTCCCCTGCAGTGCTGCTGCCGCGACGCTTGCCGACGTTTCCAACCCTGAATAAAACCTAACGGAATGAAGAGTGAAATGAAACTATTAATGTAACGAAATTGAAGGACAGGAAACTTGAAGAATTGAAACTCCTTACCAGCATTCGCCTGGCGACCCGGGGAAACCTCCGGAATATACTGAAATCTCCCGAAATTTGCAAACGCTTTGTATGAAATGTTGGCTACCGAGGTTGGCTACACTGTTGGGAAGGCGGGTGTTATACATAACCTATTCAACGAGTCGTTCAAAAGCGCCACGTGTTGAGCGACCACGGGACCAGCACTGAGCCGCGGAAGTCAACACAAAGTAAAGGAACATGCAACAGATGGCGCGCAACTCATAATTACAATTTATATAGGAATATGTCTCAATTGTTAAGGTATTTTTTATTCAATGAATAACAAAATAATCTTACAATTTTGATAAAAGGTCATTCTTTATTCAAATAACAGGAAAGTGAAGCTATATTCCATAAAAGTGAACATCGTCCGACTAAAGGTATTCTGTTATGGTTCAAAATCCCTTAAACAGCCACATACTTTTAACTGCCACGTAGATTGAAGCAGGTTTTCGTTTTTCAATATAATCTGTGACTGAAAGCTTTAGAACTAGATTCTTACTCAGTTATAATTTTCCAGTTAACGTAATTAGTCTTGTATCAATAACCGAGCATATGTGCAAATCGTGGGATATAAATTCCTGGCTATGTATCTATGAACATCAAAAGATCCAGTGTTTTTGTGATTTCTTTGATTCTTTCCACACTTTCCGAACATAAAGTATATGGTATACACAAAATGGCAATGTCCTATGTCAAACCGTGTTAAAATTATTAATATATTTATTTCTAATAAATAACTGATATGCCAATATGAAATTACCCTTGGACCCTACAGCTTATCGTATCTCTGCTAAATTTTTAATTTCACCTCACTGTACAGCTATAAAGAAATTTTCATACCGCCATTGCTTAGATTTAATTAGTTTAAGAGCAAACTGATTTGTATATTGATATTTTAAATTTTTTCAAAATTAGTTTTGAAAAGTGTTTAATATCAGGTGAATTATTTAATATTTTTAACCAGTGCATGACAAATTTTAATACCTTAATCTCTGAAGCTCTCTTGAAATTTTCAAGCTAATAATTTATAAGCTAGGGTCCTAGGAGCATTTTGAATAGTAAAAAATGCTGAGGAAAAAAGGTTTGAGAAAAATGGATTTTAAAGCTTAACAATATATTTTTACTTTCTCTACTGGTAAGTATTGTATTCCACCCAAAAATTCGATGTCAAGATTTCACCGGAAATATATGTTTTGAGACCCCCTGAATAAAAAAAAAAAAGAAAAAAAAGCATTTTTAGAAAAAGGCCAGTGTGTATGTCAGTCTTTGGATTACATAACTCAAAAACGAAAAGTCGGTTAAAAACCAAAGTTGGTATTTAAGTTTAATGTCTTTCAAGGATGCGACACGAAGATTTTGAAGAAAATAGCCTCACCCTAAACTACCCTTTACATGGAAAATTTTTAAAAATTTTTGATTTTTTGAAAATGGCTCTAACGATTTTGATTATAATGACACATGTTTAAGATATTTTTATAGACAGATGCCTTTGAATGACATTTAAAGAATTTTTTTTTTAATTTTAGGAGGAAGTTAAAAATTTAAGTAGGTGTATTTTATTTTATTTTCAGATATTGTAATAATTTCTTATGAAGCATTCAGTTGTAAAATTTAAATCATGTTATAGCCTTACTAAGGTGGAGAGAAAACTTACAACGCTATGTAAAATAAACGTTGTCATATAATTTTCTGCTCTGAAGGAGAAACTTTATCAGAAAAAAGTCCGTTAATTTATATAACCTTATATTTTACAGAGATTATATAAGTAATTATATTCGCTTAGTAAAAACGCTAAAAACAATAGACGTTGCTGATTAACCTTACGTTTTGAAGTCTAGTGCCCAACACTGGAGTCTCTGACAAGGACAGCATATAACTAATTTCATTCGCATACCATCTGTGTACAATAACGCCAGAATATTATGTGACACTTCACACAGGTTTCAATGGACTTGGTTATTTACTTCTGCGAAAGATAGTACATAAACACTGCCATTGTAACAAAATATCCAAAATTTTAGTAGAGCCATCTTTTTCCAGCAAACTTTAACATGCTTGCACATTTAGTATTCTTAAAATTATTTTGTGTCATTTTCCTTCTCTAATTCAAAATATATTTACATAACGAACCACTTCTTTTATGGGCAGTACGAATGCAAATTTTATTCTATCACTTTTAAACCAATCTACCAAAATCTCCTCACATTTCAATAAACCTTCTATTGCAATTTTGATTATCGAGGTTGGCAACGCTGGGGGGAAGGCGTGTGTTATATACAGCCTGTTCAATGGGTGGTTCAAAAGCGCCGCGTGTTTCCTGAGCGACCAGCACAGTCGGCACTGAGCCGCCGAAGTCAACACAAAGTAAAGGAACCTGCCACAGATGGCGCACAACTCATAATTACAATTTATACAAGAATATATCGAAATTATCAAGGTGGTTTTTATTCCGTAAATAAGATTAATGCTCTTGTACTTTAGAATAAAATAAATTCTTTGTGAAAATAACATGAAACTGGAGCTATGGTGTATGAAAACTTAAATTGGGATGAATAGAGTATTGTAATGGGATCAAAAGTGCTCAAAGAGTTTAGTAAATGCAAAATTAAATTAAAAATGTGTCCGAATAATAATATGGATCTGAAACAGTTTTGACCCATAGGATAGTTTTTCCCACAGGTCCGCTTTTGTTTCATAATGAATGACATTTAAAGGAATCATGGTTATAAGGTACTCCTCCATGCCCTTACGCCTGAAGCTTCAGCTGTATCGAGCGATCATCCCGCCTCTGGTCCTGTACGGATGCGAGATCTGGGGAGTGGTGGCCAGGTCCACCTTCATCAGACTCCAGACGTTGCAGAACCGGGCATTAAGGATGATCTATGATACTGGCCGAAGATTTCCTGCCCATATCCTACACGAACACTCCGGTATCCCGTACATTGTCGACGTGATCAAAACTCGCGCTCGAACAATGTACAATAAACTCCAGAACCACCCTAACCCTCTGGTGAATACTCTGGGCCAATACGACCAGAGACAGCCGCGCCGACTACCATCCAAAACATTGCCGAAGGACATCTTAAGTCCTGCGATCTAATCTTAAGATGGGAAAGGCGAAAATGCAATCTGTACTCAAAACAGAGCGAATCACCAGTTCAGTTCACCTCTCAGCGAGTGACTGACGGCCAGAACCCTGGTAGGAATTAGCGCGTAAAATTCGCGCACAGCTCACTTGCGGACCAATCCCTGCCTACAATCCCTCCCGTTACTATAAAAATCCCTGTTCCAACAAATTTTCCCAGTGATAAACATCCCTGTAGTGACACCGTCAAAACCATCGCGCAGGTAAAGCCGTATGACGGCTAGGTACTGCGGTAAAGACACTCGAGCGGGGGAACAATCACCTCATCTCCGTTTGACTCGAACTCCGTCTGGTGTCTGGCTGGACGATGGTCAAAACATTCAAATGTTTCAATTCCGTTTTCTTTGCACGGTTAGCATATAAAAATCTGATGTGTTGCACTCACATGACTTTCTCTGCTCTTGTACTAACCATTCTTACAAACTCTTATTCCTATATCTTCTTCGTGTTAGTTAAAATAAACATTTGTACAAATTATCTTATTGCTTATTTCCTTGTAGGTACAAGGGGAATATTAGAATACAGTTGCGATAGTCAAATCTTTTAAAGCTTTGAAATTCCGTTCTCTTTGCACACGCAACATATAAAAAATGAACAACGATGATCCATTTCACGAAAGTTATAAGTTTTCCGAAACTCACACACATAACAAGGAATATCTCCGAAATGGTTCACCCTACAAGAAAACTTATTGAGACATAAATTGTGTATTTTAGCAAGATCTACATGTTTTGTCTGTTATGATTTGGTCTATCTCTAATGGTTTACCAGTTATGCAAAAGTCGTCCAGAGTAAATACGACTGCTTACTTAGGAAATCTCAAGGGTCCCATGTGCCCAGTGTGGTGTCGCTGATATTCCATATTATCTACCGCTCTTATGTCTACTTAGTCGATCTGCTCTTATGACACCCATTGATGATCTTTCTTATTACATTCTCTACTTCGTATAGTAAGTACTGAACTATAATATTCCAGGAAAAAGTTCGATGTCGAGATTTCACCGGAAATATATGTTTTGAGAACCCTGAATAAAAAAAAGAGAGCATTTTCTGAAAAAGGTCCGTGTGTGTCAGTCTGTGGACAGCATAACTCAAAAACAAAAAGTAGGTTAAAAACCTAAGTTGGTATTTAAGTTTAATGTCTTTCAAGGATGCGACACGGAGATTTCGAAGAAAATAGTCCCATCCTAAACTACCCTTTACATGGAACATTTTTCGACAATTTTTATTTTCTTGAAAATGGTTCTAACGATTTTGATTAAAATGCTACATGTTTGACATATTTTTATGACAAATGAAATGCATATCTTGAATTTTCTGGCTATAGCCTATGTAGTCCAGTTTACCCTGGATGACTTTTGAATAACTGGTAAACCGTAAGAGATAGACAAAATCTTACTATACAAAAAATATAGATGTGCTAAAACACAATTTGTGTTTAAAAAACTTTTTGGTACAGTGAACCATCTGGGAGATATTCCTCGTTATTTGTGTGAGTTTTGGAGAACTTATACTTCTGTCAACAGGAACATTATTATTATTTTTTTATATGTTAACAGTGCAAAGAGAACAGAAGTTGAAAGATTTTTACTATATTCCCATATTCTCCTTGTACCTGCAAGAAAATAATAAAATAATTTCTGGAAATATTTATTTCAACTAACACGAAGAAGACATAGGGATTAGAGTTTGTAAGAATAATTAGTAGAAGAGTAGAGAAAGTCGTGTGAGTACAACATACCAGATTTTTACAATGGTGCCCTACATTCCCATAAAATAATCTGGTAACCCTAAGTATTAGCCAGCCAACTGCAACAATTACTGTCTGTACAGGTGGGGCTGATAGCCTATGACATGACCAGTGCTTATGCAACGCCCAATAGAAGCAAGGATGCAGTGAAGCATCTTGTGAAGCTGAGAACAACTTCATCTACAACAATGCCCACCATAAGCACTGCACGCCCTCCTTCAACAACGTTACCTACGACAACCTTGCCCCTCAGAGACCAAGTAACCACCACCCAGCAGAGCTACGAGGAGTCGTGGACAGTTCCAGAGGAGGATGTACTTACCAGCGCCTTGCCTCTCCTCAAACCCTTCCTGAGGAGTGCTCGAGCCAAGAAGGTGCAAGAACCGTACCAGTTCGAGGTACCATTGCCGCCGTCTGCAAGTGATGAAGGTTAGTGTCAATGTCTTGTAGTTTTATAAATACACCTCAGTTACATCTACGAGGTGAGTGTAAAACCATGCAAAATGTCTTGGGGTTAAAATAGTACACCAAAATTTAAAATCTTTTGACGATAGGGACTTTTTCAGTGGCATAACAAAAATAAATTTCGTTGTACTGCTTCTGATAAGGAATTATCGATTCTACAGTTTCTAAGATGAAAACACTGACTGTTCGATATATTCATTTGGAAACTTAACATTGGGACTGGAAAGTTCTTATTTGACTTCCATCCCTCTGTACAATATTCAGTTGTGCTTCTGTCTCTTATTCCTTTAACCACACTTTTCTTCAAAAGAAAGGGACGATAATGGCGTTTTAATGAAATGCATAACCAAATCATAACCTCACTAGTTGTAAAGTATGACAGAAAGTTACAGAATGTAGTAAAAACTGAAAATACTTCAGCTTCGCCACTGTTTGCAGAGCACAACGAGAAGAGACGGGTCATGCATGGAGCCGATACTTCACCAAGACCTTTCAGAGTGAGAACGAACCATACTTTGGATCGAATCAACAGGATCAAGAACAACCCACAAGCAGTGCTGCCATACTACAGTTTCACGGCACCACATCGCTACCCACAACTGGCCAACTATCGCTATCCTAGCGACGCTAACAACATCCAGGACATCATCAAATACCTCACCGAGGAGAACGGCAAGCCAGTGAACTCTCCAACTGGTCACTATCTAGATGCTGGAGTGTTCAGGGTGCCTTCAGGGACCGCACCTAAAGCCATCAAGTTTGCTGGAGTGTACAGGTCAACAAAGGTAGACAATGACAGAGTCCAGGAGACCAAAGATGACTACAGAGTGTCCAATCAGAATTTAGCTGCGACACCACCGTCACTTCTCAACGGCCATGCATACATTGCTGATCCTTTTCAGGCCTACAAGCCTACCAACCCAGCTGAGGTAACTATGCTTTTACTTATTGACTCATAAATATATGTAAATATGGAAATACTGAACAGTCCAACCTTTTATACTGGGTATGACGTCACACCGATCTTTCTCGATTCCACATACATATGCGCACAGGGGTGACGTAGCTAGAAGTCTCAGGAAGGTGTTAGAAAACTTCCTTTGTTTCTGCCGCCCATTGTTGCGAGGCAGTATGCTCGCCGGTATGTCACGTCTGGGCGGTCTACTGATCCTAAGATCGCGGGTTCAAATTCGGCCCAGACCGATGATTTTTAAGTGATTTGAAGAAAATTGCTCCACCCTTAACTACCCTTTGCATGGCAAGTTTTTCGAAAATTTTGATTTTCTTGAAAAGGGCTCTGAGAATTTTGATTAAAATGTGAAATGTTTGAGAAATTTATAATGAAAATGAAATGTATATCGTGAATTTTCTGGCTATAGCCCCTGTAGTCCTATTTACTCTGACTTTTGCATAACTGGGAAACCATAAGAGGTAGACCAAATCTTACTGCACAAAAAAAAATGTAGATCTTGCTAAAACACAATTTATGTTTAAATAAATTTTTTTTAGAGTGAAGAATTTTGGAGATATGCCTTGTTATGTGTGTGAGGTTTTGGAAAACTTATAGTTCTGTCAAATGAAACATTGTTATACATTTTTTTATATGTTAACCATGCAAAGACACACAATTTGAAAGCTTTAAAAGATTTGACTATCGCTCAAAATCTACTGTAGGTATTCCCATATTCTCTGTGTACCTACAAGAAGATAAACAATAAGATAATTTGTACAAATGTTTATCTCAACTAACCCAAAGAAGATATAGGAATAAGAGTTTGTAAGAATGGTTAGTACAAGAGTAGAGAAAGTCATGTGAGTGCAACACGTCAGATTTTTTCACATATTACCAACAGTGTTAAATATTTCCTTTATAAACATGACAACATATAATACCCAATTCTAAAATTTAAATTATTCAGAATTTTGTTACCAATGCTTGGAATAAGACTAGGGTTAATGTGGGTATTTAAAGCCTTCCGAACCTCTGATTAGAATATTTTGTCCTCTCATTGAACAGCAACTCATTAGACTGATTGTTTTCTTCCCTTGCAGGTGAATCAACTTGCCAGCAATACAGATTTTAGACATAGATACCATTCAGACAGATATCCATATAACAATGCTGTCAATAATTGGGGAAACACTTTTGAGGTTAATTCAAACAACAAATATTTTCCCAGACCACCAATTAATTTTGGAAGACCTTCTGCTCCCCAACCTGAAAGTACTGAAAATACCCAGCCATCTCATTACCCCAACTCACACACATCAGTGATTTATCGGCCTCTTGGATCAGAGACGTCGTCCACATCCTACACTGGTGACAACAACTATCCCAAGAAGAACATGAAACCAATCAGTGTACTGTTGGACATCTACCCGATGATGGAGGACGTTTCTGTTCACACTTCTTCAGCAACAAACGTAAGACCCAGGCCTGCTCAGGGATTTGGACAGAAACTGAAGTTCCCTCATGCAGAATATCAAAACAACCATCATGAAGACAATGATGGGAAACACCAGATGGTGGTGCACCTCAACCTTTATCCAAGAAAGAAGAAGAAGAGCAATGGCTTCAGCAACAGGTAATATTTGATACTCTTAAACATAAACAAAAGCTACAAGTTACGCTTAGAAATATTCTAGTTCAATATCCCTCATATCAATGGTATTTAGGGAGCCTCAACTTGAGGAAAAACCAGCAGCTGGCATGGTCAGCATGTTCTGTGTTAGCAAGTAGGTGCTGCATTTATCTTTGTGTGTAATTTTTTCATTAATGAAACCTGAAAATATGGTCATAGAAGCTAGATATCTGACAACAATTTAAAGTATAATCTTTCCCCTTGTACACAAAGACATTACTCCATATACTGCAAAAATAATTACAGGGAAAATGGTACAAAAAGCATAATGTCTGAATCCAATGAAATACAGTCGTAAATATTGAATGTAATACCAGCATGTACCTATTAGTGGCAGAAGAGCTATGAAATAAATGTTTATTTGTCCCATTAGCCCTTTCCTGCTGAGATATTTTGCTACCTGTGCCATTCTTCCTCTAATTCCTAAACCTCGGCGAAAGTGATTCAGATAGCCATGACGGTTAAGGCATTCATTCATTGTCATGAGTTCAAATACTAGCAACTGCAGTTAAATATGCCTGTGGTAAAGGAAGGGGAGAATCCAAGTAAACTAATTGGTGTAATGGTATGCTTGGAAGCTGACGAGGTTACATTTGATTGCAGTTGCATGGATTTTGCAATAGGAAACAGCTGTAAATACTTGAATTCAATTTATTAAGGTTAGCATAACAAGAAAGTGGAACATATCTCAGCAGCAAAAGGGTTAAATGCCCCATCGTCTATGTGGTGGCAAATGCAATAAAAGGGTTCAGCAACTAGAAGAATGAAACACAAAATATAATTTCATTTCTTCTTGTATATACAGTCAATATTGCCAATTTAAAGTGCAAGGTTTCTGATACTGCAAGTCGTACAACCTCCAGTGACTTTCCTTCCACCAAATCTGATGATGACAGAAGGGGTTGCTGAAAGCTTGGAGGGTAGCCCCAATACTGACCTGACTGATTTCCCAAGAACAAATCATTAAAACAAAATGCATATCTCCAAATCTGAAGCCCTATTCATTCTGCATGTCTTTTGTTTGACCGATAAACTGTAAGAGATAGACGAAATCTTACTACACAAAAACGTAGATCTTGTAAAGCATACACTTGAGTAAAATGCATCTTTCTTTTGTAGAGTTAACCATTTTCAAGATATTCCTTGTAATTGGTTTGCATTTCTCTACTCTTCTCAAATGGGATGTTGTTATTTATTTGTATTTCTTGTCCATAGAAAGAGAACAGAATTCTAAGCCATTGTGACAAGCTCTTGTTTTCGCATTACGTGTTTGAGGAGCTTCGGTTCTGGCTTTATGTTGTGGTTTTCTGTCCAAAAGTGAGTGGCAACTGTTTGTTCTTTACATTTCCAAAGTGTTCCTTGGATCTTATTTCTAAATTTCTTTTGGTTTTCCCTATATACACTTCATTAGTCACTGCATTCAATTTGGTTTTAATTGATTATTACAACACTGTTTTCAAACTTCCAAGAAAGAATAAACATAAAAATAGTTTGTACAAGAGTAGAGAAAGTCATGTGAGTGTAACACATCAGGCTTTTAGAGTACATTATATGAATATTACAAATATATTAACAATATTTATGACATAACTTTCAGGAGTGACAATGATAACAGAAGTGATGACTTGGATCATAACCAACACTGCAATAAACAAACAAAAAGTAAGTATTAAAAAGATTTATTTTTTTTAATTCTGCATCTGTTAAAAGTGTTCAAGCTGGTATACCAATTATTTACAGTGAAGCAACATAAATGAACAAATATTAATAAATAATACTTGCATCAACAGTGGTTTTAATGTTTGTTTTGTTGTCGTCATTGCAGCCACTAGATGATAGATCCTCTCCTATTGTATTGCCAACTACTGAAGGCAAAAAAAATTGATTAACAGAATCAATCAGCAGTATTTCAAAATTGATGATGGCATTTTTATTCTTCAAAATAAATATATTTTTCCAAGTCATTAAATCTACAGGGCCACTTGATTGTTGTAATAATTTAACCTCTCAATTTATTTCACATATAAATGACTAAAAATGCTCTGCCACACTGATTTATCAATTTTAGTTATTTATAAACAGAGTTTCAACGTTTACACATCTTATGTGCCTAAAGAATCTTCTTTTTCCGCTCATCCCTATCCAACCATTCCATTTCTTCCAGTCCTCTCTTGCTCTCATTCGAGTTCTTATTTCCTACATCCACGAGTTTCAAGGTCTTCCTGTCTTCTTCTTTGTCTTCTTCTTCCAGAAGGACTCCATTCCAAAATCTCTTTCAATAATCCTTCTTCATTCATTTTTCTAATATGTTCGTACCAACTTAGCTGTTTATATCTTACGTAGTCTAATATTGATTTCTTATTACTTCTTTTTTCTGCTATAACATTTTTTCTGACTTTTTCCAATCTTGAATGTCTTGCTAATCATCTGAGAAATACTAGTTTCATCGACATAAGTTTTGATTCTAAATTTTTGTTAAATTTCCATGTTTCAGCTTCATAAGTGACAGTAGTTTTCACAATTGCATTATATATCTGTAATTTATTCTTTCTATTTATATGTCTGTTCCACAGGATACCATTCAGTATTGATGTTATAGTTTTACTTATATTGATTCTGTTCTTAATGTAATTTTCTTTGAGAGGTAGAACTGGAACTTAAAAATTCAATGCCACAACTGGGAATTGAACCACAGACCTTCCGCTTACCGGGCGGCTACTCTACCACTGAGCTATTGTGACAAACTGCCAGAATGGCATTAAATTGTCAAACCAGTTCGTATTTCTCCTGGTAAACCACAAAGGCAGTCTCACATCAGAGACAAATTACCCCAATGGTGACTTACTATTGTAAGTACTTTATGTCCCAGGATTAAATAACCTTCACATGGTAATTATTTAATGCCATTCTGGCAGTTTGTCACAATAGCTCAGTGGTAGAGCAGCCGCCTGGTAAGCGGAAGGTCTGTGGTTCAAATCCCAGTTGTGGCATTGAATTTTTAAGTTCCAGTTCTACCTCTCAAACTTTGCCCACACATGGCTTGTGTGTTTAAAAACACCAACAGTAAGTTTGTTGGCATAAATAAATAGTAATTTTCTTATTTATCTTCTGTATCCATTTTTACCCCCAAATACTTAAATTCTTCACATCCTATAGTACAACCTTTATGTTCTTCCAAAATTAAATCTTTTGTTTCTGTTCCACATCCCATATAAAACATTGTTTATGTTCATCCCCATTTGCTATATTCTAATAACTTTTTAAGCATAAATTCCATATTTCCATGCTCTTGCACAATTACTACCTGGTTGTCTGCAAATAAGTGTATATATATTGTGTCCGCTGATCCATCTCCAATTGGCACTTCTGTTCCTGAACATCTTTTGTTCCAATTTGATAATAATAAATAATATGGGCGACATGCTGCAACCCTGATGGAGGGCTTTTGTTTCTTTAATTTCTTCTCATATAACTTTTCCAATTTTGATTTTAGATATAGTATTCTTTGTACAAATTGTTTATTATATTAATTATTAATTTATTAATCTTCATATCCTTTAATAATTCTGTTGTATTTATTTGACGATCTAGTTACATATTGAGAATTTAGTTACATGTATGAATAGTACAAAGTCATGTCGAGATGAAGCCCACATTTGATAACGTTAAAACACTTTTGTCATTTACTGAATATAAAAGGTTGCACAACATTAACAAACTGAGTCCTTGTGAGTGCACAAAAAAGTCTTTAACTGCCAACATTCCTCACAAACAAGGATGAAAAGAAAACATCACTTTCTTCATATAAGTCCCAAACGGTTTCTAAACATGACCAATTTCGATGCAAGCATGGCTTTAGCGAGAATGTCTGCATCCATCTCTTCTGTTCTTCAGTAGGCAGTCTTGATATCTCCTCGCATCACCATTTCCTTAATGAAGTGTTCCCTAATGCTTGTATGCTTTGAACGAGAACCAATTATGGGAGTTTCTGCTAGGTTTTTGGCAGCTTGATTATAATTTAGAATTAGTATGTGACAGTACTTTATTCCAACATCATTTGCAAGTTGTTTCAAATGAAGTGCCCCTTTTGCAACATCAGTCATAGACTTCTGCAGTTGACAGGACTGTTGTTCTTTGCTTTCTAATTCCCAACTGATGACTGAACCAGCAAATTTGAAACAGTAGCCAGTATATGAAGTGTAGTGTACAGGGCAGGACCCCCAGTTTGCATCAGCAGAACCAATTATGGGCTTGTCAGTTCTGGTGAAACACAAGCCAAGCTCCTTGGTTCCTTTTAAATACCGTAGGACTCTTTTGGCAGCTGCCCAATGCTGTTTACCATAACATTGATTGAACTAAGATAGCTTACAGCATGAAGGATATCTGGTCTTGTTGCCACAGATAAGTACATAAGGCTTGCAATAAGGTTCTGGTAGGGGAGGTTTTCTTCTTTTCCTTCATTTTTGGTTAGTTTTAGATCAACTTCCATTGGTGTATTTGCAGGTTAAGCTGCAACACTTGAGCAGATTTTCTATATACCTGGATTGACAGGCTTTAATTTTACCATCTATTCTCTTGAACTCAATACCAACACAGTATTTTAAATGGCTAATGTCTCACATCTGAAATATTTCTATCAGATCCTTCTTGAATTTGCTCACATTCAGTTATTTTGATGAGGTAATCAGGATGTCATCAACACACACACCTAATAGAACTTTTTGTCCCCCTGTTCTAAATGTATATACACAAGAGTCTGTGAGAGAAGGCTTGAAACCTAATTTAGAGTCCAGTTTAACAAATCATTGCCTTCCTGAGAGGTAGAATTGGAACTGAAAAATTAAATGCCACGCCAACAATACTACAATAGAAAAGTTGTATGAGAAGAAATTAAGGAAACAAAAGGCCTCCATCAGAGTTGCAGCACATCGCCCACATTATTTAAGTATTTATACATAAAACATTATCAAATTGGAACAAAAGATGTTTAGGAATGGGAGTAGCAATTGGAGATGCATCAGCAGACACAATATATACATTACTGACAACCAGGTAGAAATTGTGCAAGAGTATAAAGATACGGAGTTTATGCTTAGAAAACTAACTAGAAAAATATGATAAATGGGAGAGAAAATAAATTTAGAAGAAACATTTTATATGGGACGTGGAACAGAAACCAAAGATTTAGTTCTGGAAGAACAGAAAGGTTGTACTATAGGATGTGAAGAATTTAAGTATTCAGGGGTAAAATACATACAGAAGATAAGCAGGAAAATGGCATTTAGAACAGAATCAATAAAAGTAAAGTATCCCGTGAAACAGACATATAAATAGAAAGAATAAATTACAAAATATAACACAATAGTGAAAACTATTGTCACATATGGAAACTTAAAAAAATTTAGAATCAAGACTTACGTCAATGAAAATGGATTTTCTAACAAGATTAGCGAGATGTTGAAAATAATGATATAAGAGAAAAAATTAATAATAAGAACTCAATATTCCCAGTATAGTTCCATTAGTGATTTAGAAGTTAACATTTTGGGAGCCACACAATGGGGGAGATGTTCTTTGTTCATTATGGAGTTCTCGTCCTGACACAATACACAATTTCAGGAGTTAAAGATACCAATTTTATGAAGGTGGGCAGCTGAAAGGTCATGACCGGTCAGTAATCTAAATTTTGCAATGCCCTCATGTCTTTCATAATAAAATTAACCTTTTGTTTTGTAGTAATGCTGTCCAAGATTTATCAATACTTTGAGTTTTATAATACTGCTTCAGTTCTTTTTTGGAAATTTCTTTTAATTATAAGTATTGTTGAGTGCTATAGTAAGGTTTGATTTGGTTTTTGCAAGATTTTGGTTCCTTTTTTGGCAAGGAGATCCACAACTTCATTTCCATATATCTCACAATGAGAAGGTATCATTGGAGCTGAATATTTTTATTTTGTTTTGTTAATATTTTTACCATCTTCTTTATTTCTAACACATTAGAGGAAGAGGGAGAATTATTTGATGCAATAGCTTGAATAGCTAACATTGAATCATTTAAAGTAACAACATTATGAAAAGAATGTATTCTGTATATAAGATGTGTTAGCGCTGTCTGTATAGCCTGGATTTCTCCATCAAAATGGGTTACATTTTTCCCACAGCTATATAATAACTGAATAATTATGAGTATGTTCCAGCTCCTGCTCCATATCCAATTTGGAACTGTCATAAAATCAAAGCACACAATTTATGTGAAATATTTTTGGCATTAACCATTTCTGGCAGATTCATTGTTATTGGTTTGAATTTTCAAATACTTATGCTTTTGTTACATAGGAAGTCTTAATACATTTTTTTCCTTCTGGCAATATAATGACCAGCTTTTAAAAGAATTGGCTGTCACTAAAAGTCCACTGTATTCCTTATTTCTATAGTATCTACAAGAAAATATGTAATAAAACCAATTCTACAAATGTTTATCTGGACTAACAGATAGTAAATAGAAGAATGTCTTGTAAGAATAGTTTTTTGAAGAAAGTAATGTGAATGTAACATCAGATTTTGTTGTAATAATAAGGTTTTGTAATCCACTTTTGGTTAACTTTATGAAACATAATCCTTGTGAATAAAATACACATTTTAATGTTAGATTGCACATATTTTGTAGGTTATGAGGAGCTCGAGGAAGAGGACGAGGGTGATGTAGAATATGTTTCAAAACTAAACAAAGGAGACAATGAAATACTGTGGAGGTTTTCTAAAGTCAATCAAGAAGAAGATAATGAACAATCCTGGAACGAGCCTCTTCCTAGTGCTGCTGAACTGAAGGCTTCAGAGTCTGTGGTTGATACTTCTGTCACAACAATGGAAACAGTGCAGATATAACTGAATATGAGACTTCTTGTGTGTGTGTGTTTATGTGAGTGTGTATATGAGAGAGTGAGAGAGAGAGAGATAAAGGTAAAATATTTATATATAAAAATTGGATTGTTTATTACTCTAAGATCACTTTCTTCTGGGGTTGCCACTGGTACTGCTTTTTTATAGAATGTCCCATTTTATTCGCCTTTGTCCGATAAAATTATATGAACTCAGGATTTGTGTAAAAGTTGATGATACTGTCAACCAGTAAATCACAGTATTCTGTTTAATACTACTGCAAACTTTGTGAGTGAATATAAAATCTTCTGGAACAAACGAAAATTGTCTCATTTGTAAGTTTTTGCTCAAAACAACACTTGAATATTTTTTAACATACACTTAAAATGTGTGATTTTGATGAAGATGTAACTTTTTTGGCTTCTCCCAAGATATAAAGAAAGAAGTACAAATGATGATACATCTTGTAGAGCTCTTATACTTGGATAAATTCTCTGATTTACAGCAAACTTGCAATTACCATATTACAGCTTGCCTAAAATGTCCTGAAATTCCCCCACTCGTGAAAGAAAGATGCGTAATATCACTGAGCAGCCCATTTGCATAAAATAAAAGTGGGGGTCAGTCTTCCAGCCGCCGTGAGAGTGATAAGTTCATATGTTGTATATGTGATTGCCTTCAAGTTCTGATAACCTTCTAGTCACTTTCTCCCCCACTGCTCTCACCATTTCTCCTCACTTGCACATTTGGAGTCTCATGACGTTTTGGACAAGCTGTAATAATCATATCTATATCCATCAGCGTCACATAGCAGGGAAAGGGGTGGGAGGGCCGAGGCCACCTCTTGGAAATTAATGAATTTAATATGCAACCAATTACTGACAGACTATTATTTTAATTTTAATGTAAAGTGCAATTTTTATTTATCACAAATTAATAGTTATCTACAACAATATTATAACCTTTGACAACAAAATAAGGAATAATGTTTAATTGCAAACTTTGAACATGTGGCCCCCTCCCCTAGAAAAAAATCTGCCGACGCCCATATGTATATCTTGCAGAGAATTCTAGAACAGAGTAAAAATGATTTTGCACTTTTCAAAGCAGCTAAATGGGATATGAAAAACTCTAAGAAACGGCTATAAACTGACAGCTGTCAACTTGGAGAAGAAAACATTATTTTAAGGTTACTTTTCCATTAATATTTTCTAAAGTTGTTCTTATTAACCCCTAACCTAAAAATTGTAACACATAAGGTACTCCCGGGTCCTCAGAACCTGTATTAATTATGAGGTTGTTTTGGTTGGAAAGAAAGCTATTGGGTGAAATTTAAATATAAAACAAGGACTTATTATTAATAAGTTAAAATTATATTCAATGTTTCTGATTATCCCTTACAAAAGTTACACAACACGACAGTGAGGTACATTAACACAGAATATGAAAACGTGTACATACAAAAATCCACTAATCTACGATGAATATTTCCATACCACAAATGAAACTTTGCATACGTACTTAAAATAGGTTGTTCTTAAAAGCTGTGAACCTGTCAAAAAAGTTCAAACTGAACATAACCTTTCTGTAGGGATAGCTTATGGGGGATTCAATAACAATATCGTAAACAATAGCAGCAATTGAGGCAAAATGTTATATTTAGATTGTTTAGTGTCATTATCAGTCAAGTTCAGTCTTTTTACTTATCTAAAATGCTTTGGATACAAATCTCTAGAACATCCAAACACAAAGGTGGTGCTCAACATCTGGCACATGCTCTTGATGCTTTCCTGTTTATAGATGGGCACACCGAGCATCTTTTAACCTTTGATCCAGTAGATTTTAATCTCTTTCCCATTCATTTTTCTACACTCTGGTAGAGTAAATCCAAAATAATGAAAGTGATGTTAAAAAAAAATTCTCCAGTGTCCTTGGGACCTGATCGCCTTTATACAGTCAAAACTACAGTATATGATGGTTATGATGTCGAGCAAACAAGAGACCTTAAAACCAGGGCTAGACAGATTACTTGGATGGTCAAGAAGAAGTGGCCTGGATATAAATACAAGTAAAACCAAGGCCATGAAGTTCAGAAGAAGAGGTTATATAGCCAGATCAGACATCCTGTTTTGCAGCAGCAACAAGCTGGAAATTGTCGACTCCTATAAATACCTAGGGCTTACCCTGCAAGCAACAAGCAAAACCTACATTAAGCATTTAGAGGAAAGATGTTTGGTAGCGATAAAGGCCATGTTCGACATAAGAAAGCTCCGGAAACTCTGTCTGGGCACAGCATTATGACTATTGCACATCAAAATAGCTCCAATTGTGTGCTATGCAATCAGCAAAATGTGGGTGCACGTAACAGCTGCAAACCTGAGGGGACTCGAGGCAGTGAAAGCATCCCTCCTCAAGAGAGTCCTCCAAGTATCCAAATCAACCCAATCGAGGATAATACACTTACTGGCAGATGCAGACTACTTTTGAAAGAGATAAGACAGAGCCATGGCCTTAAGTCACACTGACTTATGAAGAACACATTAGAATCAGGGAAGAAAAAGCAGCAAACATAGACCTGAATTTCTCTCTAACCCCAGCCATGAACACTGAAGAATGGAAGAAGCCAAACTTTGAGTTATATACACGAGAACAGCGGCACATGGATTCCATCACAAGATCTGTGGACGAGGACACCACCTGGTGTTTGAATTATGTACCTACACTCTCTGTGGGCAATATTATATACTTACATGCCAATCAAGGACTCACTCTTTGACTGTTTATGCAAAAGACAATCGTATCTGACGATCACCACTGTATTAACTCATACATACACATTTCTATTGGGTCCCTAGGACCCAGGTATACCAGTTACAGATTAATAATGTAAACCTTTAATTCTGCACTTCAACGTGTGACCTTCACATTTGATTGCATATTGTTGATGATTCTTTAACATTTCAGAGTGTGCCCCATATTTTTGCAAAATATCCCTTATTTCAAAGCTTACCTTATTTCATTGTTGAATAGGTGGCAACCCTACTTTCTATACCAGAACTTATGAGACAGGCTTTGCAAATTGTTGCCTCTATTATCAGCCTAGATTAATAAACATTCCAATTTTTGTACATAAATACCAAAGTAACATAGTTTTGTTTTCCCCAAAAAGGATTTTAAAATTAAAATGTCAATTTACAGGGAAATAAATCACTATGCTGATGATAGAAACAAAGTCTGCTAGACATTTTTCTGATATGGAAAGTGCGAGTTTTAAACATTCAAATTTTAGCATATAAATGTAAAAATAATTTGTGTTTTTGCCAAAAAAGATTTTAAAAATTGAAACATTTGATAAAGATTAAAGCAAATAGGTCACTAAACTAGTTGAGGGAAAAGGTGTATCTTTAGACGAACGCATCTCGGACCTCCGCATGCTGTACAGAGAGGCAATAGCCCATTGTTATCTTGTTCCAAGGGTAATAGCATCTTCTTCTTAGTTGACCCATGCCACGCTTCTCAACGGGTTGATAAGACTATGCCTGCCATAGTAGTCGTGAATGGACACTCTTTCTATACAATACTGCCAGTTCTTTTGATAGTCCTTAATAACTTCATCTATAATATTATTTATATTTAGTTTCTTCCTTATTTAACTGCTTTTGTCTTTGTCTCTTATTGTTACCTTTTCAACTGGTTTGAGTAATCTCATTTTTGCAGCTTCTGTCTTTCTCTGATCGTGAACTCTCATGATACATAGACATGGACCTTTTGCAATAAATGGCTTTTCTTTAAGGTTCAGGAGGTCTCAGAAGAACATCTGAGTCATCTAGTATCAACACTGGCCAAGTCAAAAAATGTTTTTTTCAGTATTCATTAAAAACTTGTGCAGACAAACCAAGAAAACTTAGTCATATTTTTGTTTCACCTTTACTAGGCTCCATATGATGGGTTTATGTTGTATTAATGTGGGAAATCATATTAATGATTTATTATATTTTCAAAAATTTTAAGTTTCAACTCGGTCAGTTTTGTTGCAGACAGACATTTGTTTTAATTATCTTTCAAATAAGAAAGACTTTATTTCAATCAGTACCCAACATGAATAAAAACATAATTTATTCATTAGTTATAAAAAATCCAGTATAATATTAAAGTAGAACAAACATCAGAAAGAACATAATAAATTTAAAAACAAAAAGGCATGGTACTTTTTTCCTTTCACTTTAAGCTTTAATACATGAAAAATGATACAAATTCTCTATTAAAACAACAGCACTTTGACAGATATAATCTTACGCATCTCAATCCTACTTTACTTTAGACTACAACATCTGGCATATTCTTGGTATATGTGAATAACATGGCATTAAGGAAAATCCTTTCACACCAATTTAAAAGGTCATCTGTACCAACATAACATCTGCAGCTAAATTAATAAATTATTTTTAACTTCTGTATATCCATTTAGAACTGATGGTTTGTTGAGTTGGCGATAATAAGGTTTCAAAGCAAAAACGCAGAAATAGGACGTTATTGTAACAATAACTTTCCTCATTGACTTTGCTGGTTTTGAATACACTCCTGCATAACATGGCACGTTGTTGCACAACTCTAAATTCAACAATGTATAATATGTTGTCTTGGCTGGATTTGATGTATATTAGTTTATCAAGAGAAAGAGTAATTGTTCTACTTTCAGTTTTGATACTAGATGACTAGATATTTCCAATGAAATCTCAGCATCAAATTTTTGAGAGGAAAGTATCTCTGTTTACTGTGAGTAAATAATGGAGAGAGTAAAATTAAACGTGACATAACATTTTGGAAAACAAATCATGTCTAAAATGACACACAATTAACAAAAATCATTTAAAACCCACGAAATTGACCATTTGGAAGAAACTATTAATACAGGAAAACAGTAACCAGTTTATAAATCTCAGTTCCCAAAGAAGAACAATCTCATCTCCAAATATATTTGGCCAAAAGTGACGTCTATATCCTCAACAGTGGATCACAGCTGAAGATGTCTCCGAAACATGTTCAAAGCCAATTTGTAACAACAGTATAATTGAATTTATAGTTCCAATCAATATTACATATCAATAAGAGGAATGTATTGAAGCTTTTTAATATATGAAATCAATTAGCAGAACAAACAATAAAAAATTCTCCAACTTCTGCTTCTAAATATAATGAAGTAATACAATGTTATGAGAGTTTCCAATTTTATTTGTTTCAAGTATTATCGCATGAAATGCACATCAAATATTTCCATCATTTTTAACTATGTTGCAAAGTATAGTGTATTTATTAAGTCAAAATATTTTGTATCTTATTTTGTATTTTGTAAATAATTATTTAAATATTTTGATAAATAAAGCTGATATTGAGGTACTTTATTGTATACATAGATATTTTACCAAAATTTAAAAGTGATTTCCTATGAAATTTTAAAAAGATTTATTCTTTTAATTTATTCCTTGTTCACAGAATAACAGTAAACAATGTTCCACTTACATGGCTTTAATTTCTTACTTTTGTATAAACAATTCTTATAAATATAATGTTTATCTACTTTGTCACCGTCCATGGTGTATGTGTAACATGAAGGTTCAACTCTTACGTAGAGGGATTTCAAGTGTTAAAAACCTTAGCACGGTTTCTTTTGGCAAGAAAGAAAAGCTGGTTGCAGATTTACAGCTTGTAAAAGAACCTCAAGCGTAATGAAGAGGCCTCTGAGCTAATTAAGTGGTCCTTCATGCAGAACAGAATGGGATGCTTAGAATCATAGCCTAAACATATACTGGATAGAAGGGAAGTCATTATATTAATTTAAACTAGTCTGTATTTGGGACATATTTTGTATTTTACATCTTTGTCTTTGACCATTTCAGTTTTGTCAAAAACAAGCTGGCAATACTGCAGATTGTGTGAGTGTCACTTTCACTAGGTCAGTACACAAACAACCACTGCAGCGTGGTATCTCGTGAACATAAACAAATAACTTCCTGTCTCCATCCATGTTTACTATGCGAATGCAGGCCTATCAGAATCGCTACCTCCCAAAATATTAAACGACTCTGCAAGCGACCAACCTGTTTACATCCAGAAACCAGTTCAATTCCCTGACCAACCTCAAGGCAACATTATTGTGTTACTTCACGTCGAAAAGAGCTGCTTGGAGTATTCCTTCAATTCTTTTCAGTGATAAATTATTTTGAAGCTCTGTGTGATGTCCCATTAAGCTATGTCAGAAATAAGTTACTCTACAAACTATTATCTTTGTACATTCTTGTGAAATTACACATCCAATTTGGAACAAAAACCATTTATTTTTTCAAAATCCACAGATCAAAGAGCAAAATGCCATTAGACCTTTTTGTTTGTAATGCTTCTATGAAGAACATATTAGAAGGAATTTAATCACTTCCCTTCCATCCTGTATATTGCATCGATAACTTGGCATCATGTCAACCATTTCTTTCATTCATCGCCGTTGGTTATCCCCTACCCACTTGTTAAGGGACGTAAATTAAACATATTTTTAAAAATTAAGTGAAATAATGCTGGCACTAACACTGCATTCATGCTTCAGCCGCCACTGGCTATAATAATCCTTCAGTTAAGATTGCAAAATTTGTCTTGTGACTCCAGTCACTGAACATCAGCAGAGTAAAGTGGAAATCGAGAGGCTAGGCAATATTTTGTGCTTATGCCCATGACGCGGCAGCCCCGGGATGATGGATCCTAAAGGGGTCGGAACGTTGCCACGACAGAACAGAGGGCAGGGTCCCTACGTTTTCTCAGTTAGAAGCACCCCGGCGTAGGCTCCTCTCCCCTCTCAGACTTGTACTACCCCATGGGGGGGGGGTGTAAACCAGTGGCTCGCCTTCCAATCCAGGGACGAGATTTCCCCCTGCAGTGCTGCTGCCGCGACGCTTGCCGACGCTTTCAACCCTAAATGAAACCTAACGGAATGAAGAGTGAAATGAAACTATTAATGTAACGAAATTGAGGGACAAGCAATTTGGAGAATATGGAACTCCTTATCAGCATTCGCCTGGCAACCCGGGGAAACCTCCAGAATGTACTGAAATCTCCCGAAATTTGCAAACGCTTTGTATGAAATGTTGGCTACCGAGGTTGGCTACACTGTTGGGAAGGCGGGTGTTATACATAACCTATTCAACGAGTCGTTCAAAAGCGCCACGTGTTGAGCGACCACGGGACCAGCACTGAGCCGCGGAAGTCAACACAAAGTAAAGGAACATGCAACAGATGGCGCGCAACTCATAATTACAATTTATATAGGAATATGTCTCAATTGTTAAGGTATTTTTTATTCAATGAATAACAAAATAATCTTACAATTTTGATAAAAGGTCATTCTTTATTCAAATAACAGGAAAGTGAAGCTATATTCCATAAAAGTGAACATCGTCCGACTAAAGGTATTCTGTTATGGTTCAAAATCCCTTAAACAGCCACATACTTTTAACTGCCACGTAGATTGAAGCAGGTTTTCGTTTTTCAATATAATCTGTGACTGAAAGCTTTAGAACTAGATTCTTACTCAGTTATAATTTTCCAGTTAACGTAATTAGTCTTGTATCAATAACCGAGCATATGTGCAAATCGTGGGATATAAATTCCTGGCTATGTATCTATGAACATCAAAAGATCCAGTGTTTTTGTGATTTCTTTGATTCTTTCCACACTTTCCGAACATAAAGTATATGGTATACACAAAATGGCAATGTCCTATGTCAAACCGTGTTAAAATTATTAATATATTTATTTCTAATAAATAACTGATATGCCAATATGAAATTACCCTTGGACCCTACAGCTTATCGTATCTCTGCTAAATTTTTAATTTCACCTCACTGTACAGCTATAAAGAAATTTTCATACCGCCATTGCTTAGATTTAATTAGTTTAAGAGCAAACTGATTTGTATATTGATATTTTAAATTTTTTCAAAATTAGTTTTGAAAAGTGTTTAATATCAGGTGAATTATTTAATATTTTTAACCAGTCCATGACAAATTTTAATACCTTAATCTCTGAAGCTCTCTTGAAATTTTCAAGCTAATAATTTATAAGCTAGGGTCCTAGGAGCATTTTGAATAGTAAAAAATGCTGAGGAAAAAAGGTTTGAGAAAAATGGATTTTAAAGCTTAACAATATATTTTTACTTTCTCTACTGGTAAGTATTGTATTCCACCCAAAAATTCGATGTCAAGATTTCACCGGAAATATATGTTTTGAGACCCCCTGAATAAAAAAAAAAGAAAAAAAGAAAAAAAGCATTTTTAGAAAAAGGCCAGTGTGTATGTCAGTCTTTGGATTACATAACTCAAAAACGAAAAGTCGGTTAAAAACCAAAGTTGGTATTTAAGTTTAATGTCTTTCAAGGATGCGACACGAAGATTTTGAAGAAAATAGCCTCACCCTAAACTACCCTTTACATGGAAAATTTTTAAAAATTTTTGATTTTTTGAAAATGGCTCTAACGATTTTGATTATAATGACACATGTTTAAGATATTTTTATAGACAGATGCCTTTGAATGACATTTAAAGAATTTTTTTTTTATTTTAGGAGGAAGTTAAAAATTTAAGTAGGTGTATTTTATTTTATTTTCAGATATTGTAATAATTTCTTATGAAGCATTCAGTTGTAAAATTTAAATCATGTTATAGCCTTACTAAGGTGGAGAGAAAACTTACAACGCTATGTAAAATAAACATTGTCATATAATTTTCTGCTCTGAAGGAGAAACTTTATCAGAAAAAAGTCCGTTAATTTATATAACCTTATATTTTACAGAGATTATATAAGTAATTATATTCGCTTAGTAAAAAAGCTAAAAACAATAGACGTTGCTGATTAACCTTACGTTTTGAAGTCTAGTGCCCAACACTGGAGTCTCTGACAAGGACAGCATATAACTAATTTCATTCGCATACCATCTGTGTACAATAACGCCTGAATATTATGTGACACTTCACACAGGTTTCAATGGACTTGGTTATTTACTTCTGCGAAAGATAGTACATAAACACTGCCATTGTAACAAAATATCCAAAATTTTAGTAGAGCCATCTTTTTCCAGCAAACTTTAACATGCTTGCACATTTAGTATTCTTAAAATTATTTTGTGTCATTTTCCTTCTCTAATTCAAAATATATTTACATAACGAACCACTTCTTTTATGGGCAGTACGAATGCAAATTTTATTCTATCACTTTTAAACCAATCTACCAAAATCTCCTCACATTTCAATAAACCTTCTATTGCAATTTTGGTTATCGAGGTTGGCAACGTTGGGGGGGAAGGCGTGTGTTATATACAGCCTGTTCAATGGGTGGTTCAAAAGCGCCGCGTGTTTCCTGAGCGACCAGCACAGTCGGCACTGAGCCGCTGAAGTCAACACAAAGTAAAGGAACCTGCCACAGATGGCGCACAACTCATAATTACAATTCATACAAGAATATATCGAAATTATCAAGGTGGTTTTTATTCCGTAAATAAGATTAATGCTCTTGTACTTTAGAATAAAATAAATTCTTTGTGAAAATAACATGAAACTGGAGCTATGGTGTATGAAAACTTAAATTGGGATGAATAGAGTATTGTAATGGGATCAAAAGTGCTCAAAGAGTTTAGTAAATGCAAAATTAAATTAAAAATGTGTCCGAATAATGATATGGATCTGAAACAGTTTTGACCCATAGGATAGTTTTTCCCACAGGTCCGCTTTTGTTTCATAATGAATGACATTTAAAGGAATCATGGTTATAAGGTACTCCTCCTTCTGGGTACCGCAAAATATAATGCGAAAGTAGAGTAATCCTTGACAGAGGCTTTAAGCGGTAGGTAGTCTAGGTTGTGGGAACCATGTGATACCTTTCAAATCCCATTCTCTTGACATGGCCAGGGAATAAAAAATATGAATAACGACTCCGGACTTCAGAAAAGTAGTAGTATTAGTGAATTCAAACTAGAAACATGAAATTGCTAGCGTTGCCCGTGGTTTGACGATTTTTATCTCTACAACTTGTATACTAACGTTGTGTAACCATAGTACACGAACAAGATATCAGAAGCCTCGTATGCTAAAGTTGCCGCTCGGCCAGACAGCTGCTCCCCACTCCAACCCGGAAGGGGTAGATAAAAATTGAACAGCAGGCTATAAATCAGTACTGGCAGCCGTTGAGGAGCCTAAATTGCTACCTCCCATCAACACTCAACGTCATTGTCGCAAAACCCCACCTCCCGTCATGAAAGTGGTTAAGCCCTAAAAGAGCAGGTACCCGAATGACACACCTCGGGCTTCTCTCAGCCTGCCCACAGAGTGATGATATAATTCAGTCTTATCTGCTTGGGAAGGATCTAACTCTCCGCTAGGACATCAGAGACCTCTCTGCAAGGATACAGGGGCCTATTAACTAAACTACTAAACCCCGGCGCAACAGCCCATGAAGGGCCAAGGCCTACCGCCCAGCCACTGCGTTCCCCACCTCTGCCCACTACAAGCGTCATTGGTGGGGTGCAGTATTGGAGGGTGGGACGTGGTCAGCGCCCCGAGCCCTCCCGGCCAGCTATGTGGTCTTTACGACCTGGGGCCGCTACTTCTCCATCAAGTAGCTCCTCAATTGGTCCCCCCGGGACCTAACGAGGCTGAGTGCACCCCGTGCCAGACCTCCCAGAGGGGATAAAATCCCCATGCTGGTACCGGGGATCGAACCTGGGTCCTCCGCCCCAGAGGCAAGCGCGCTACCAACTGTGCTACGCAGGCGGTCATACAGGGGCCTATTGCCTCTCTGTATCCCATGCTGAGGTCCGAGATACCCATTAGCCTAAAGATGCACCTTTTCCGGGCTCTTATAGTCCCCCTGTGAAGTCTGGGGCATGGCTGCAGACAGCTGGATCCTATGGCTCCAAAGGGCACAGAATAGAGGACTCCGGTCTATCTTTTCTGCTCCTTTTCGTGTGAGACTTGTTCACGAATCCTCATCTCTTCCACACGTGGAGGATGAAATTAGGCGCCGGGCAGCAAAATTCTAAACCAAGTTACCAACACACCAAAGCGCCCTGATTAAGTCTCTTGGGTGCTATGATCCAAGACTACGCCGCTTTAGGTCGTAAAGGGTTCCCCACATGCCTTGCGGGCAAATCACATAACACAGGAGCAAATCCACCGGCAGCTAAAGCTGAGCTCCATATATAGTCCCACTCAAGAGCTATTCGGCTCTCAAACCAATATGCAAAATTAAATACAACTTTGCAAATTTTACTCTAATAGCCTTTATTCCACCAGGATACTACGGGAAGCCACTTTAGGCGGTTACCAGCGGGAATCCGCCCCAGTCAGTCGCCGGTGGGCAGTTGTCCATGCCACATACTCATGCAGTTACTGTCAAGCTGACAGCATGCAAACCGTCCACAGGAAATCCTACTTCGAATAGTCCATGCTGAACGAATGCATCTGTGAATAAACATTTACGAGAGAGAACTCAGGCACTTCTGGAGAACTCCGACTCCAACATGACTTAGCACATATTCAGGGTGAGAGCATTTTAATTCTATTCAAAAAGAAGCTTTTTAATGAATTCAAGTATTAAATTTTCTTGTAACCTTTTGATCGCATTAAATGATTTACTTGGGTAATTGCAGTTTGAGGACAAGGCCCAGTACATCGACACGCATTTATTCAGAACAGAGCAGCCTGTATTAGTGCCACGTGTTGGTGGCCTGATTGAACAGTCAAAAGGGGCATGCCGAGACAGTTAAATGGGACTCTTCTTGAAAATTATGCTCGTCCAAAGCTTTAAGAATTTATCCATTTTACGGATGTCTTAGTTTTTACTTTCTCTACTGGTAAATACAGGAAGTATTGTATTCCACCCAAAAATTCGATGTCGAGATTTCACCGGAAATATATGTTTTGAGACCCCTGAATCCAAAAAAAGAGCATTTTAGAAAAAGGTGCATGTGTGTGTGTGTGTGCATGTGTGTGTGTGTGTGTGTGTGCATGTGTGTGTGTGTGCTAGTCTGTCAGTCTGTGGACAGCATAACAAAAAAGAGGAATTCGGTTAAAAACCAAAGTTGGTATTTAAGTTTAGTGTCTTTCAAAGATATTACACGAAGATTTTGAAAGAAAGTCCTCCACCCTAAACTACCCTTTACATGGAACATTTTTCAAAAATTTTTATTTTCCTGAAAATGGCTCTAACGATTTTGATTAAAATGACAGTAAGAAATTTTCATGACAAATGAAATGTAGATATATCTTGAATTTTCCTGCTATAGCCCATTAAGTCCTGTTTAATTTGAAGCACTTTTACATAAATGGTAAATCGTAAGAGATAAACCAAATCTTACTATACAAAAAATGATCTTGTTAAAACACAATTTATGTTCAGATAATTGTTTTTTGTGCAGTGAACCATTTCGGAGACATTCCTTGTTATTTATGAGTTTTGGAGAACTTATACTTCTGTCAAATGGAACAGCATATTCATTTTTTATATGTTAACCGTGCAAAGAGAACGGAATCTCAAACCTTTAAAATATCTCACTATCGCTCAAGGAAATAAACAATAAGATAATTTGTACAAATGTTTATCTAAACCATCACGAAGAAGATATAGGAATAAGAGTTTGTAAGAATGGTTAGTACAAGAGTAGAGAAAGTCATGTGAGTGCAACACATCACGTTTTTTTTAGGAAAAGCGCACACACAACACGTAATGTTTACTAATTATTTTGAATAGAACCAGAGTGATTAGCAGAGCCTAACAAATGATAACAAGGCGGTCCTAACGCCCTTGCCCCTGTAAAAAGCTGCAGTGGGTATCGATTTAATGTGCTGCGGCCCAACTTGATGTCTTTGTAATATTAACTGTAGCAGAGCACCGCTGGTGTAGTGGTATCATGCGAGATTCCCATTCTTGTGACCCGGGTTCGATTCCCGGGCGGTGCACTTATTTTTATCTTTCCCAGTCTTTATTTTTATGAGAAACTCCAATCCACGTTTTTACTAGTTGGGAATCCTTGGCGTCTTAGGAATAACAAAAGAAAAATCTGTTTTGTTACACTCACATGACTTTTTCTATCATAAATTCACACACTTTATATATCACATAACTTTTAATTTCAGGGGAACCTTTCATTCGTTAAGGCCTCATTGACTCAGGGCAATTATTTACTATTTCCCCTTATTCCATGGATTACTATTGGTTTCTATAGCAACTATAACCAGCAGAACTTAACCATGGCAGTTTAGTTCGCCATTAAAATTGTGCGTGTTTAAATTTTACGTCAGTATTAAATTTTACGTCTTTTCTGTGTGTTACTAAAGTGCAAATATGGCCAGGACATATACAGTACAGGATATTCTCTTTCAGAATGAAAGAATTGACAAACTAGCACGCAACGATCGAAAATGGTAAGTGTCCATACATAACTGTAAGTACCTACCTAACATTTGTATATAGTACTTCGGGTCGATCCTGAGTATTTATCATTTATACGTCACAGAATTGCTTATAAAGTAGGCAAACCTGCTGTATATGTTGTTCAAAGTAGGTAAAACACTGAGACGAAAGCATGGAGATTACACTAAGATAATTTCTTTTATAGCAAAATAACAGTGGAATGTCAGCATAGGACTCCATCTTGTAACCACTGCGCATGCGTAGACGAAATGCCAACACAAATGTAATCCGCGAAAACCAGTTATTTGAATTCTGTTCGTGTACTCCTAACCCAGCGTAACCTAACCTAACTTCAGGCTAAATTTCCATACCATAAGACCCCGTCTTCCCGTTCATATACCAAATCATGAACGTTCCCGTTCAACCTGGTATTCAACTTGAAAACAACCATAACCTACATTTGTAAACAGTGTAAAATTCTTAGCTGATTGCTTGCAATGAACGTCCATATTGATACGCTGACCTCGAAGCTGAGTCAAATATGCTTTGCAATTATTCAAAATAATAAGGAAAAGTGTAAGTCACATGAAGTTGAGAAGCTTGTACTTCGCTTGTTTTCTCGGTATTATTAGATGTCGGATAATGTTCTGATTGTATATTCAAGCGGCAGGAAAGGGCAATAAGAATAATCATGGACAAGAAAGCTAACTCATGCTGTACACAGTTGTTTAAATAATTAAAACAATTACATTTTCCTTGCATATATATTTTAGAAGTCTTAATATATACAAAATAAAAAAATTCCTACGCCAAAGAAATTGTAATAATCGTAAATATTCTATTTTTGTTGTCTCTGCTTTGTCAATATTTTACTTTACACATCCGACTCCAGTATGTAGGTATTTGATCTAAGGATGGATAAATTGATTTTATACACACACTTTCATTGAAGCCCTAACCTAACTTTGGACTAAATGTTGGTACCACTGGATTCTGTCATCCCGTCCTTACACACAGACACACACGCGCGCGCGAAGCTTTTTCTCAATGCTTTTTTGGATTTAAGGGGCCTCAAAACATATATTTCCGGTGAAATCTCAACATTGAATTTTTGGGTGGAATACAATACTTCCTCTACTTAGCAGTACACAAAGTAAAAATATTGGAAAAGTCGTTAATTTGCGTGTACGCGATTCCTAGGGAGAAGAAAACGTCAAATAGCATTTCATTTTCTAATTATTTCCACAAGAGGGTTCTTTATTTTTTATTTTCTCTACTACGTATAGTAAGTAGAGGAAGTTCTGTCGAGATTTCACTGGAGGTAGACGTTTTGGGCCCCTGAATACAAAAAGCATTTTTAGATAAAGGTCCGTGTGTCTGTCAGTCTGTGGACAGCATAACTCAAAAACAAAAAGTCAGTTAAAAACCTAAGTTGATATTTAAGTTTAATGTCTTTCAAGGATGCGACATGAAGATGTTGAAGAAAATAGCTCCTCCCTAAACTACCCTTTACATGGAAATTTTTTGGAAAATTTTGATTTTCTTGAAAATGGCTCTAAGAGTTTTGATTAAAATGACAACTCGTAAACCGTGTCCCTAAAGACCAAGTTGTCGACGGGCCCTTAAACCCGACACACTCACTCACTTGTAAACCGTAAGAGATAGACCAAGTCTTACTATAACAAAATGTAGATCTAGCTAAAAGACAATTTACGTTTGAATATTTTTTTGTACAGTGAACCATTTCGGAGATATTCCTTGTTATGTGTGAAATGGAACATTGTTGTTCATTCTTTTATATGTTAAGTGTGCAAAGAGAACGGAATCTGAAAGCTTTAAAACATTTGACTATCGCACAGCCTACTGTATTCTAATATTCCCCTTGTACCTACAAGGAAATAAGCAATAAGATAATTTGTACAAATGTTTATCTCCACTAACACGAAGAAGATATAGGAATAAGAGTTTGTAAGAATGGTTAGTACAAGAGTAGAGAAAGTCATGTGAGTGCAACACGTCAGAATTTTATTAATGTTTTGCTTGGTGAGAAGGGGACGCCCATTTTTGGATCCACCCTTACACTAATTGCGATTCCTAATTTCCTGCAGGTATGCGGAATATTTCGAAGATCTGGTGAAGTCCCGACCGATGGAACCTCGGTCCTTCAAGGCCGAGGAATACATCAAGAAGCTGCGAGATGATATGGCAATAGGCCAGCGTGAAGCAGATGCTTTACGTAAGGCTGTGAAGATGCCACCTCTGGCACCACCTCCTCCCGGGGATAAGAAGATCATCTTGGATGACATGAGGCCGGTCGATCCCTTTGTCAGGAGACTTCTGTACCGAGGAAAACCTGGATATGAAGACGAGGGCAAAAGACTCTATCTCACTGAACGAATGAAAGTAAGGCCCAAGGACCGATGGTATCACATGGTAGGTGTCATTTGTTTATCGTTTGTTATCATCTTTATTACAAACATTTTAAAGAACTTTGGTTGCACAAAATAAATATAATATAAAAAAGTTGTTCAATTTTTCTAAATTAAACATCTAAGCGTGTTCATTTGTTTTAGCTGCAATCTTCGTTTGAGTATGGTTGGATGGAACCATCTCCTGGGGAGGTGCCTGGGCCTATACATGGGAAGTCAAGTAAACCAACAGGAGACTTCTATAGAAGGAATGGAATGCTAATTATGCCTGAGGCTCGTTCCTCCCAGTATAACGACTACTGCGAGCTGTTCCCACTTATCTGAACACTGCTGCTCATTTGGCAAACAATGTAAGTATTACATAGTCATGGGCACAAAATAATATAACGGCTACCAAAGTAATGAACACAGTTACTAGTTGTAACAGTTAAATAAACAGTTAACAAAAATGTTTTTTGAACAAATTTGTTATTAAATGATATGTTATTTGAATATGTTTGCTATTCACTTGTGTTGCATAATTAACGTGAATATTATGTTTCCTTAAAATAAAAGAACTGAAGCTATTAATGAAGGTGTCCCAAAATTAGACCATATATATTGGTCAAACAAAAGGAAACCTACAAACCTATAAACAAGGTTTAATCTAAATTTAAATGGAACTAAACATGAAATTAAATTATATTTAAGATTACAAGATAAGAAAAGACATACTCCTGCAGACAGACTTTTTTAATATTAATATAAATTAATATTTTAATATTTTTAATATTTGTTTGAAACAGAAAGGATGGTAAGAAAACTTTTTAAAAAAATATATAATCATCTTTTAATTTCTTGAGGGTAGAAACTTCTTTAACAGCCTTTTGATATTTGAATTTTTCTATATATTTACAAAGCTCAATAATATCTAACTTTTTAAAGTGTAAACTTCTTTCCACTTGCCTTCTGGTGAATACTATTATTATGGAATTTAACTGTTCTTATAACAAAAACTAGGTTTAGTTTCTATTTTAAGCAAATATTAAAATCTTGAATCTTTTTAAGAGTATGTCTTTTTTATCTTGTAATTTTAAATAAAATTTATTCCATAGTTAGCTTTATTAAAATTTAAATTAAGGAAATAGTTTCTAAGTTCCAAATTATCCACCACAAATGGAAAAATGTGTTGTAACTAGGAACCAAAGCTTCAAACTAAATGTGGTAAATTTAATGAAAACCTGAAGCTGTTAACAGTGAAACAACATAATTCTGGAATGTAACAAATATTAAGAGACTATAAGCTTCAGTTATCTTAGCATTTGTCCTATCCTCAGTGTTCTTGTTTGTGACAAATTTCTACTTATGTCAATCAGATGGGCCAAATTTCATACTTGTTATGTGGATACTGAAGAGAGATAGACCCATGTGGAAACCAGAACTGCATCTCCTTGGACACAAGCAGACATTCTATCTACTGTCAACATTGTTGGTTCAATTCATGACACACATTGTTCAAGGAATCCTCGAGAAATGCTCACATATCTGCTATTTAACCATTTTGTTACATATAATATATACTCAGTGTTATTCCTTAACCCAGAGAGAAGATTTAGAGAGCTTTTCTGCTCTTTTACATCTGTATGTTTACATTAAATGTTTTCCAAAGAACAATTGCTGGTATTAGAGAGACACTTTTAAAGTTTATTTAGGTTATGTCTGCCATTACTCCATTTCAAGATACCTACATATATTAACTGTAATGTTCATAAAAAGAATTACTGCAGTTTTAAAACAAATGAATTTCAATAACTATACATCATGTTCTAATCATCGTATATAGAATAAATTACATATATTTAATTAACATGCAGACTGGTTTTGCTCCAAATACTTATCCCTAAACAAAACAATTATATTGCTTTTATGTTCTAAATACAATGTGATGTACATTCTATAACAATTTTGTAATGTGTATTTGTTGTTAAGTTAAACTGTAACAAACTTTAAATTTGTGATTTGTGAAGCAAAACATCTTATTGTTGTTGAAAATCTTAATTGTTGTCGCTTGTTTCAAGTTTTGTGTGCGCAGTATATGTTACCATTGTGTAAGTAGATGTAAATAAAATGTATTCTGAAACTTTTGAATTAACCTTAGGTTTATTGAGATAACATTTAAAGGGTTGCCATTTACACTGCTAAGACGAAAAAAATTCAATAAATATGTATATAATATGGTTCAACAGATACAACCAATGTTTCCATGGGGAATTGAAGCTGATTTGATGTCAATCCCATTCTCAATACGATCCCCAGTTCCATGTTGAACTCAATCAGGAATGACATCGATTTCGAAACCTAAAGTTCAAGCATAAATAATTCAAGCTTTTATGTTGGTCACTTGGTTTATGTTGGTGAACCTGTAGAACATACGTATCCTGTGTATTTTAACTGTGTTTTGAGGTTAGTGAAAATATTTGAGAAGAATATATTGCAAGATTATAGAAACAATAAAAGTAATTTTGTTGTGTTTTATTACAGCACTTTCACTAAGAAAACAAAATGACGAGCGTGCGGCATGTTATAAACAGTACATAAAAGACAATATTTTTAGCGGATTCAAATCGGTTTGAATCCAGTAGCTGTTTCTATGCAACAGGATTTCAATCTAATCCCACTTCTAAGAAAGAACACCAGATCTAAGGATTCAGTTCAATCTATATCTACATTTCCATGCAGTATTCAATCTAGAATGAGAATTTAAATTCATTTCAATTCCCGATGGAAAGATATTAACTCTTGTTTTTCAGTGGATTCCAGCACATGGTGATATAATAGGGAAGAAGAATGCTGACATGTCAACAAAAAAGGGCTCCAAAATTCAGTAAAAACCAATAAATACATTTTGCATGAACAGATAAAAAGGATTATAAAAAAAACCAAATTTGACCTAAACTATAAATTAACCCATTAACTCCCAGCAGTCTATTTATAGATCGCTATATATAATATAAATAATATAAATTGTTCTACCCTAAACTACGAAATGCCATGTGCTTGAGATATTTTTCTGACAAATAAAATTATCTTGAATTTTCTGGCTTTAGCCCCTGTGGCCGTATATGCAGGCCGATTGGGGCATGTTCAAATAGGCCCTGGTTTACGAGAGTAGCAAATAAGAAAGCTACAACGGAGTTTCGCACGGGAATTGAGGAATTCCTCCTCGATCCTAATCTGATCAAAGCAGTTAGGAATTCCTACACGAAGGCGATCCAATTTCAGGAAGGGGTGATCGAGTACAGGGGCAGAGGACTCTCCTGGGCGCCAAAATCATCTCTCCCCATGGAACATTATTTTTACTTTGTCTACCTTCTATCCATATTACATATTATATATTCTTAGCTTTTTTATACTATCCAAAGGTAATGAAATTTCAAATTTGAGATACACTATATTCTTTTAGCATTTTTTCGAAGTATTGTGATTTTTCCGTAATATTTGTTGTCTTCCCAGAGGTTCTGTTTTACATTTCCTTATGAGGGCTCACAAAGGAAAATTGTCTCCAAGTTTTAATCACATCAAAAATGTTAATAGACATCCCAGTTTCTTGTCATGGTTGCTCATTGGTAGAGCACTGGTATACAAGCCAAAGATTCCGTGGTTCGAATTCTAGCTGTACCACTAATTAATTTAAACGTGATTCAAGTCTGATGCGCAAATGAAAAAAATCATGGAAAGAATATTTTAATTGTAGTAATCCTCATAATATTATAACCGTATTGTAAAATCAGTTCCACTAATCAAATACAAATTAACATTTAAGTGAAAGCAAAATGTAGTTTGCACCGCCCGGGAATCGAACCCGGCTCACGAGAATGGGAGTCTCGCATGATACCACTACACCAGCGGTGCGACTTGGTGGAGTTAACCCCTAAAAGCTATTTTGCATTTCATTGATTGAGGCAAGTTGCCAAGAACACAGAGAAATCACAGGAAGAAGGAAGGGGGTGGTTTCACACTGTTACGAGAAAGCACAATTTCAACTGGTTCACATCGATATGTTACATTCACACGGCTTTCTCTACCCATTCTTCAACTAACTGTTCTTAAAAAAGGTTATTCTTCTATTTACTTCATGTTAATCTAGGTAAACGATTGTACAATTGCTTTCATATTGAATTTCATGTAGATAGGACGGGAATATAGTAAGCTTAAGTAATCGACAAACATACCTAGATTTGTTTTCATTTATTTTCATTGTCACTCCTGTTCTCTGGGCTTGACCCTCTCTCGTTTTGATATTTGACACTTGTTTTCGCTTTTATTGACATCCTCTTTTTCCTTTAAAAAGGAGAAGAAATACATAGATAGATTAGCTTAATTATTTACACTTTCCCATTTCTCTTCACCTTGACTTAACGTAACGTAACTCAACGCCACAGGAAGTAACGTGAAAATCTAACACAGGGCCTCTCAAAGCTTAAAATCGCATCGGGTGCAATCCAAGCTTCCTTGCATCATACATCGTGGCGACTCGGTTAAGTTCGGCTCAACTCGGGTGCAGCAGAACAAACAAGCGAGGCGAGGATTGATAGACGATTTGCTTGTTAGTGGAAATAGATATATGCAAAACATATAATTTCAATCATAATGGAACAACCAGCTCTAAAGAAAGCAAATTATCTTATTGCTTATTTCCTAGTAGGTACAAGGAGAATATTAGAATACACTAGGCTTTGAGCGATAGTCAAATAATATTTTTAATGTTTAAGATACCGATCTCTTGTCACGGTTAACATAAAATAATGTGCAACGATGTGGCAGTTTTGAGAAACTGCCACAAATAACAAGGAATATCTCCGAAATAGTTTACTCTAAAAAAATTTATTGGACATGAATTATGTTTTAGCAAGATCTACATTTTTGTATACTAAGATTTGGTCTATCTATTACGGTTTACCAGTTATGCAGTCATCCAGTCATCCTATAGCCACAAAATTCAAAATATACATTTCATTTGTTACAAAAATATTTTAAACATATCGCACTTTAATCAAACTGGTTAGAGCCATTTTCTATGTAAAGGGTAGTTTAGGGTGGCGGTATTTTCTTCAAAATCTTCGTGTCGCATCCTTGAAAGACATTAAACTTAAATACCAACTTTTATTTTTAACCGACTTTTCGTTTTTGAGTTATGTTGACAGACACACACGGACCTTTTTTAAAAATGCTTCTTTATAATTCATGGGGCCTCAAAACATATATTTCCGGTGGAATCTCGACATCGAACTTTTGGGTGGAATACAATACCAGAGCGTTTAGAAGGAGAAGTGTGATCACTGCTGTAGTTCATGTGTTCCGCCACACAGATGGCAGTGCAACTGCTAGTGCGGTACAATGCTAATACAAACACTAGGGTTTAGCAGGAGATTCAGCTGGAAAAGTAGCAAAGGAGAAGAATAGTGTCGTTTAACAATAACTAATTCACGCATGCACATTCTGACAGCCATTCACAGAAATTCAAGACAATAATGTTACCACTAGAATGCAAAATGGCATTAAAGGAATGAAGTAAAATATAATTTCCTGTGAATGAAGAGTTAACTTTTTTCGGGGATTAAATCCCCCAAATCTACAAACCCATCCACTTTCAAAGAATTAGAATCAAATCGAACTTCTTTTATCTTTACTTCGTTAAAAATTAAAATTCCATATCGTTCGTTTTCATTCTTATCCTTTAAAAATTCAGATACTGCATTTCCAGACATTTTTGACCTTTGATTCACTTTCTTAAATGTGATTTTGATGGAAGTTGAAGAAGATTGTGATTTAAACAATGTATGTATCCTTCGGGTGACTTGATTTTTAATAGCAGGCTATCTAAAGGAAATTCTTCATAATATTTCATGCCTTTCTTTTTAGTTGCCTTTGATATTTTCAAAATTGCATCAACAATTTTTTCTTTCTACTTAGGTATTTTGTTCCATCACATTCATCGATATTGCTACTACTTCCATTTACTTTACTTTCCTTTCAAGTACTTCAAGCATTGGATACTTTCATTTGGTATTTTAGTCTAATTATATTACGGTGTTGTTGATTTGACCTTTTCTTAAGTAGGCCTACTTTATTACTAAAATGTCTATTGGTAGCCCCTGCGAGGGGAAAACTAATAGTCGTATTTTGAAAGCCTTCTGCATGATTCCCATTGTCTTCTAAATTGGTATCTCTTTCAACCCTTTTTGATGGTCTCTGTGTAGCAAGTTTACGGGAATGTATTGGGTGTGATAAGTATTTAGGAAGATTAGGAAAAAGTAATCTCTACATTTTCTCCATTAACTAGAAACTTGTCTACCTTTATTAAAAGTTCTTCTGAAAAATGTGAATCACACATGTAAATATTAGATGAAAGGCACTTGTCCTTTCTTGGTATGGCCCTCTCCCATTTAGAAAACAGTAGGTTATATTTTGGAGGTGTAAAGAAATGTTTACGTTTAGATTTGTTATATCCAGATCTACAAGCAGGCACTAAACACATAGGCATGTCGATTATTTCTATAAATTCACAGTTTCATAAAAATTAATAACAATTCATCGCACTGTAACAAACACAGCATCCATACACAACAATACTCCAATGCAATATCTAGCGAAACGCGCTGTAAATAGCCACACTAACGCCTTTGCTGCCACCTGACGGAGGCGCCAGGTAGCTCTTGTATAATCATCAGGACCTTCTAGATTAACGGACCTGACACTGCCATCTAAGTTGTACAAAAATGGCGTCGGCTGGTGGGATTTATTTCTGAGGTGTTTCCACACGCTGTTTTTCGTATTATTTTCTATGTCTTCGAGTTATTGTTTCTTATAATAATTCCTATGTAAGTTTGTCTTCATATCAGCAAAGCGAGTGTTTCAAAAGTTTTATTTGGGCAGTATAGGAACAGGAATAAATGTAATAACGTTTTGACTGTGCGTGTGCTATCCACGTGTTCATGTTTATTGTGTTCCATCTAGGACTATGGCTACATTAGCCGTATAGTGTGGTTAATTTATCTGTTTGCAAGTACAATTTGTGTCACGATTACAGTGGTGAGAGGTTGTTGAAGAAAAACTGTTCCAGTAGTGTATATTAATGTTGCCATACTACAACCTAACCTCAAACACGACAATGCACCGTAACTGTTGCATTCCCGGATGCAAATTAAAAATCAGAAACTTTCAGTTAAAACAAAAGGTAAATTACAACATAAAGCTTCTAAATTCAGTATTTAATTACAATAAATTGCAGCGTTATGTGTATTAGTTGCCGGTGTGTATATAACATGGTGAATAGTGTGAATAGTGAAAGACAATAATTTCGAGTGAATTCAATTAGTGGCATCTGCAACACCAACAGTTTGTTTCATGTAAGTAGTATGCTGCTCATATTTGTACATTATCTTTTGTCTTTGTAATTTAAATGTGTAGCTGTAGTTTAGAAGAAATGTGTTATGTTGCTGCATGTAAAACTGTAGACTATAGCAAAGTTTGGTAAATATTTACAAAATCGTCCGCTCGAGAAAACGAATGAAACATAGTGCAATGGATGCAGTTTTTATTGCTGATTACGATCTTGTAAGTTTTATTGTGCGCTCAAGCTTCGTGTTTTATTTATGAGAAAATTTCGTACGGTCGATGAAGTGGTTTTATTTCGCTTATGCGGCGGATATTTAGCTAATAAATGTGCATAAACGAGTGTAATATATGCTACAATGATTGATTAATGCATTTACGTTGAAATGATTGCATAAACACTACCCAAATTGTAAATATTTCGATAACACAGGACCCTGTCACCCCACTCATATGCAAAACTAACCTAACCTAAGCTAACACAATGTTGCTTTACAATACTGATTTAAGATTACGTATTTCATGTATTTCATTTACAGTGCTGTTTTACGGTTATTATTTTTAATATTTCATCTGCTTTTGTGGATTCCCCCTGTAAAATAAAGTGTCCTGAAGTGCTGAGTAATATGTTGTTGCAAACTGAGTAATCAAGTTCTCAGTAATAGTGAAAGCAAAATTTCACCCTAAAGGTTTTGAATTCAGTAGGTAGCTTTAGGTCATTCTAAATGGCAGCATTTGTATATCAGCCATCCAGTATAGTATGTTTTGTGTAGGTATATAACATTCTACACATTGTACAAATGTGAAAAACAGTGTAAACAATGATTAATAATTCTGAGTCAACTCACTGTCAACACTTCTGTTTTATTTAAGTAACATGCTGCTTGCAGTTTTGTCTATCTTCTTTGTAATTTGAGTGTGTAATGCAGTTACATAATGGCATGTAAACCTGTAGATTGCATGAATGATATTTGAGGTTATATATTTCATTGCCCATGGTTTATCGTTTAATATTAAATGTCATTCTTTTTTGTTTACTTGAGTTTATGTTTAAGACAGTGTTTTTGTGTTTAACACAGCCCATATTCACAAAATAGGCGTGTTATTACACCACATTTTTATTTTACTGCGTTGAAATCGTAGCCTGTAGACGAGTTGTTTACAAGTAGTTCCCACCACTTTGGCCGCCATCTTGAATTACAGTGTCAGGTCCGGTATTTAGGAGGTCCTGATAATCATATGGAAGAGCAGTGGAGTGATCACACTTTGTCTTTCTACTCGCTCTGACAATACTTTACTTATTCTACGTAGTAGAGAAAGCAAAAATAAGTAATAAAAGCAGTTCAGCAAACGCCTATCTCGATTAACATGAAGTTTGTATCGTTTTTCACAACTATTTCTACAGGAGTGTGTAGAGAAAGTGGTGTGAGTGCACATATCAGTTTTAGTTCTGAAATCCTACACGCATGTTATAATTAATGTTTTGCATAAGCTCCGTGCATGTGGAACTTCCGTCGAGTCGGAGAGAGGGAAGTTGCGAAACACTTTGAGGTTAAGTTTGCCAACATTCCCAGATATCATCGTGATGCTCCAACAGGAAGGTGATAAAGGGAGGTTGTTGACAGCATAGTACTGCTGCTTATCCATTGCAACACTCTCGCCAACAATAGGCTACTACTTCACTTGTCCCTGCACTACCTCTGTATGTCTATCAGGCTGTGGACAGCATAACTCAAAAACGAAAACTGGGTTAAACACCAAAGTTGGTATTTAAGTTTAATGTATTTCAAGGATGCGACACGAAGATTTTGAAGAAAAGAGCCCCACGCTACACTACCCTTTACATGGAAGATTTTTCGAAAATTTTGATTTTCTTGAAAATGGCTCTAATGATTTTGATTAAAATCGTCATATGTTTGTGATATTTTTATGACAAATGAAATGTATATCTTGAATTTTCTGGCTATAGCCCCTGTAGTCGTATTTACTCTGGACGACTTTTGCATAACTGGTAAACCGTTAGAAATAGACCAAAACATACTATACAAAAAATGTAGATCTTGCTAAAATACACAATTTATGTCTCAATACATTTTTTGTAGAGTGAACCATTTCGGAGATATTCCTTGTGCAAAGAGAACGGAATCTCAAAGCTTTAAAAGATTTGATTATCGCTCACAAAGAATGGTTAGTACAAGAGTAGAGAAAGTCATGTGAGTGCAACGCATCAGATTTTTACAGTAATTTACATTTCTGCAGTGGAAGGATTTCGTGCAATATTCGGGAGGTCATGGATTCGACGCCCGTAGCCGTCTCTGGAGGCTATTTCACCCCTTCCTCCCGGGGGGTGCCAGCCGCAATAGGTCTCCCCTAGGTCGCACTGCCTCCCCCCTTCATGCAATAGACTTTGGCAACTCTCATAAAATATTTTCACGAATTCCATTGTTTTCGGTATTACGTTCCTTTCACTTACTCGGTGGAATGTTGTTCTTGGTATGCAAAACTTGTTCCTTTGGTTCGTGGTAGAGTCATAAAAAGACATTTTAGGGCTTAATTTGGAATTCAAGGCGACTGACTTGTTTGTAATAATCGCACGCACATTCTTAATCTTCTTTTGGGCAGAAAATAAATTTCCGTGATCTGTTCTGAAGACGTTTGCAGTTGTTTCACGTAGGTAATAATTTATCGGTTAAGAAGCAGTCAGTATTGTGTTGGATACAATGGAAGTGCTGCAGATTTCTTTTGTCCTCTCCCCACAACTCGCCTATATACCTACCAGTGTGAAATATCCATGTGCTACTTGAGCGGAGACTCAAACTGCACGACCCACTCACCACAGTATTATAAACAACACATTTATAACATTCGTAAAGCAAAAAAACCTTTATATGTTATAATCTCATAACCAGGGCTCGGACGATTATAACCTAAAACTGCTAGAAACATACAAGCACTGTGACAGAAGAAACTGCTGTTTAAATTAACATTATATTGAAAATTTACTTTAAAATCTCATGTGTTGCACTCTTATTCCTATATCTTCTTCGTGTTACTTGAGATAAACATTTGTACAAATTATCTTATTGCTTATTTCCTTGTAGGTACAAGGGGAATATTAGAATACAGTAGGCTTTGTGCGATAGTCAAGTGTTTTAAAGCTTTGAGATTCTGTTGCCTTTGCACACTTAACATATAAACAAATTAACGACGATGGTCCATTTCACGAAAGTTCCAAGTTTTCCGAAACTCACACGCATAACAAGGAATATCTCCGAAATGGTTCACCCTATAAGAAAATTTATTGAGACATAAATTGTGTAGTTTAGCAAGATCTACATTTTTTGTATAGTATGATTTGGTCTATCTATAACGGTTTACCAGTTATGCAGAAGTCATCCAGAGTAAATACGACTACAGGGGCTATAGCCAGAAAATTCAAGATATACATTTCATTTGTCATAAAAATATCTCAAACATATGACATTTTAATCAAAATCGTTAGAGCCATTTTCAAGAAAATCAAAATTTTCGAAAAATGTTCCATGTAAAGGGTAGTTTAGAGTGGGGCTATTTTCTTCAAAATCTTTGTATCGCATCTTTAAAAGACATTAAACTTAAATACCAATTTTGGTTTTTAACCGACTTTCCGTTTTTGAGTTATACTCTTCACAGACTGACAGACACACACACAGAGTTACAGGGCCTCAAAACATATTTCTGGTGAAATCTCGACATCGAATTTTTGAGTGGAATGCAATACATTCTCTACTTATACGCAGTAGAGATAGTAAAAATCTAGGACACTCAATAATAAATTTATAATATCAATGTTATTGTTGCATTTTGAATTTATTTAATTGGCCAATCCAGAACTAACCTTAAGCTCTGCACAGAATTATGTGTCATATTTTGAAGTGCGATCACAAAGAAGAATTACAATAATAGATTACATACATAATGGGATGTATCTGAAATAATTAGACTGCAAGCACATATGGGAAACGAATAGAAATACAAAACTATAACAAAAACACGAACATTTGAGAGAAAACAGGACTAAAAGCGTTGAAAAAGCGAAAATATAACTTTATATGATCCACGAGAATGCCTTTGTTTATAAATTATATGCAAAAAACCACAAACAAAAGCTATGCTCACAACTTTCTCTAATAATTCTTTCTCACACTTATCCTTCCATGTTAATAGTGATAAAAGTTTGTAGAAATGCTTTTGTTACATTTTGCTTGTATTCCTCCGCGAGGCCCTGTGATTGGCAGTAATATGGCGCAAGTTAACATGTGCGTCATACAGGTACATCTAAAATAATTCGCTTTTCACCACTTCATAATGTTTTCCTTGGCGATGGTTTACGTACTTCAGGTAAGAGGTAATTTTGAACAAACTTTACGTTCCGTTCCTTCACTTCATTATATGGCTGCGTGCGCATGCATTTCGTATCGCAGCATGTATGCTCAATAATAACAATAATAATACTGAATTTGTATGTTAATGTATTTCATTTATTCTTAATATAAGATTTTCAAAGTATTTTTGCAAAGAATTCTTCAAGTTAATGCTATTTTGTGTGTTAGTTAAGGGGACTATATTTTCATTGCGCCAGCTGACATGCAAGTTGTGCGGTGCGATCAAACACGTGGTGTTGTTTGTATTGCAGTTCAAAGTAAGGGCTGTGGCGAAGGTATAGCTCAATAGTACGCTAAGCGACGGTCAAATCTGACATATGCAGCTCCCAATGTAGATATTCTCAAAAACACACATAGACCTTGTTCTAAAAGCGTTTGTTTAAGGCTCAAAGACTTCAAAACGTGCATTTCCTGTAATAGAAAGTCGCGTGAAAACGCAGCACATAAGATATTTAAATATTTACAACGCAAGTAGGTTTTCAATAGTAAAACAGTGAAATGATAAATTGTTTGTGTTATTATCAGCAGGAGCATCTGGTAAATGATAGTACATGCAATTTATAGCTTCCTTACAAAGTTCAGCCAAGTTTCCAAATTTGTCTTGGTTATCTCCTTCTCCTCCTTCTTGTGTGTTTATCTCCCTCCCTCTCAGCCAGCGCTACAGGATAGCAACTAACTGCTACCCTTCTCACCAAGCATGAAAGTCTGATGTGTTGCACTCACATGACTTTCTCTACTCTTGTACTAACCATTCTTACAAACTCTTATTCCTATATCTTCTTCGTGTTAGTTGAAACATTTGCAGAAAATTCTTATACTCTTCTCTCTTTATCTCACTCTATCCCTTTCTCTCTCTTTCTATTCTCTTACTCTCCTTTTTTCTCACTCTTTGTCTCACTCTGTTTCTCTTTCTCTCTCCCTTTCTCTTCTCTATCTTTGTCTCACTCTATCTCTCCTTCAATGTCTCTCTTTCTCTCATAACCTCCTTTCTTCCCCCTCCTTCTTTCTCTCCCTCTTAACTCTCCCCGTTTATCTCTTTCTCTCTCTTTCTCTGTTTCCCTCTCTTACTCTACCCCTCTTTCTTTCTTCCTTCCTTCCTTTTTAGGTTTCTTTCTTTTTTGTACTCAAAGAATCTCAAAACATGTATTTCTGTTGAAATTCCTGCAGGTACGTTGTAGAGAAAGGAGAAATCTTAGTAGAGCGTTTGTGTTTTGGAAAATTCCCAGATCGGTTACTTTTAAATATGTATGCTAGACTTAGGTCTGCTGCAAGTTGCCGCATGAAGAGCACCAGAATAACTGTGTTTGATTATTAAATCACGAGCTCCCTGGTCGACCTTTGCGTGCTTGCATGTTGTCCTTAACTGCACCAATTATTTACCACCTGATACGAGTATCTCTTATACATCTATCACATCTAGATGCATTTCACTAGAGGTTAAATATTCCCTTTTACACTCAGCAATTGAAAGATAAAACATAACCACAAAAACACAATAGTTATTTATGTAACTAGTATATAATCTGACTATGACACGAGTATATATTCAGCGTGGGAGTGAAAATATCACAATGAAAAGATTACACACGTATTACACACAACGTTTTGTGTAATTATAGCATTAAAACACGTAAAAATAGCTAATAAATTTGCTAAATGTAAACTTATAACCTATCAGAGATTACGGATGTATGACGTAATATGGTTGGTAAGCAGATGCTTCATTTGTTTGAACATTTATAGAGGAAAAATGGAAGGTAATGATCAAACTATTGAAAATATGGATTATATTCTATTTGCTATTTTTAACGAAACCATAACTATTTACACAAGGAACCCTTTATGCGAAGAAAAATTAGAGATACTTAAAAATAGCTGAGTAAAAAAATACACAATTTTATGCATAAAAAGAAGGGAAGAATTTGTTAATGGAAACAAAACCTACATATTTGGTTTGAAACGTTGGAGTTTCTGTAATTAATGAACTTTGCCTTCCTATAATTCCACGAAAATCACGTTAGAATTATAAACATCTGAAAACATACATACACAAGTACATGCGATATTGTCATTATCCAGACAGAGTAATTAACAAACTATCAGTGCTGCCATCTTTGTATTTTATCCACGTCTTCGGTGTTCCTTCATTACTTACTTGGACCTCTTATACCTGAAATAAACGTAATTCTGATGTATACACTCACATGTAAGTATAACAAGAACCGATATTCTTTGTTAACTGAGATCATTCATTTTCTCGATGGTCACAGCGGCATTTCATTGCGTCGTATATGTTAAGGTTTTCTGCCTTATGTGAAAACTATGCACCTAGCTTTCTCATTTAATAGCTTTGGGACCAAAAAGAAGGTACAAATGTTTAAAATTTGATCTACTTTAAGTAGCTAAACAGTTAATCGACCTTTCTGAGTGAGGATTCTTCACCGAAGAGGAACGTATAGTTCTATGTAGCAATACTAAAGCTTGGAAGACAGTTGAGAGGTTAGGAAAGTCTTCCGCCAATGTTTCATACACTTTAGTACGAATTTTAGAGGATTTTACATCCATTATTTGGAGTATTCGGGTCTGCAGAATGTAAGGATGATTCACATTAAAAAGGCCCTAGATTATTCTACAATGATTTAATAAAGAAGAGGAGAGATAAATGAAATGTATTAATTCATTAGTGGTGTTTAGAAGGCTAAAGTGGAAAGTCAGGCAGGAAAGGTAATTCAATCGTTATTTATTTGTGTAAAGTTGGCAAACTTCAACACCGGTGGACCAATCACTATCAAAATTGTCACGTGTAAGTATTTTTCCATGGAGAATACTTTTATGTAACGTATACGTTTAACTGGTTTTCCCTACTACCTTTTCTTTTACGTAACACATTCACATGTCCTTTTCCACTCACTTTTCAACATACAGTTCACACAATGTTCTATGATTGAAAGAGAAATCCAACGTATTACATTCACAGGAATTTTACCATTTTTCTTTTACGAAACACTGTCACATGTCTTTCTCTGCTCGCTTATATAAATTTTATGTGTTTGAAGTAGAAATGTAACGCATTACATTGACGCGGTTTTCTTCATTCACTTTTCTTTTGCGTAACGAATTCACTGTCTTTCTCTAATCACTCTTCTACAATCAGTTCGTGTAATTTTCTTTAAGATTGTTATAGAAGTGCAACGTGTTACATTCACATGGTTCTCTCTAATTACTTTTGTTTCACGTAGCACATTCACATGTACTTCTCTACCTGCTCTTCTAGAAAGAACTGGTGCATTTTCCATATGATTGAAATAAGAGAAATACAACGTACTACATTCACACAGCTTTCTCTACTCGCTTTTCTTCGTGTGGTATTTGTGGTTGTTTAACAATGCTTTTGCATAGAGTCTTCTCTGTGTTTTTATTTATGTGATTTATTTTTTCTTCTTTATAGTATACCAAGTTTTAATTAACCCTTTCTTTAAGTGTATTAAGTGATATATTTTTGAACGAAACACAAGGTTGTTGGGCATGTGTAAATTAAATATAAAAGAGGGATATATTGTTAAATACGGGTAACGCTGGGTATTTCACCTGGTATAGTATATTTTCAGAGAATAAAAAATAACAAGAGCATTTCCACGTAAAGAATACTTGCAAAGGGTGGATTAGTGTCGCATCCTTGAAAAGTAGAAATTACTTAGGTTCACCATCAAACAGAATTCTACTTTCTATATTTCTCTCCTTTTTCTCAGAATTACTTTCACACTGCTTCTCTTGGATTTCAATGCAACACTTGGAGGTAGTTTTAATGAGTTCTGAGAATATGACACGATCCTGCAGTTTGCACAGGAAAATACCTGATGCTGTAGTTTTCTTTAATAAATGTTGGTATAAATTATTTACGTGGAAGAGTTAGTTTTGCGTGACTGTTTGGCATGTCATGTGCTTGAGTTTAGTCCGCTTTGATCTTTCTACCTGAGTGTCCGAACTTGCCTGGTGAGTGAATATTTATATTGCATTATCATTATGTTTTACATTCTTCAACAAACACTAAAGACTTAGGTTGCACTTCATGTTTCTTTGGATACATTTAAAGGTGTTAAAACTTCATTATATTAGCGTAAACATTTCTACAGATGCGAGACTTACTCTATTCACCAGAAACAATCAAAAGAAGACTTCTTGCAGGTTAGAAACGATCAGTGCTAAAGCGATTTTAGTGTTTGCCGATAGTTGTCGTGTAGTGAATTAGCATATTCGCTGATTAGCAAACCGCTTTACTAGAGGGACCCCCTGCAAACTGAATGTTCGTGCGACGAGAAGCATGGAAGTTCAATTAAAAATACATTTTGTGTGTTGTATATATCAACTCCACGCCGAGGGAAATTACTTCTCAGATTAAGACCTCACTTTCTTTTGAGAGAGGCAACATCGCAAGGATAAGCTTGTGGCAATGGAAACGACACTTTATATACTTACCAGGGAAGTAATACTCCCTAAGGGACATAGGAATTGAGTTTTTTAACCTTTCTTACTTCCCTTAACACCATTACTAAGTAGGGGAAATACTGCATTCTACCCAAAAATTGGATAACAATAATTCATGACAAATGGCATGTTTTGGGTACCCATAAATCTAAAAAATCTAACACTCACATAACTTTCTCTACTCTTGTAGTAACCATTCTTACAAATTCTTATTCCTATATTTTCTTCGCGTAGTTGAGATAAACATTTGTACAAATTATCTTATTCCTTATTTTTAGGGAGTGTAACAAAGAACGTATCTTTTTTGTTTCTGTCCCCTTAGTTCTTGCCTGTAAGCGAATCACGCTTCCCTCCATCTTTGTTCTGGACGTAACAGCCCTGATTCCTTTGTTTAAGTTCATGCGACGGGACGCGGCGCTCTGCTGAACTAACAGCTGGGCTGTGAAACTGGGAATAACTAACCTAAAACAAACTAGAATAATTGTGCTTGCTTCTTCGTCACACCGGAAGATGGTAGATGGCGAAATCGACCCGGGAGGTGCAACTATCCCCGAGGTTACGTGTTTATTAGGACTATGTTTACTGTAAACCCAAAATGTACTTATATATGCTAGTGTATTGTGCGGGATGGCAAACAGGTCGGTTTTCAGATAGGAAATGTCCGGAAATGCACGGTTTACACGCTGAAGAGCGTTGAAGTTCGAGAATGAAAGGTTGTGACAATTTGTTAAACCACTTGAACATAACATTCCTGCGCATGCGCCAAATTTCTTCACTGATATATTATAAATGTTATTGTTATCATCTAGTTTGGTGAAAACTTCTCCGGTACCCGGAAATGAATTACTGATTGTTGCGGTCACATGTTGTGTGCCAATTAAGGTTATGTGAGGTCATGAACTACAAGTGTTGGCATTTGTTGAACTGGCAACAACGTCTGAACGTGATGGTAGGTCGTGATATCTGAAACGAGTACCCTGATGCGGATAAATGGGTATTAATGAGGCACTTGTCACGCATGCGCGCTTGTTTATGCTAATACCCACCCCCACAGGCTGTCCACACTAGACGTGTAGAGGTTAATAAGGCTTAGCACTAATTATCCGTCTTGTAGAGTTGTAAAATTCCACTAAACATCCCTTAGAGCACCTCGTATGAGGCAAAGAGGTCTTTAGTTGGAGGTTTCACCAACCAGTGCTTCTGTGTACAGGTTAGGGCTACCAGACTGTTTTATATAAATGTACGATGTAGGGTATTGTCGGGCAATGCAAAAATAATGTAAATATATAATTTAAAAGCTACTTACATATACCCATAGGCATATACACTTACATTTTGTTAAAATCCTGAAACATACAGTGTTAAATGTGCTAATGAACAGGCAGTTAAACTTCTCTGAAGAAGTAATCTTGTGCAAATCATCTAGCTTGTTTGAAATATAATCAAGAAGTTCCACACAAGTATTGTGTTGCTTTGCCTCCACAGAATACCAACCTTTTGCTGCGTTGCCAACCTCTCGTCCAAAGTTAGTAGCCTGACTATATTCTTTGACTGTAGCCATGTTGCCACAGGGGGTTGCAGTTGCGGATAATAACCAATTATTGATTTATATTTTCCCAGTTGTCAGTTCATTTTCTTACGATCACTACTGGTTTCTGAAAATGCAGCACATAGAAGAGTTTTCAAAAATTCCCCCCGGACGCCGGACAAATGGTTAAAATGTAGGGCATGTCCGGGAATTTCCGGACGTCAGGTAAACGCAGCAGAGGTGATCATTAATACTTACGGTACCAGTAAGAAATGACGTAACACCCAACAGCATCCTAACCTAAAAATAAGATATTAAGGAATCCTTATACAAACATATGAATTTTTATTGATTGAAATATTAAATTGCAGTTGCACATGTTAACATTAAGAAACGATTCAATTCGTTTTATTTCTTCACTACATCTTGAGGTAGAACCTCGATTTTCACATGAAATGTATAAATTATTAGGTTTATCTGAGAAAACATACCTTTCGGGAACCCCCCCCCCCCCCGAAAAAAACCAAGGTCAGAAAAGTCGGCCGCAGGAATCGAACCAGCGACCTCTCAAACAAGGGCCACAGACATTACCACCAGAGCTATCCCGCTGGTACGTGGTGTTTCCAAGCGGTCACCCATCCAACTACTGACCACGCGCAAGGCTGCTTAACTTGTGTGTTCGAATGAGAACATGAAGTGACTGATGACTAATATGATTACAGGAGCAATTTTAGCAGCATGACAAATACAGTATGCTTCCGATTCGGCGCATGCGCAGTAAACACAATTGGGTAACTTTTATTAATTTTATATCAAGTGACCGTTTAGATTTGTCGTATTTGTGGGTTCCTATGGGACGTAATATAGCAAATGATGTGGTAAAATAGAAAAAAATGTTTGCGGGACGTAAAGGAAAGAAAAGCCCAAATTCTTAGGGCACTTTTGTAAATGTCTTTTTCCACTGAAATTCCGATATAGTCTCGAACTTTTACTTCCTATAGAAAAACTCTTACCTTTGTTAAATTTCTGCAGAAATTGCTTTATGATCATAAGTCATATTATGGCTAATTAAAAGGAAGATTATATTAAATCAGTTTAAAGCATTTAATTAAATACTGTTGTGTTAATGAGTGTATCACGCACTGGCCATAAAGGAAGCCATGCTTGCCCATAGCGCTAGCGTCAAATTCAGGTCATGTCAAGTAATAAGTTTTTCCCCATAATGGAGGCAGTTTTATCTACGGGGTTATTAGCACATATCATAAAATATCTTTCTTATAATAACACTGTGCAGCAATTTATAATCCACGCCCCAGTTTAATACGGCGCGCGCACCAGACCACGACCAAATCTTATTAAAATGAAGTACATTCCTAGGTCAAAAGATGATAGTATTTTTATCCTGGAGGCGTAATAACTTCGTTAATACGATGCCAGAGGCACAAGGAAGAAAGTGTCTCTTATAAATTAGCTTACTTTTACTGTATTATACATATTATATTACAATTTAACACGAATTTACCCTTCTATTCCTGGTTAATATACATAATCTTTCATTACACATATCAACTATTTATAAATATATAATCAATAACAAGAATTATCTGGGAAATGGTTAACTATAAAAGAATATTTTACATAAATTGTGTGCCTTAACGAGGATTCTACTGTTGTACTTTCCAGTCTCTCTCTCTCTTTCTTTCTCAAACACATGCACCCACGCAGACACATACGTGCGTGTGTGTGTGTGTGTGTGTGTGTGTGTGTGTGTGTGTGTGTGTCTGTGGACAGCATAACTTAAAAACGAGAAGTCGGTTAAAAACCACAGTTCGCATTTAAGTTTAATGTCTTTCAAGGATGCGACACGAAGATTTTGAAGAAAATAGCTTCACCCTAAACTACTCTTTGCATGGAAAATTTTTCTAAAATGTTGATTTTCTTGAAAATATGTCTAACGATTTTGATTATAATTTCATATGTTTGAGATATTTTTTTATGAGAAATGAAATATATATTTTGAATTTTCTGGCTATAGCCCCTGTAGTCGTATTTACTGTAGACCACTTTTGCATAACTGGTAAACCGTTAGAGATAGACCAAATCTTACTATAGAAAAAATGTAGATCTTGCTAAAATACACAATTTATGTCTCAATAAATTTTTTTGTAAGGTGAACCATTTCGAAGATATTCCTTTTTATGTGTGTGAGTTTTGGAAAACTTAAAACATTCGTGAAATGGAACATCATTGTTCATTTTTTATATGTTAAGTGTGTAAAGAGAACAGAATCTCAAAGCTTTAAATCATTTGACTATCGCAAAAAGCCTAATGTATTCTAATATTCCCCTTGTACCTACAAGGAAATAACCAATAAGATAATTTGTACGAATGTTTATCTCAACTAACACGAAGAAGATATAGGAATAAGAGTTTGTAAGAATGGTTAGTATAAGAGTAGAGAAAGTCATGTGAGTGCAACACATCAGATTTTTAAGTTACGGGTTAAACCCAACAATAGATGCACTACGGGCAGGAGACCTTGATACCGACACACTTCCGGAAAGAGACAATTATTTGTGCACTTTTGATTGTTTGTTTTGGTATCTATTAGCGGTTAGCCAAGCTCTTAATTATGTGGCTAGTGTAAGTAACGCGGCGGTGGCGATCTAATGAAGCTACGTCACGCGAGTGAGTGTGAGGAAATTGGAGCACGCGTGCAGTCTTTGGTTGACATCTCACGCCATCTTGTTTAGTGCACCTCCCTCCCCCCTCCAGATTAAACAACAAACCTCTGCCAACACTTCCCCGTGTATTGAAGTTATTCACTTATTTGAAGTGAATTTTGTGAAATAGTTTATATATTTTATTTTCTTTAGCAGTTGCAGTTTATGTCTAGAATATTTTAGGTGTGTTATTGTTTACTAACATTTTGATAAATAATCATATTTGGTATAGCTTCCCTGGTGAACGAAATTATTTATACTACATAAATGAATTGTAATGAAATTGAGGAGAGAATAAATAGTTTATCAAAACTTCGAACAAAAAAAATTATATTTGGCTTTCAGCATTTTATTCGCGTTCCTATTCTCATAAGACTGTTTGTTCATTCTTGCAGAAACCGAGGAAAATTTTTTGGCTGAGAAGCAGTAATAGCGAACATTTTAATATGATTTTCTGATTGAATGACGATGCAGGCTCCAAATCCTGTTGTTAAGTGAGTTGAAAACTCCAATTTGGGAAAGTAAAATGGGGAAAGAAGCTGCCGTTCAATAACTAGAGGGTGTCTCCTGGGTACTACTGGGTACTTGCCCAGAATCTCCGGATTATCCCGTTCAGATCTGTAGTATATTCTTTTTTAATTTAACGTTCACATTAGATTATAAATTTAACTATAATAGCAAGACCGTAACTATAAATGAATGGTTCTCTTGTGGAAGAAGGAAGCGGGGCAGGTCAAGAGCAACCGGAGGATACATTCATAGAGTGGTGTCTGGAAGGGGATGACTTGTTCAAGCGGAAAGAATGGCAAATAGGAATACAGGACACCTGCTGAAGAGTGGAGAAGCCCTAAAAGAAGAAGCTATGGATGGCATAGGATAATGAGATCCAGAATATACCTCAAATTTCTGAAAAATATAAATAAGTGAGATTTCGCAGTTTAAACAAAATTAATTATACCACTATTAAATAGAATGACTTCAATACAATAAAATCACTTTACAATGATGTGTATTTTTAAACTGTATTAAGTACTTTTACAATGTGTCTTTAACATTATTGACATATTGTTATTATATAACAGGTTTATTTACAGCCTTTTTGCTTTTAGTTCCTAAATTAATTGCCTATTATAACAGAACAACACAGATATACTTTGTTGTTGTTTCATTAGCATAATTGATTTATTTCATAACTCTTGCTGATGCTACGTAATACGTTGAAGTATCCATGCCTGTTTTAGATGACGTGACAGCCCTCTTACATTCTCTACAGATAATGTTATTGTGCTGTTTATTCTTTGACTACAGTTAATTAACCTTGTTCGTCTTTTTTGATTCACTTATTTTCACCAAATTCTCTCATACTTTCTTTTTTTAAAACCATTTACTATTTTAGATTACCCGTTGCATTCAAAAATTTATTTTCCCCCTTAATTTTCTGATGTTTCATTATAAACAATTTCCTACGCCTCACTTTTTCACTTTTTTTAAAGTGCTTACTCGACATTAACCCTGAACTGTTATTTCCATCCCTCTTACCACTCCTGGACACAATTCTTGTCACACGCCGTGACTTCCTATGTATTAACACATGTTCATTATCTGATATCCACTTTTATGAGTTAATATCCTTCCATATACGCGCTGGACTTCTCCCGTTTCAATCTAGCCGCATACGTAATCCCGTCTCTCTGTACTCCCATTCCATATGGTTATACCCGAGGTCTTCGTGTTTGTCCGGCTTACTTCGGCTCGACTTTGGAATTGCCCCTTGCACTAGCATGTTCCCCTCCACTCACTGTACCTTGGACTGTTCCTAAAATTTTCAATTCTCCGCCTCCATCTTTTTTCTCCGTCAAATTATTGTCATCAATCACAGCTTCTTTCTTCTCCTTCTGCGTCACCTTCTCTGTTGCTAACCCCCTCCCCCCTTTCTTTCTCGCGCGCAGCTGTCCTTATTAACATACGTGTTGTAACACCCCATAGATAAGTAGCCGAGAAATTAAAGAGGTTATGTTTCCAAGTTGGTGTATGAATGCATATGTTTGTTCCTGCTGACATTCGCGCATGCGCAAACTGACAAACCCTGGGGTCATAAACATGACACACCACAGAAATACAAATTCTTCCGGTTCATCTTGGGTTTGGCAGCAAACTTTGGCACCCATCTTTGTCTCTTGACTGTGATGTATTTACAAAAGCTTGATTTGAAACTGATATTGACAGACGATTTATTTACCACATCATTCAGTTACATCTCCGCGCTTGCATTGGATACAAACATTCATATGATACGTGTGTTACTCTCACACCAGTTTCCTTTATTTGTACTAAGGGGAATATGGGAATACAGTAGCCTTTGAGCCATAGTCAAATCTTTTAAAGCCTCTATTTACTATACGCAGTAGAGAAAGTAAAAATGGCTGAACACAAACTGCATATAGGATAAAATAGAATTTTAAAAAGCCCAGGCTACAGTTCGGACAGAAATAACAGAGCAAAAGAACAAATATTGGGAGAAAAACTTGTCTTAGAGGTGTATAGAAGCTTGCTGTATTTTGATGATGATAATGACAATGATGATGACGACGATGATGATAAATGCTCCCGAAACCTTGCTCCTTTCCTTGCCTCTGATGTAAACAGCACGTTCAAATTCTAAGCTACACCTTTGTGCTGTTAAACGGGACAAAATGTCGACCTAACCTCACTTTTCCACCAATGCCTGTGCAACCTCATGAATTTTTCAAGCGAACCTACCCACGATTTTTTACCATTGATAAATATCTGAAAGAGAGGCCGAACTGTTGGCAAGAAAGAGAGGGGAAACGATCACAAAAATCGCCCGGTCAGGAGAGTAAAAGTGAGAAATGTGTTCTCTTGAAATGTACGATAAACTGGAGTGTAACAGTCACACCAACGGTTTCTTATTCCAACTTTCTAAGGGAAGGAGTGGCTACTCTAAAATCAGTAAATTAGTATTTTATTATCATTTTTATGGTACAATGAGATTCTTTCTGATTCAGAATATATACGCTAACCCTTTAAAAACATTTCAACTGATTATAATGCTTTAAAAGCTGAATCTTTTTAATATCTCGATTGCTTTTAAAGATAACTAATGTATTAAATGAAATATTTATTACTGAAACAATGAATTTAATTAGTTTTTAAGACCTGTGTATATGTGTTCACCTGCGCATGCGCACATGCGCCCGTCTGTCGTTTGTCTGTATCTATGAACATCAACGGAAAGTTGATATTTTAATTTCTTCAGACATGTTTCTAATGATTTTGGTTTAAATTGCCATATGTTAGAGTTATTTTCATGATGAGTGTAATTTATATCTTCAATTTTGTGGAGAGTCTCTGAAGGCCTCTTTATTCTGAGCGGCTTCTGCATAACAGATAAATCGTAAGAGACATAAAACCTTACTATGGAAAAATGTGGAACTCGTTAAACCACACAACTTATGTCAGTGTTTTTTGTAGAGTTATCCGTTTCTGAGATATTGTTTGTAAATGTCTTGAACTGTTCAATACTTAATACTTTTCTCAAACACAAGGTCAGAAATCCACATAGCTCTTACGGAATTGGACCATCTATTGCATCTACAAGGAAACTGTAATATAACGATTTCCACAAATGTCTAACGAATGTTTGTTTAAGATTGGGTATAGATAGCCTATATATGTACATACAAGTGAGTAGAAAAACTCATGTGAGTGCACACAACAAGATTTTCTTCTTGACATTTTCTACATCACATCTACTACAAGGTATTCTGAAATACAGAGACAATTGTTAGTATAAAGTAGAGATTTTGTGTGAAAGTTAAAGCACTTGTGCAGTAGAATGAGTCTATGCTGCCAGTAGGGTAGATCCGTTTTTACTATGGGGCGCCATGCTGACAAAAGCGGTCCTATAATGGCCATCCAGGAGTTTGTTCAATTAGCGTTATTGATTCTTTTGTCTATTGCTGCCACCTCACTTTGGGCTTTAAGAGTTGCCAAGCCTGTAACACTTTGGTTGGGGTCTCGAAACGGTTTTCTATTTTACCGTAAGAATATGTATCACTCGAACTTATATAGAAATTCTGAATCAATAATGCTAGCTTTTTTTAGTTTCCCCACTACATATAGTTAGTAGAGGAAGTATTGTATTCCACCCAAAAATTAGATGTCGAGTAATAACTAGACCGCATTTTGGACGGTCGGCCATATTGGATTTAGAATGACGTAACATAGCTAGTCATGCATTGTCATCCAAACTAAACATATATACAAAATTTCAGCTCAATCGGTTGAGGATAAATGCTTTAAAATTCAGTTGCAAGATTTGACCCCCAAAGAATGAACATTGCAAGTTAAATAAAAGCTTGTAAAAAGTGATTGTATCTTTTGAAACGTTCTGTGCATGCATTTTGCGTTCTGTATGCGGCCCACAACTTCGTGAGTAGAAATTAATTTCAGCATTACTGCATTAACCTCAGAGTGAGATAAAACGTAGCCCTTTGACCCGCACTGTCAAGTGAATTCAACGAGAGGGGGTGGGGAAGTTTTAATATGTAAGAATGATGACCGCCTGGTTGCTTACAAAAACGTAACAAAATTTGCACAGCACTAATCCTCTTAGTGTTGCATCATCATCAATCATTGCACGTCACTTCTATCCTTTGTCTTACGTCCACCACTTGCTTTATTCTTGTACTTAAATATGTACTCGCTGCTCAAGGTAAGTGTTTGTATATCTTGCTTCTTATCCACTTTTCATTTCCTTGTTAAAATAATCTCTTTTAAATTCATGTAATGTTTACTTTCCCTACTACATATACTAGGCAGGGGAAGTATTGTATTCCACCCAAAATTTCGATGTCAAGATTTCACCTGAAATATGTTTTCAGGCCCCAAAATTGCTCCACCCTCGTATGTTTGTGATATTTTTATGAAAAATGAAATGTATATCTTGAATTTTCTGGCCCCTGTAGTCGTATTTACTCTGGACGACTTTTGCATAACTGGTAAACCGTTAGAGATAGACCAAATCATACTATACAAACAATGTAGATCTTGCTAAAATATACAACTTATGTCTCAATAAATTTTCTTGTAGGGTGAACCATTTCTGAGATATTCCTTGTTATGTGTATGAGCTTCGAAAAACTTAAAACTTTCGTGAAATGGAACATCGTTGTTCATTTTTTTATATACTAAGCGTGCATAGAGAACGCAATCTCAAAGCTTTAAAAGATTTGACTATCGCACAAAAACTGCTGTATTCTAATATTCCCCTTGTACCTACAAGGAAATAAGCAATAATATAATTTGTACAAATGTTTATCTTAACTAACACGAAGAAGATATAGGAATAAGAGTTTGTAAGAATGGTTAGTACAAGAGTAGAGAAAGTCATGTGAGTCCAACACAGATTTTTACGAGTATGTCAGTATTACTTTGAAATGTTCTACTTGCGGCAATAATATTTGGTGATTTTAAAATAACATAAAATTTGCAGAATCGCCACTGAAGTATCGAAAAAGTACCGAGCTAATTTTCTAAGTATGGTTCGATGTCTATACCATGCAAGTATCGTGAGTATCGAAGTATCGCAAGTATCGAGGACCATCCCTAGTATTAAGTAATCTTTTTTAAATGTCTCCAAAAAAGGATAAGACTATTGGGCGAGTGCAATCTAAGTCTAAATATTGTAGTGATACAATCGTCAAACCAGGTGCAACGCCGGGTAGTTCGTTTATCTTATCTTATATATTTAAACGAGCAATTGTTGTATATATATTTATTCCGCGCAACTTGGAAACGGCTCTAACGATTTCGATCAAATTTTGTATTCAGATAGGGTTTTGCTTTTTAAGTTCATCTATATAGGTGTGATTCCCGAAAAAACGCGATTTTGCACAAAAAATAACATTTCTTATTCCCGCTTCTACTGCGCAATTCTTGTATATATATTCCCGGTATTTCAGAAACGGCTCTAAAGGTTTGGTTAAATTTTTGTATACATGCATATTACTTTCACAGTGTTTTCTCTACTCACTTTTAGCTAACATATTCACATCTATTTCTCTACCCACTCCTCTATAAACAATTTTCCATGAAAAACCTGATTTTACACCAAAGAACATTTTTATCTCCGCTTTTATAAGTCATACCATGTTCTGTGTGTTTGAAATAGAAATACTGTTACATTCACACTGTTTTCTCTTCTCACTTTTAAGTAACACAATTCACAGTGGTTTCTCTACTCACTCTTCCACAAAGAAATCATACAACTTTCTATATGTTTGAAATAGAGATGCTGCATATTACATTCATAGTGGTTTCACTACTTACTTTTAGGTAACACATTCACATCGCTTTCTCTACTTACTCTTCTATAAACAATTTTCTATAAAAACGTGATTTTACACAAAAAAGTTTTTATCCTCGCTTTTAAAATAAGTCATACCATGTTCTGTATATTTGAAATGGAAATACTATTACATTCACTCTGTTTTCCCCTCTCAATTTTAGGTAACACATTCACATCTCTTTCTCTGCTCACTCTTCTACAAATGTCATACAATTTTCTGGATGTTGGAAATAGAAATGCGCATATTACATTCACAGTGGTTTCTCTACTGACTTTTAGGTAACACATTCACATATTTCTCTACTCACTTTTCTTTAAACAATTCATATCATATCACCGCGAAATTCGGCACGTATATGTATTTTTCCTTGAAGAAAGTTTTTATGATAACAGTTTTACTACACAATATATTACTTTCAAATGGCTTTCTACTCGCTTTTCTTTTACGTAGCACATTCATATATCCCCTGTTTGCCCTTCAACATACAATTCATATAATTTTCTATGGTTGAAATATAAATGCAACTAAAATTATTAATCTTATAAGTCAATAATTCCGGTATAATAATTTAGTTGTAAATTTAGAAGTCCCCTCTTGTAACCCGAGCTAGGAGAGGGATAAAATTGACCTTCCTAACACTTGTGGTGTGAAAGATGTGAAGTAAACTCGACATGGGTCTTGTTCCGGCGCAGATTCCAGTAATTGGACATCGCGTCTGTCAGCTTAGTCGACCTCTAGGAAATACTTTTCTGCGATTAGAACCTTCCCAGACGTTCTTTTCATTTCCTTTCTCTCTGCTGTGGCTCTGGAAGAGATCCATCGCAATAAAAAAATATAATTATGCTGTTTACTGTAGCAAAACTGATATTCCCACCTTTGTGGTGTGGGGGTAGCGTGTCTAGATGTCCCTAGTTTGAATCTCGGTTAGGGTGGGTTACTGAGATAAGGTTTCTCTGGAGTTTTCCCTTATCCTGAAATATATATGCCGGGTAACCTTAATAACACGTTGCATTTCTATTCCAACAATATAGGAAAGTGTGTGAATTGTCTGTTGAACTGTCAATGTTACATAAAAGAAGAGAAGAGAAAACTATGTGAATGTAATACGTTGCATTTCTGCTTCAATCGTAGGAAAATGTGAATGTATTACGCGAAGGAAAAGCGAGTAGAGAAAACCTGTGAATCTAATACGCTGTATAGTAAACTCCATAAGCGACAAATAAATATGCATTCTTGTATATAAGCATATAAGTGACTTTGTTTTCGAAAATAGGTTAGAATCGTATATTCGCGTTTCGCTATTCTTTTGTCTATGATTGCAAGAAGACATCTAGAAAAGGTTATCAAAAAGCTGGTATATGTTAACTTGTTTCAGTTCTTTGGTACATTATAAACATTACTTAAAACACAATCACTGAACACAATTATTAAATGTGAAGTTTGAGGAAGTTGTTCATTGTTTCATATTCTTGTGAATTTAAGGCCACTCCGCTAACCTTACTTTTTCGGGCAAGTTTTGAAGCAGTTTTCTTTTCTCGTTCCTTGTCTCTTTCGCATTTTGAAACTCTAGGGGCTCAAATGAATTGAACTTTGTGATATTTCACGAATAAAACGAAGTGATTTTACTAAAATTCATGATTATTATAAGAAAATATTTATATTTGTTTACAATGTAGATGCCGTTCCTTTTGAAAACAGGTTAGAATCGTATGGTCGAATTTCGCTATCCTTTTGAGTGATTATAACAATACGTCTAATAGTTATAGGTTATGGATTTCTTTACAGGAAAAACACTGATAAATGTTAACTTATTAGCTGTGAATTCCACATTATTTAATTAGTGTATTTCTCGACTCTTGATTGATTTCCTTATATTGACGCTGCAATCTTTTACAAGGTGACATTGGACATTTTTAGAAGCCAGGTTTCTAAAAGAAAAGAAAATTTGTTTATATTTGAAGCTAGGTTCTAATGTAGCTTGTTCGATTTGCTCTAATAGTTTGTCAATTATCAACATTTAAACACTCTGTACTCATCCAGGCTGTGGGTTTTTAGGATTTTAATCTTCATTAACCCCTAAATTATGTGAAGATCGGCTTAGAAATACACTTGGCAATTTGCATCGCGAATTCAAAAGAGATCGATTTTTCTAGTCATGAAGATCAACGGATACGTTACGAGTTTATTCGGGCAACATTGGGTATCGGTATGAATCAAATCCAATACAGTTTACATCAATAGTTAGACCAGATAAAACTTTGTCAGCGATGAATTCGGCATAAATTGACTGCAGAACAAAAACAACCCCTTGGTAGGTGCTGAAAAACTCTTGGAATATCGTTTAGATCCTGAAAGGAAAATACAATCGGCCGAACGAGTCTTTTGGACTGAACCTAAGTCTACAAAAATCCGACGAATTCGCAGTGTTGGTAAGAAGAGGTTTGTCAGTATATTTATTTTTCTAAAACGGGCTATATTACTGCTATTATAGTATTAGGAGATGGAAGTACAGAAATTTGTTTACTGCAAAGTTTTGAAAACGTTCTTCAAAAACGCCTGAAAGCAAAAAATCTTAAATAATGATAACGCATCGTCGCATACAGCAAAACTAATGACCGACTATCTGGTTTCAGAAATGTCTCACGAGTGGCATTATTGCTTTAAGGTTTGATATCAACGAATCAAAAATGTATTCATGTTAAAGGGGAATATTTTAAAAAGCAATAAAATCATTTAAATTTTTTAAAGCTATGACGAGTTTGATTTTCTAGTTCTTCGTGTCGTAGTATCTTGGTGTTGAGTCAGTGCCAAAGGATACTCCGCCTGTTCGGAGTATTGAAAAAGCAAGAGGTGTTTTTATCGTCCAAAGAAGGAGGTGACAAAGACATTTCAATAAACATGGAGCACAATCATGGCCGTGATTGGTTGAAAAACAATATTCCTTTAAATGTGATTGGTCGTGCCTCCCAATTGGGGCATATAGTTAACAACAACAATGATAAAAAGAATCAGGGACCGCGCCAGTACAAGGCGACAAGGCTCGTTTGCTATGCATACTCATTCTCGACACTCACGCCATTCAGTGACTGTCATGCGAATAATGTCTGTCGTATTTTATTGCAACAAGTGACATCTGAATAGCGCTCGCCGGAAACACACCACACGAATACAAACCTGCAACTGTTTCTGACACCGCCGATCATCGGGATCGTGTAGAAATGCGGATAATACGATAACTGTTGTGTTGGTGAGGTTATGGGCCAAAGGATAAACATAACCTATAAGTATGAACATGAAGTAGACATTCTTACTTCCTCTGCCACTTAAACAGATGAAGTTTAGTATTCCGTTCCACCCAAAATATATCAAGATTTCGCCGGAAATACATATTTTGAGGCCCCTGAATCCAAATATAGCATTTTGTACCATCACAAAAGGTTGAAAACCGAAAAGTCGGTTAGATACCAAACTTGGTATGCAATTATTATTTATTTATGCCAACAAACTTACTGCTGGTTTCAATCACCTATAAATATCTGTTTTACACATACGAACCCCTTTGTTCTGCAACACAATATCATAGCAGATTTCACAACACTCCTAGGCGGAGGATTATCTGCTTCTACATTACTTTTACCATTACTTCCGACACAAAACTAGTGACAAGTACGATTTTACAACTGAAATTAACAGCGAGTAAACGTAGCGTGAATAACATTGGAGGTAAGTTGACAACGTAACCAGCATCAGCGTTTGCGAGGAAGTTTACACAACTGAGGTTACACTACATGGAATATCTCTCTTCTCCCCTTCATTCCCCTAAGACCAGTAGACGGGCAAACTGCAGTGACGTATAAACAAACAATTGCACGTTAGCCATATAAACAAAACATCCATTCTTTGTGCAAGTTCAAGCCTTGAAGTATTTCCTAGTGCATGTGCACTTAAAACGACAATATTTAAGACAGAAGACGCTTGTCTAATTGAGTTTTCTTAAAGATCATTAAACCTATGTCGATGCAAGATGCGAATAAATTATTGAATGTTCGTGTTCAGCGCTCATTCATTGTACGAGCTTGGGAATTTTTAAGCACTAATTAACCGTATTAATTTTGTACTTTAATTAGAAATAAGGACCGAAAGCGGCGCTATAGCCTCAAGGACTGAGGACTTTGCACGATTGTGGGAAGATCTTGCAAAGTGCGTAATTAATACAGCATTTAGTGGCACAAAAATAAAACAAGGCAATAACAAAAAAGAGGAAAAGTTGTCAAACAATTGCAAGTCAGGCACGTTCAGTTGTTTGCTCTGTGTAGCTTAATTAGCTTTAGAGGGAGATTTTCCCCCTCCATTTTGCCATTCGGAGCATTCCACTCAAGTTGCTTTTAATAATGTTTAACAGAAATTTAATTTCCGCGTAACTGTCATAAAACATTTATGCTGTTTAATTTTGACTTGCTAATCTCCGATTCCAGCAAATAAATCATATTTATTACCAGGCATGTACACTGGGCGTCGTTAATGCTGTCGGTTTCAGCGTTGTGTTAATAAATACCTATATTTTTAATATTAGTACACTTAAACCTGCCTTCAACGAACCGCTGTCAATGTCCAGAGAACTCTCCTTGACTATTGGAAAAAAGAAATGAATCTTGTATACGAAAAGCCTTGTATTATTGAGATCTTTATCAAGAGTTTCAAGTGAATGCTTGTGGACCGTAGAATATAAGCTATAAGCTATTTTCTGTGGTTTAATGCAGTATCAACATTGCACTGTAAAATAAAAAAATAAAAACAGCGCTAATATCGCGAATTTCGCTTCTCTTTTGTCTTAGAAGTCGCCATTGCGCATGTGCTGTAGCGGGAAGTCGGCCATGTTTGTTTTAGTTACGTCATTATATTACTGTATAAGAACACGTACTATAAGGGCTCTAGCACAATTTCCACAATGTATATTTTTAATTATACTTTAACACCTTACTTCAAGAAATATTAATATATTACTTTTGTAACACATCAGATTTTTGTACTTTGTGGTTTACTAGGAGTTTAACTCTTTGTTTAAGTATACTAAGTAACATTTTTTAAAAACGTCTACAAAGAAACACAAGGCTATTGGCCAAGTCTAAATGTTGTAGGGATAAATCGTGAAAACAATGGACAACGTCGGGTGTTTCGGTTAGTTCATAATAGATAGTATGATAGTGGTTTTATAATAATAATGCTTGTTTCAGACTGTGCGACGTTGAAATCAATGAACTATTAGACAATGCCGCAACATATAGATGCGGTTTTATGTAATTTCAGTTTTAGTTCAAAGGTTTGTTTTCAACCTGATGCTATGCAAAGAGAGTTTTTTTTTAACTAAATGCTTTTATTTGTGCAGTATTGAAACAAGCCCATATGCTGAGCGTATATAAAAAAGCTATTTTAAAATTTTCCTTTCTATGCACCCGACCGCCATTCACACACACACACACACACACACACACACACGCACACACACACACACACACACACACACACACACACACACACACACACACACACACACACACACACACACACACATGCCAAGCGACCGACCGTTATGTCAATAAACCTGCATAAAAGCTGTTAAAAGGATTCAGTTCGCTGAATGTTTTTGGATTTTAAGCTGCCCACACTGATAATAAAAACACCTAGAGAATGACAGAAACTGCTGGTCCTGAATATAACTTCAGGTTTAGGTTCTAAGAGGAATCAGTGGCGGCTTGTGTCAAACTTCTCAAAGACGCAGCACCTTCCTTTAATTTTGAACCATAAATACATTTCACCCAGAACGGTTCCGCTACGAATATTTTACTCACACATTTTTACTTTTTCTACTACGTACAGTAAGTAGAGGAAGTAATGTACTCCACCAAAAAATTTGATGTAGAGATTTCACCGGAAATATGTATGTTTGGAGCTCCCGCCCCCCCCCCCGGCCTCCCAGAATTCAAAAAAGAATTTTTAGAAAAATACCCGTGTATGTGCCTGTAAACAGCATATCTCAAAAACGAAAAGTGAATTAAAAACCAAATCTGGCATTTTTCTCTACTCTTGTACTAACCATTCTTAAAAACTCTTATTCCCATATCTTTTTCGTGTTAGTTAAGATAAACATTTGTACAACTTATTGCTTATTTCCTTGTAGGTACAAGGGGAATTTTAGAATACAGTAGGCTTTGTGGGATAGTCAAATGTTTGAGATTTTGTTGTCTTTGCACACTTAACATAAAAAAATGAACAACGATGATCCTTTTCACGAAAGTTCTAAGTTTTCCGAAACTCACACACATAGTAAGGAATATCTCCGAAATGGTTCACCCTACAAGAAAATGTATTGAGACATAAATTGTGTATTTTAGCAAGATCCACATTTTTGTATAGTATGATTTGGTCTATCTCTAACGGTTTACCAGTTATGCAAAAGTCGTCCAGAGTAAATACGACTACAGGGGCTATAGCCAGAAAATTCAAGATATACATTTCACTTGTGACAAAAATATCTCAAACATATGACATTTTAATCAAAATCGTTAGAGCTATTTTCAAGAAAATCAAAATTTTCGAAAAATTCTCCATGTAAAGGGTAGTTTATGGTGGGGCTATTTTCTACAAAATCTTCGTGTCGCATCCTTGAAACACATTAAACTTAAATACAAACTTTGGTTTTTAAACGACTTCTCGTTTTTGAGTTATGCTGTCCACAGACAGACACACAGGCACACACACGGACCTTTTTCTAAAAATGCTTCTTTTTTTTTTTTATTCTTAAAGTCTTAAAAGGTATATTTTCGGTGAAATTTACACATCGTATTTTTGGGTAGAATATATTTCCTCTACTTGCTAGTAGAGAGTGTAAAAATGTAGACCTCGTTAAAACGCACAATTTATTTTAAATTATTTTTGGGGGTTAACCGTTCTGAGTTTCGTAATTTTGACATCCAACATTTCTTGGAACGCTGGTATAGGAAGTTCAGGTTCTACTTGTTGGTAGAGTTTGTTCTTTTTTCAGCCCAGTTGTCCGCGTGCCGTGTGGTGAACCCCTTGTCTGGGCTATAGTTCCCAAGAGACGTAATCAGGATGCCCTTATGGAAAACCAAACTGTCGTAGAGTTTTGAGGCCCGGCGTGTTCTAATTTCAACCTCCACGTGTCGAGCAGATAAGGCTTCGTGAACAAGAATACGGAATAACTGATCCTGAGGGGTGGGGGGGGGGGAGGGGGGGGGGGTAATCGACGGGAACCTACAACCTACTCGGGGAGTGCAATATGAACGGTAGGTCAAGCGCGTCAGGAGTCTGAAGTGAAAAGTTTGATGTTTATTTCTCGATGGACACCAGAAGGCTGTCTGTTTGTATGGGTAATTTATCGCCCTTACTGGACAGCTCTAGTACTGCTTCCTGCACCTCATCCCTTCCTTCTGAGGGCAACGCGTGTTGTAACAAATGAGAGTAGGAGTTTTTGCTAAATACACTTTATTTAACACTTACAATACGCCCAGTAAATCGCTAGTTCGTATATTTATGTCAACAATATGGATATAACAGCATAACTCAAAAACGAAAAGTCGGTTAAAAACCAAACTTGGTATTTAAGTTTAATGTCTTTAAAGAATGCGCCACGAAGATTTTGAAGAAAATAGCCCCACCCTAAACTACCCTTTACATGGAAAATTCTTAGAAAATTTTTATTTAATGAAAATGTCTCTAAGGATTTTGATTAAAATATCATATTTTTGAAATATTTTTATGACAACTGAAATGTATATCTTGAATTTTCTAGCTATAGCCCCTGTAGTGGTATTTACTCTGGACGACTTTTGCATAACTGGTAAACCGTTAGAGATACACCAAATCATACTATACAAAAATGTGGATCTTGCTAAAATACACAATTTATGTCTCAATAAATTTTCTTGTGGAGTGAACCATTTCGGAGATATTCCTTGTTGTGTGTGTGAGTTTCGGAAAACTTAGAACTTTCGTGAAATGGATCATTGTTGTTCATTTTTTTATATGTTAAGTGTGCAAAGACAACACAATCTCAAACATTTGACTATCGCACAAAGTCTACTGTATTCTAGTATTCCCCTTGTACCTACAAGGAAATAAGCAATAAGATAATTTGTACAAATGTTTATCTCAACTAACACGAAGAAGATATAGGAATAAGAGTTTGTAAGAATGGTTAGTACAAGAGTAGAGAAAGTCATGTGAGTGCAACACATCAGATTTTTATATAAGGAGTCTAAAAGCATATATTTACGAATGCAATTAGGAACTATGAAGCACATACATATAGAAACTGAAATATTATTTTTACAGTATCGCAAATACACATGGGTTTCGCCAAAGTCCAGCTTTTAGCAAGAGGATCCGGGCAAGAAGGTTCATATCCACAGCTATGGGCACATTACTGGGGATGAAGTTTGCTTTTCCGGACAGTTCTCGAGCGTCATACGTCTAACGTGAAACAGGAAATTTAGAAAGACCGCCGCGTCACTGAAACTGAAACTTTCAAGTTTGTCTGCCTCGTTATTTACAGGAAAAGATAAGCTTGTCAAGCCAAGGGGCCAAACTGAAACAACACACACACGCACACACAGTCACATGACTTCAGCAAAACACGCTTGCGATAATGGTGCCAACCTTGGAACATGTATTCACGCTAGTTAAAGCAGGGAACTCGCTCAAAACAGCACAATTTAAATTATATTTTCAGTTCATGCAATATACAGGATGGAAGTGAAATAATCTGTCAGACTTTAACAGCGAATTTCTTATGTTGTGAATAACAAAAAAGTCTAACACCAAAATTTTTAAAAGTTTATAGTTTTCTATAAAAAAATATTTTTATCAGAAAAATTTATCATCACCTGGCTGAATTATTATTGATTGAAGGTTCTTGATTTATGGCTATATTCATAGAAAATTAAATAAACCACAACTTTTTCCTTTTGCCTATTTCAATAGATTCAACTGTTTTTGTGCAAATTAAATTTTAAAAACCTACAATTTATTGCAACAAAAACTATTGAAAACAGCAAATTTTTGTTAAAAAGGATTAAACGTTTATTTTTATGTAGTTATCAGTATAAATAGATTTTCGATAAATCCCAAAATTCAATTTATTGTCATGTTTTTTAATTTTTAAATCTAGGAAAGGAAGATATCCATTATTTTCTGTTTCCAAAGCGATTTGAGAGCATTATGTTGTGAGTTTAAAAGCATCAAAGCAATACGCTCTTTCTAAACTACCTTTCATATGTAAAGTTTTTCCAGAATTTTCGTTTTGTTTAAAATGTCTTTAAAGACTTTAAGATCGCTACCGAGGAAGTAAACCAAAACTGGGTGAGCTGGAGACCCCGAAATCAAACCCATGGTCCTCCAAGATGGGGGTTTTGCGATATTTTCAAACAGCAAAATGTCCACACCACAATGTTTAAAGTGCTGTTTTGTATAAAGCCACACAATAAATTTGCAGTGGAAGAAACACAGTTAACACCAAATTGTACAGCAATGCTGTGTTTACAGATTACCTTCTTTGAATCACTTTTCTCATTTCTAGAAGCACACTGGAGATTTCTTCTCTTATTAGCATTAATTACTTTACTTACAAGTATTTCTTTGTTGTCTTTAAATTTACTTTTTGTCGTAAACGCTTTTACTTCTGGCATTTTGAAAAAATTAGTTAGGTTAAAACACACGAGGTAACAATACAACAAGCCATAGAATAACAACCAATACGGAAAATTCCTAGGTTAGACAACATGACAGTAATAAATATATCAATACAAAGTACTAAACTTTACTGACCATTTGTAAAATTTTAAGCTTTAGGACACTTTTTCGGTTTGATATTTAAATCCCAGCAAGATATAGAAGTTTAGTTAAAATTTAATATCGGAAAAACGAAATGTCCAATTTGGATAAGATAAACGCAATTTTGCAGTGAAGCCAACTAACTAAAAATATGGATCTAGTTAAAACATACAAATACTTTTGAGTGAACCATTTCTGAGAGACTCTTTATTAGTTCCGTAAATTTGTCAATACTTATACCTCTATCCAATAGGAATATGTTATTTGGTTTTTTAACTCTTGGCTTTGTGAAGAGAGAGGAATTTCAAAGGCATTATATAGCAACCAGCTCTTAGAACATTTCACTAAAATGTAGATGTAGATAGAGAAATAAACATTTATAAGAATAGTGTGTATAAGAGTGAGTATAGCTCTACAAATATTTGTGAACAGAGTTTCTCCAAATTGAACTATATTACAAGTCTGTATCGCAATATGTTACGCGCCGATCACTTGGTAGATCTTCTCAGACTATGTCAAATATTGATAGACTTCTTAAACGTAAGTAATACCAAAGAGGTCACTAATGAACACATGTTTATCGCATAAGATTTGAAAGTGCTTTAGTAAATCAAACACGTCCGCGTATAGTGGAAGGAGGTGAACCCACTCTCCCCTCTTTCGCAAACGTTTGACATCGCTGCCCTACAATAAACCAGGTCTTATTTACAGAACAAATATCCCGTAGACACCCGTGTTGGGTGTTTCCTGCACAACGGTAGCTATGTTCCCACGAGAGACAATGTCTTCATTAGTTATTGGTGTATCGAATTGACAGGCAGGACGGGCACCTCCATGAGGGCCAGGCGGGGCCCCAGCACTATCACCTGCCTCCATCTCTTGCCACATGCACCACTGCACTCAATCAATCACAAGTTTACTCTTTAAGTTATCGACATGGCTGACGTCATCTTTTCACCAAGACGCTAAACGAACCTTCTGTTATCTGTGGGTTTACCCTCCAAGGATCACATCCAATAACATCCCCTTCCGTACTAAAACCAGGGCTCAAGCTACAAAATAAAACGAACTCGCAAAACTGGACAAATAAAAAGTTCATGTTATCTTCTTCATGTTAGACGAGATTAACATTTGTACAACTATCGTATTGCTAATTTTCTTACAAGGGAAATATGGCAATACACCAAGCTTTGAGCGATAGACGTTCTCCTTGCACGACCAAGGGATAAAAACCTAAATAGCGACCTACACGCGTACGCGTTACGTATCTACAAATGTGTCTTTTATACTTTTCCGGGGGAGGGGGTTACTCGGGATATTTTTGGTGAAATTGTTATATTATTTTGTTGGGTGGAATACAACACATTATTACATACGTATTAGACAACGTAAAAATAAAAGGTATTTGAAAATTAAATCCAATAACCAAGAATATCTTGGAAAACATAAATGGCACAAACAAATACATATTTATCATTAAATGTGTTTTGACAAGATTTACGTTTCTTTTACTGTTTAAAAGTTACAACTATACAAAATTCGTTGAAATGAACTCTTACTGGTTATAAAATTATTAATATACATCTTATTTGCCCTGAGTGTATCTTATACGTGTGTTATTTTAATCAAAATTGTTAAAATCATTTTCGACAAACTCAAAAATAACCAAAAGTTTTCTTTTAAGGCAGGGGCAATTTTATTGAACAATTTCTAAAAATGTTGAACCTAAATAACAACTTTGGTATTTAACTGATATTTCGTTAAAAATGGATTTGAATTCTGGGACCCTCGAAACGTACATTTCTGTTGAAATTTTGGTATCTGGAATAGAATACTTCCTTTACTTGCTATAGTTAAGCATTAAAGAAAGCAAAACGATTATAATTATGTTACTTTAACGGTAAATATTCCACTAATTTTTGGTTAAAGGGTTTGATTGTACAAAAACAGTTTTTGGAAATGCAATAGCTGTTTTAAAATTACTATATAAGCAGTTCCTTCCTCGAATTCATGTTTTTCTCAGTAATATGTTATTATACTTCCATTTCACAACGTCTCGATATGACATCCCTTTCCCTTAAAGTATTTCGAAGTGAGGGTTTGAAAGTACAGGAAATCCATAGAAGGCTTATTCCTGTGTGCCTGGACTGCTGTCCGTCAAGATCAAAGTATCAGCCTGACAGGGAAATTTCAAAGAATACACAGAAGAGATTAAAATAGACTGTAAAAGGCAAGACTGGATACAGAACAAAATGACGAGCTTTCTCGTGGCATTAGGACGATATTGCTAGTACCGAGTCTTTGATAACAGCGCCTTGGGTGCAACAAACTTACTTCAATATATATGTACATATATTCTACGAGCTTAAAACTCTTATTAGTGGATTTAACTGCTACAAAGTGCATTCTTTTGTTTTGCTTAATATTTACGTAATAAATAGAGTTAATAGCGGAATTACTGATTGGTAAAATAATGTATATATTGAGTCTCGAAAGCTTAAAATCTATTTCGTCAGAGGGCATGTTAGAGTTATAACCTACGCAACAATAGTCACAACAAATGATCACAATTTATTAGTGTGCGTTATAAACTGCATAGAGTATTTGTAATTGCATTGGTACTTATATACTGTTTTGCTTGTTATAACATTCTTTAAAAAATAAATTCAGATGAAGTCTTTTTCTTCCCAATATTGGACCAATCAAATAAAGAAAAACAAGTGATAGTTGGAATGCTACACGAGTAAACATGTTATTCTGAAACGCAATTTGGTGTAATTATCTAAAATCCGGCATCGTCTGTGATAACTACTGCTGAGTTTGATGCCATAATATATATTCTACAACTATAAGTAAAGGTAAAAGTGGGACTTACCACTAATGTAATTTTATTTGTAAAATAGAATTTGGTTTTAGAATAACCTAAACAACAGAAACAAAAGCTCAAGCTTTGAATGGCTCCCTCCAACAGAGATAGGCAAAATGATACCAACCCAACGAAAGAAAATGCAGCTAACATCGACTGTTGTAACCAATACTGATTGTAAACACGTTACTCATGGTAATATCTCTAACAACGGAACAATGACCACACAACACGCTGATTAGAATACTCCTAATTAATGTTGCTAGGATTTTGGTAGAGAAAAGCCCCCTATTGGCCTTCAAAATCCTTTAAAAACAACATAATTCCCTTTGTGCTCATAATACCTAACCTCTGGTGACTTCCATTTAATGCTGAAGCGCCTGACGAAAAATTCTGTAGAAGTGCATAGGTAAATACATTTGAAATCTTGGCTTTCAAAGTTTTACTTGAAAAATCCCTTAATTTCCAAAGAATTTCCTCATTCCCTTTTGAGTTAAAAAAATACGTTCACCGAGCGAAGAATCCCTTAAGCTGGCAGCACTGCTCTTAATAGCCAAACACAAAGAAAGTCAAACGAAATACAGAAATTTCCCAATAATGAACTTGCGCCACTTATAGAACCCTTGTATCTACAAGGAAATAAGCAATAACATGATTTCTGCAATTGTTTATCCCAACTAACACGAAGAAGATATAGGAATAAGAGTTTGTAAGAATGGTTAGTACAAGAGTAGAGAGAGTCATGTGAGTGCAACACATCAGGTGTTTGTTTCTGTATTAAGGGATACTCAAAACAGGAGCTTCTGGAGAAACCTCGCTATGGAATTTCAGGATGAAATGCGATCCTGTAAGTAACAAAGCACGTGTCGAATATTCAGGTGCAAACGATGGTATTGAATTAAAACTGTGCTATTTGTCTCCACAAACATCCACCAGGAGTGCTAATGAACATTCCTAACGCATTCCAACACTTTCACCGGAATGTTGTTAATTACAAACTGATTTATATGTACCCAACTTGAATTTAATTATTATTTGCTCTCTCCCACGTTGAATGAGTTGGTTCCTTCTGCAGAGGCGTTTGGTTTCTTTGGCATTCGTGCTTGATAAACCCAGTCTACTTACATAAACATAAACACACACACACACGCACGCACACACACACTCCGACCTTTTTCTAAAAATGATTTTTTCTTTGGATTCACGGGACCTCAAAACATATTTCCGGCAAAATCTTGACATCGAATTTTTGGGTGGAATAGAAGCCAATATTTGTGGAGTATTTCCTGATGCTAGCCATTAATCTATTTATTGAAATTAATAGTGGTTAATCTGCTGTTGGAAAGGGAGGGAGTTATATAATCACGTTCGCCTTAGGAATGTTTCCGCATCGTTTCGTGCAGGTCGAACCGCAGCTCTCAGCCCAATATTTATATCAAGATTATACCTATATGGAATATGTAAGCAGTGCACATTAAACTAATTATCATAACAAGGGAGAATAGGAAATGCCCGTGAAGACAGGATAACCACTTGGAGCATAGCAATTTATCATGAGACAGTTTCCTGTACATATATTCTGCGTTTAAGGCCTATTATTTTGGAATAAAAGATTATACCTTTTCTTTCCTATCTAACTCGTGATCGTTCACTCAACTAATAGTCTTTGAGTTAATATTGACATAATAGAAAAACGTTCCTGCGCGCGCGCGTGCGCACGTCTGTCTGAAAGCCCGCACTACCTTTAGATGGACAAATTTTTAAAATTTTGATTCTTCCAAAATTTCTCTAACTTAAATTAAAAGTAGCTGGGTGACCGAGCTTCGCTCGGCGATTTTCGCCTCTGTTTTTATGATTTTTTTTTAATACGTTGCATTTATATTTCAATCATAGAAAATTATATGAATTGTATGTTGAACGGCAAACAGGGGATATATGAATGTGCTACGTAAAAGAAAAGCGAGTAGAAAGACACTTGTAATATATTGTGTAGTAAAACTGTTATCAGAAAAACTTTCTTCAAGGAAAAATACATATACGTGTCGAATTTCGCGGTGATATGATATGAATTGTTTAAAGAAAAGTGAGTAGAGAAAGATGTGAATGTTTTACCTAAAAGTAAGTAGAGAAACCACTGTGAATGTAATATGCGTATTTCTATTTCAAACATACAGAAAAGTGTATGACTTCTTTTTAGAAGAGTGAGCAGAGAAAGAGATGTGAATGTGTTACCTAAAATTGAGAGGGGAAAACAGTGTGAATGTAATAGTATTCGCATTTCAAACATACAGAACATGGTATGACTTATTTTAAAAGCGAGGATAAAAACTTTTTTTTTGTGTAAAATCACGTTTTTTATAGAAAATTGTTTATAGAAGAGTGAGCAGAGAAAGCGATGTGAATGTGTTACCTAAAAGTGAGAAGAGAAAACACTGTGAATGTAATATGCAGCATCTCTACTTCAAACATACAGAAAGTTGTATGATTTCTTTGTGGAAGAGTGAGTAGAGAAACCACTGTAAATTGTGTTACTTAAAAGTGAGAAGAGAAAACAGTGTGAATGTAACAGTATTTCTATTTCAAACACACAGAACATGGTATGACTTATTATAAAAGCGGAGATAAAAATGTTCTTTGGTGTAAAATCAGGTTTTTTATGGAAAATTGTTTATAGAGGAGTGGGTAGAGAAAGAGATGTGAATGTGTTACCTAAAAGTGAGTAGAGAAAACACTGTGAATATAATATGCATGTATACAAAAATTTAACCAAACATTTAGAGACGTTTCTGAAATACCGGGAATATATATACAAGAATTTTTTATGTAAAATCGCGTTTTTTCGGAAATTACGCCTATATAGCTGAACTTAAAGAGCAAAACTCTATCTGAATACAAAATTTGATCTAAATCGTTAGAGCCGTTTTCAACTTGCTCGGAATAAATATATATACAAGAATTACTCGTTTAAATATATAAGATATAGATAAATAAAATGTATATCCTGAATTTTCCGCCAAGATATTCGTTCCCATTCGTAAGAGAAAATGACAAAATCTTAATACGTAAAACACACAGATGTCTTTAAAACACGCAATTTATACCAAATATATTTTTTGTTTTGCAGCTCAGCATTTCCGAAATATTCTTTGTTATAAGTTTGAGTCTTTTACACTTAAACTTTTCTGAAATGGTAAATTATTGTTTTTACTTTCCCTACTATGTATGTATATAGTAGAAAGAGAAGCACTTCATCAAAAAATTCGATACAGAGGTTTCACCAGAAACACACATTTTGAGGTCCCTGAATCCTAAAAAGGCCCTTTACAAAAGAAAGGGTCCGTTTATCTGTGCTCCAATGATGCGATACAAAGATTTTAAAGAAAATCTCAAAACAGGATTAAATTACAATATCTTCAAAATATTTTAGTGAGAAATAAAATGTATAATTTGAATTTTCGGGGAAAAAGCTCTGAAGTCTTTGCATAACTGGTAAGAGACAGACAAAATTTTAGTGCAAAAATGATCCCGTTGAACACACTATTTGTATAAAATATTTTTGTAGAATTTACCATTTCCGAAGTATTCTGTATTGTTGATGTGTATTTTGGGATACTAATAGGTATTTTTAACAAGTGGGAAATCATTTGTCCCCTGGTCATGCAAACAATGCCTTATTATCGCTTAAGCCTCTACAATGGCACATCGTTGTTCATTTTTTTATATGTTAATGTGCAAAGAGAACGGAATCTGAATGCTGTAAGACATTTGACTACCGCACCCTTGCACCTACAAGGAAATAAGCAATAAGATAATTTGTAGGAATGTTTGCCCCAACTAACACGAAGAAGATATAGGAATAGAGTTGTACTATGGTTAGTACAAGAGTAGAGAAAGTCATATTGGTAGTAATATTGAATTTGTATGGGACGCGATGTTTCAGGTTGGTGGGCGTTGCCAGCAGCAACATTATGGATGCCGAAGCGTGATTTATAGCCGTTTGTGTTCACTGGTTTTCACGTTACCTCAAATCACATTATCTCCTAAGTACAGGGCATCGGCGTTGGAGGGGAGGTTTATGGCAGGCACTTCCTACTCTCAACACTTGACCACGTCAGAGCACGGAAAGTAGCATAAGGCTCTCTCAGGTAGAGTACGAGGTGATCAACTTCATATGACTTTCTCTACCCACTCTCCTCAACACTTATTCATCGTATTAGAAATAAACATTTGTAGAAATCATTTTATTGCATATTTCACTATAACTACAATAACAATAGAATACAGCAGGTTTAGCGATAGTCAAAGCTTTTAAAGCTTTCAAATTCTGTTCTCTTTGCACACTTAACATATAAAAAACGAATAGCGATGTTCCATTTGTCAGAAGTGTTGTCCAAAACTTACACAAATAACGAGGAATATCTCCGAAATGGTTCACTCTACAAAAAACTTTATTCAGACATAAATTGTGTATTTTAGCAAGATCTACATTTTTTGTATAGTATGATTTGGTCTATCTCTAACGGTTTACCAGTTATGCAAAAGTCGTCCAGAGTAAATACGACTACAGGGGCTATAGCCAGAAAATTCAAGATATACATTTCATTTGTCATCAAAATATCTCAAACATTTGACATTTTAAACAAAATTGTTAGAGCCATTTTCAAGAAAATAAAAATTTTCGAAAAATTGTCTATGTAAAGGGTTGTTTAGGGTGGGTCTATTTTCTTCGAAATCTTCGTGTCGCATCCTTGAAAGACATTAAACTTAAATACCAAATTTGGTTTTTAATCGAGTTTTCGTTTTTGAGTTATGCTGTCCAGACTGACAGACACATGGACCTTTTTCTAAAAATACATCAAATTTTTGGGTGGAATACAATACTTACCAGTAGAGAAAATAAAAATGTAGATCTCACTAAAGCACAATTTTTTTTAGTACACCATTTCGAATATATTCCTGGTTATTTTTGTGAATTTTGCAATACTTAAACTTTTCTCAAATGGAAGACCGATATTCACTTTTTATCGCTTAGCCGTGCAAAGACAACAAAATTTCAAAGATTACACATAGCATCACCTTCGAAAGATTCTCCCTGCACCTACAAGAAAATTAAAATTAGATGATTTCTGCGAATGTTTATTTCGATTAACGTGAAGATCTTGTAAGAATAGTCGGTACAAGAGTAGAGAAAGTCATGTGAGTGCAACACATCAGATTTTTAAATTAGCAAGTCGAAGGAAAATGTATAAATCATGTTAAATAGTAATATAAACCGGAGGTAACGAATTACATGACAGATTATAGTAAAGTTCAAAATGTTAATGTCTGATAAAGTATTTTAGCATGGATGGAGTTAGACAGGAAACAAAATTAAATAATCCCTTCTCACGTGACATGTTTGACTCAACTTTTTCACAGTTTGGATGCGGAAAGTTGAATTATTTACGGAGTGATCAATTAATCGGTGCAGTGAGTGACAAATGATTTATGAACTGGAGTTGTAAAAAGGACGTGATGCGATTTATGACATGTTGACAGCGATTAGCGCGTTAAGTTTTCATTTAATCTGCTGAAACAAAGCTCATCACAGACCGACCTCTTCTATTAATTAAAATCATTTTAAACCTGTTGCCTTGCACAGAACAAAGCTCTCCATTGTTTCGAGCACATTGGGTTTACGCAACCTGAGTTTCAACTGTTACACGCTGAATGGTTTTTACCTTCTCTATGGCGTACCCAGCAGATGTATTACGTTCCAGCTGAACATTTTGTGTCGGGATTTCATAGGAAATATACACGATATAAGCGGTAATATTTGTACTGGCTATTTCATATATAGGTGAGTCAACTGCCCCTTATTCTCGAGTTTTATGCAATCCGCATTTTATACCCCAGCATGAAAACATCGACCCCATTACCAGGTTCTACCCGCGTATTTAACATGGAAGTTAAACTCAATTTTGCACACAATGAATTATTGTGCTATTAAAAATGCAGACAACCAAAAACGATTTAAATTATAATGTCCTAAACCCTCAGGGACTTCACAACTAGATTATTGTGAATTCGGTTTCCAAGTTTTGATGAACATAAAAAAATATTTACAATGCTGAGACTCGAACCTGTGTCATTGGGGGTTAAGCGCAGAGGACCCGTCACAATCCTATTCAGCTATTTCGAGACTTCCTGAAAGCACGTACCACGTCCAATACTAGGACTTGTATGCCTGGCGCTATGCCATTGCCACCTCGCAAGTTTTCGTGCTTGATTTAGCCTTTTAAGACAGTTTTAATCATTTACTGGGCGTTTTAAAATTATTACTTAAATGACAAAAGCTATTATGCATATTAATTGAGATGCACGAGGCGTAGTTCACGCAAAAATGTAAATAAACTGTTATTTAATAATATGTCCGTTTTGACTGTACGGGTCCATGATGGATGAGCTGTGTCTAAATGTTTCCTAAGTTTTGGCAGCCAATCCCTGCTCTAAGTACAAGAATCCACCATTTTCCTTTTAGCTGACATTGTTAGTGTACTCATATGATAGGTCCATTTTTTCCGAGGCGTTTACTGAATTACGTTGCTATGTATACTCTAATAAAAAGTTTGTAAAATCGGCTGGAAACCGGAATTCGCTCTCAGTAAACGAGTCGTGTGTTTTTGAGGTGTACTTTAGCGAGGAGTACGTTCTGTCCCTTAAAGCACTGTTGCTCTCAATTTTGCGCATTCCTCTCTTTAAGAACGTCAAGCAATACATTTTAGTAAGCGCAAAACTGGACTAAGGCGCACATGCCGTTAGATGGGTGGCCTGCCTTCCAAAAAAATAAGGCGCGGCTGACCACCTGGTATTACCATATATCTGGTCTATCTGTTGTTATCCTTTTGTTTACTCATTGTAGCCAACTCTATCCCGTAAATCGCTAAAGAAAACCAGTTTATTATACATTACAATCTATTAACAATCAAAGCAACACTCCGTTTCAATTTGAAAACTGTGGAAGAAGGAACCGGAGCAGGTCAAGAGCAACTTGGGAGAGGACAGACTCACAGAATGAGCGAAGCCTGGAGGAGAATGATTTGCTCAAACGGAAATAATTGTAAATGGCAACTGCTGAAGAGCGGAGAAGCCCTCAGAAGTAAAAAAGAGTAAGAACAGTAAAATATATTAATCTTGGGCTGCGGGTGAACTTGGGCCTGAGCTCCTTCTGAGATACTCTACACATAATTTTCCCACTTTTGTGAATTTGGATCTTTCCAAATACATGCTTATCTTTTTTCTTTTCGGATTACCTCTACTCACGTTTGAAATTGCGTCTTTCTTTACAGATGATGTCTCCGAACTTGCTGAAGTGTATTGGGGAAAATGTCTGGAATTCTCCCATTGAAGACAGCTTCTCCTCAAGCACCCTATGGACATGATGCAGCTTAGAGTACCTCCTGGAGCCATTAGAAGTATTTGTCGAGCCATCTAATGCACCGATTTACATGCCATCTGGCAGTTAGCTAAGGAAGCTACCCACATTCATGACAGTTTGGGGAATAGTCAATGCTGTGGTATACGTTTTGGGTACTATGGCTACATTTCGTTCACAAAACAAATGTCACGTGTTACACTCACCTTACTTTCTCTTCTCACTCTTGTACAAACTATTCTTACAATTATTCTTCTATTTAGTTAAAGCTTATTGAGACAGCTATTACATATTTTCTTCTAGATAAAACAGATATAGGAAAATACAGTATACCTCAGTGATAATTGAATCTTTTAAGAGCTGGTCACTATATGATGGCTTTAACATTGCATTCTCTTTAATAACCAGGACTTAGAGAGAGACAGAAAATGAATAACAACTCCCCGATTAAGTATTTGAAAATTCAAACCAGTAAAAAGGAATACTTCGGAAACGCCTACTCACAAAAAAAAATCTGATATGTTCCACTCACATAGCTGCCAAGTTAGTGACAAGCTTAATATCATATGATACAGCACGAATGCCCAAAGGAAGAATGGCCACGAGCGTCGAGTTGTTCACCGTGGAGTTCAGAACAGTCGGGGGTTCGATCCCCGCCTTTCGCATGTTTATTTTCTGAAATACAAAATTAACAAACGTGCTTAATTCTGTACAGCTTTTTATCAAGAATGGAGAATCCGATGAAGGCACATTGCTGGAAATTGAGTTAATGGGGACATGGCAACTTTGCTAGAGGTATTCTACTCTGTTTAATCTTTCATTAGTTACATTATTCATAGCAGCATTTTTATGACCATTAAAGCCGTATTCTCTGGTTTATTTTCAGCAATTGCAATTAATATCATACAAAACATTCAGTTTTAAAATTGCAATCGTGCTGCAGCATTCATTAGATGGTGGGAAAAGTTACAATGCTATGCGGAATAAAAATACCTAAATAAATACATTTCATTATTTTGTATAATTTTATATATTTCTCGCGTGTTATATAAATAATGATGTTTCTGTTAAGAATCAAACAGGAAAAAGGGAAATAAAAAAATAATGTTAAATGGGATTCGAACTAACGTTAGCTCACGCCTTAGCCAGTTCCGCTACAGCGAACACATATTCCTTTTGAAAGATGCAAGGAGAACATATGACTTGTGGTGCGCAGACGGTATGCGCACTTGACGTTATATGCTGGTCGCGTGGTTCATCCCCAGGGTACAAGTATAGAAGATAGAAAATAAAACTCTTTAATCCAGGTCTAGGGGGAAGCTATGAATTTATTATAGGAACCTACGAGGAAAATGCCTTCCATGTGGAAAATCCGCTTCGACGTGGGCTTATTGATGTGTTGATGTGAACACGCTTCAGGTGGCGCGTTTTGGAATTTTCCGCAACAAGAATTACGGACCTCAAACGTTACTAAAATGCTAATGAGTAGATGTAGTGAACAAGGCTGTGAAGATAAAGAACACTTCCTCCCCCGCGATATTCTCGTTTGGAGACTCATGTTAATCTAGATAAATATTTCTAAAAATTATTTTTGCTGTAGGTACAAGAGGAATATGGCAATACTGTGGGCTTTAAGTGATATTCAAATATTTTAAAGCTGGACACTATGGATAACTTTGAAATTCCACTCTCTCTGCACGGCCAAGAGATAAAAGGACGAACAACCACTTCGCATTTGAGAAAGGTAATAAGTACTGCAAAGTTCAGATATGTCAAGGAATATCACGGAAATAGTTCACTCTACAAAAAAATGATTTTGTCCATGTTTACGATTTACCACTTATGCAAAGGTCATTTACAAAGAAGAGGAAATTTTATTCCTAGAAAATTCAAGATATTACATTTAATTTCTCATAAAAAGGGTATTTCATTAAAAATCGAGAGAGTAATTTTTGAGAAAATAAAATTCGTGCTTTCTGAACTATACACTATAAGTAGTACAAAAAGTAAAAAATTAAATAATCCAAATGAGGGGGTTCCACAAGCAAGCCCACGCTCGCTTCCTCTACACATGTTATTTTTCCCCTCCACTGACCAAGGCAAGCAGAACCAGACCTGCTAGTCAGAGGCGGATGGCGCGGAGTAGAGCACATACAATTCAATGGGAGGTCGCATATTTTTGTATTCGAAATGAAGACGATAAACTTAAGTGCTTGTTTTGTAAGACTGGTAGATGCAGATTTATACAATTTCCCCTGTTTACGTTGCGTGTTCACGATAAATATTATTCTCCTGGAAAAATACAACGAACTTTTGAAGCAATTGTACGACACATTTTCTTCACAATAGGAAGACCTAAAAACAGTTTAAATCAAAATGCAATTATTTAGCACACGAGCTACAAAATATGAAACTACTTGCATTGCAGAATTCCACGACCGTAAAATGTTGTGAGAAAGAAGGGTGGGAGTTATTTACGCCCTGCTATGAGTATCTGAGATTACGTTTGTTTGCATCTAGTTTAATGTCAGTCTTTGGCTCCACTTATATCTGCGAACAAACATTTTCAAAAATAAACTACATTAAAAGTGAGTATCGCAGCATGATAAGTGACAATCGCCTTGCGACTGCGCAGTTCATCTTTTGCACCAAATATTGAAGACCTTGTCAAACGTAAATCGTGCCAAAAAGTATCTTCAGAAACATGCTGGGATAATCAGGAGTAGAATATGAATGTCTTTGATTTCCTGTACGTACGAATGAGCCGCCACTGGAACTCAGTAACCACGGATAAATGCGTCATTCTGTCCCAGCGGGTGGAAGGAGGTGATTTCAACCGACGCTAACTTGCCTCGGTTGAGCATCGCTGACCTAATGTTAGTCTTTCGATAGACGCCATAAATGTAAGCTAACAGTAGAACCGAACGTGCCTAAAATATGGATCAAAACGTTATCCTTTTCCACATTTCAGGGTATCTGTTAACCAAATTAGTAAATAACATTGAGCAGCTGTGGGAAATTTCCAGGTAGAGAAACTAACAATTGCATTTCTACAACAAAGGGAGAGAGAGTTGGGAGGGGGAAGGGGAATCGTGATGACGTAAACGAAACCTGACGCAGTAACAGAAATGGGTTCAACTAATTCTGGATATCGACAAATTCAAATCGTCGACTCTGAATCAACATGAATTTACACTGGGAGCAGAAAAAAAAATCTCATATTACACTCACATGACTTTCTCTACTCTTGTACTAACCATTCTTACAAACTCTTATTCCTATATCTTCTTCGTATTATATAGCGTTCCACTCTTAGAAGACAGTATGGAGTTAAATGGGACATCTCTGTCTCTATCTAGCGCATACAAGTTGCCATTAGCCGCGTCATTTTCTACCCTTGCGCTGTTGCCAGATTCCTAATAGCATGGTATAAATATTCATTTGTTATAAATTTCAGGTTTGAACACATTATCCTATGCAGAATTTTTTTCTCTATCAGGTTATATCCTTTTTAGAGTCATTATACATTTCTATAGGCCCAAATTTCTTCAGAAAACGTTATTTTCAATAGAAGTCCGATATTTGCTGTTTCTATACTCATCACGCACTAACAAACTAACTGCTAGAATGCATCTATATTTTTTTCTTAGGTAGAGTATACCATAGTGCTACTACCTGCCCACTTTGAATTCTCTATGTTTACCCAGTTAAGTGTTATAATTTTTAAAATGAAATGTTTTCGGAAAATTTTATATCTGTGCACTGCAAAAGTTACGCAGTGTGAAACGTTTTTGTTATTGAGTTTACATCAGGGAACCAGCGAGAACAAATGTTGAGGAAGGTTGGAGAAAGTTTTTAAAATAAACCAAAAGGCAGTAACCTCTTTCTTTTATCCAGTAAGGCAAACAAAAGGTATTCATTTATTCAGCGTCAGCCCTGACACAGAAGATAGTATAAGGAGCAGCACTAACATTAGTTCGAAAGAAGCCGTGTGTGTAACTGTGAGCTGTTATTGCGTTATTTGTTTAATAGTTTTGTAAATATTTGTAGTTATGGAGGGGGAAGCTAGGAAGAGACGATATGTTGGTAAATTAAGAAGTAAGGAATGCCAAATAATAATGAATGTGTTATTATTTTTGAAGCAAAATGCGTGTAAGGCAGTAAAAGAAACAGCTAAGGCTATCGGGTGTTCAGAAGCAGTAGTGTGTATGATTAAAAAGGAACTAATGAAAGGACCTCTAAGAACGCCATCGAAAAAGAAAGCAAAAAGGGCGGGACTACACAAAACGATAGGTTTACGCAATATGATTGAATAGTGCAAGGTGGAGTGCGGCGAATTGTTCATTCTTTACAATTTGCAAATATTCCACCCATGCTGAATATAATTTTGTCACGATTCAACAGTGATGAGACCGTACCAAATTTCTCAAGGGCCACTCTTAGTCGGTTCTTACATGATTTGGGGTTCGAATATGAAAGAAGGGGTAACAAGTGCATATTAATAGAAAGAGACGATATCGATATCATCAGATGGCGACATAAATATCTAAAAGACGTAAAAGGTTTAGGGACCAGGGGAAATCAGTTGTTTATACAGACGAGTCATTTGTAAATTTAGGTCATACAGTAACAAAGGCATGGAGGGATACCAAAGTTAAAAGTGCCCGTCTCGTCAAGCAGCAATTGAAGGACTAAGTACAGGACTCCGGCCACCTCGAGTCGCTCGCGGAGAAAGATTCGCAACTAGTACATGTTGCAACACTGCGCTCCATTTAACGTGTACTGTCTTCTGAGGGTGAAACGCGCTTTAGTTGAGATAAACATTTGTACAAATTATCTTATTGCTTATTTCCTTGTAGGTACAATGGCAATATGGGAATACAACAGGCTTTGAGCGATAGTCAAATCTAGTTAAAGGATTTTTAGAAAAAGGTCCCCGTGTGTGTGTCTGTGTAAAGGTACCCGATAGACAGTTACCTTGCTCACAAACACTTTAGAGAATGGCTAATTTCAGAGGAGTGTTTCGAATATTGGAAGACGTAGAGAGGTACGAAGCATTGACCGTGAAGAACGAGTTGTTCGTGGTGTCCGTCCAGATCTATCAGATATCACAAGGTGCACTGCACAAAGAATGGCTTTAATCACATGACTATCTGGAGAAGTTTGCATCAAAATCTTCTGCATCTTCAGCGGGTACGACGGTTAAATGTGGCGGACTTAGATTGTAAAAGAATTTTCTGGAATCACGTGTTACAGAATTGTGTTATGTTGCTGAACTTCTTTGTGTGCACATTGTTCATTGATTAGACTGGGTTTACTTAGGACGGTATCTTAAATTTTGATAATATCCACAATTGGACCTATGAAAACCTCCCATGAAGTACGTGAGGATAGATATCAACAGAGGTACTGTCTAAACATTTGGTTTAGAATCATTCATAATCATTTTATTGGTCCCTATTTGTTTTCTCCATATCTGTGTGCAGATACGTGTCTACAGTTTTTCAGAAATTAGTTCTATCATTTATACGATATGATTTTTATATGAAGGTCATTTCACTTAGTGTTTAATTTCTTGAAAGCCTAATTTCCGCAGAGTGAATAGGCAGAGGAGAATTCTTTGCATGGCCTGCTCGATCTCCTGATTTGAATCCAATGGACTCTTGTACTGGATATTACTTATGAGCGCATTACTACGTATGGCTTAATGCTTCTATACGTGCCCAATAGAGAGCGTTAGGGGCCGTCTAGTTTACCTGCTTTCTTCATTTCTGCATAGATGGCAGTGAATTCGCTATTCGAACCAACTTTTTATTTTTACTACTGTTTTAGATTTAAGTGGAAGTTTGGGGTGTGGTATTAAGTATTCTATTCGATATTTACTATGATAACTGAGGTAGACAACAAAAAAGTTGCTTTGGCCACGGGATTTAACCCTAGGACTTCCCAATTGCAGGTCACAGAAATTAAAGTATTTGTAGGTAGCTTAAACCTGCTGTCTTGCCTAATTCCATTGAAGACCGCAAAGCCGCTCCCTTCTCACGAAGGCAGCGCATCATTACCGTAAATAACGCAGGTGCTTATGCGGTACTGCGCAAAACCCCCGAAATGACAAATAAAGAAACGTGAAACTTGGTCCTTTACCCTTATTCCCTTCCAGGCGAAATAAGCCAATCTTTTTCCTTCCAACTCTTCTTCTGTCTCCCCTTTCTTTAAAAAAAAAAAAAAAAAAAAAAAAATCCATATTCAATTCAAGCACCATACAAGCATACAACATATACTTCCAACTGTTTAAAACTCACAATCTTGGAAAGTGGTCAATTTTGTAATGGGCTTCCTTTGATAGATATGAGTGCAACTGTTTGCTGTATCTTATCTGAATTTCACAGCGAAGTGGATCAATGCAGTCACGAATCTTATTCTTATTTCCTTCTTACAGAGCAGCATCTGCATATCTTGTGGAATCTCTGTTTCCTTCTCCTTGTAAAAGCTTGTGTTAAATTATATTTCAGACAGATGACAGCGCTCCTGCCTCAAAAGCTTTGTCAGGCACTTACAAAAATGCAACATATTGGTAAATCACATTCATTTGCCCAGATTTAATCCATTAGTTGTTGTTGTAGTTGTAGTGTTTAACGCCCGCTTTTACTACTACGGCACCGCAGGCGATGACACTGATGATACATGAAGATGGAGCACCGGTGGAATGAGATGGCGGGGGAAACCGGAGTACCCGGAGAAAACCCGCCCTGACGCCGCTTCGTCCACCACGAATACCACATGCGGGTCCCTGGGATCGAACCCGGGCCGCCTAGGTGGTAGGCGAGCGCGCTAACCGCTCGGCCACGGCGCCGCCTTTAATCCATTAGGCCAGGGGCTTCAACCTGTGGTTTGCGTACCAGTGATGGCACGTAAATCACTTCTGAGTGATGAGATTATTATAGTACGATTGATTGCCGCTATTAAATAATGCAGGTGTATATTTGCTGGACGGTACCGTGGCCGAGGGGTTAGACCGTTCACCTACCACATAGGTGGCCCGGGTTCGATGCCAGGGACCCGCATGTGGTATTCGTGGTGGACGAAGCGGCACCTGGGCGGGTTTTCTTAGGGTTCTCCGCTTTCCCCCGCCACACATTGCACCAATTCCTGCATAATCGCCTTTCCATTCATCGATTTCGCGAGGCTACCCCTTTTTACGTTTGTTTTCTGTATTCACTTTTTAACAAAATGGTATGAGACCTTTTTATTTGAAATGCTTCTATGAAGCGCATATTAGAAGGAATATAATCACTTCCCTTCCATTCTCTATATCTAACAACTTGAGTCAAATGAGTGTTACCAATGGAACGTATTAAGAGCCCAAGTATTGATATTTCTACAACTCCATGGAAGCTCTCTTTATCTCGATACAATGCCATTTATGAAATTCGTAAATGTTTTTGGTTGACAAATCTGGAATGTTATGAATTAAATAGCTATATAGCCACAGGAACTATTTGGTGGTAAGGTTTCCATATGCATGCCACAGAGGGCAACATGCACGCCTCCAACAGGTGTGGTACCAATGTTTACGCATCGGCTGCCACAATACCTACTGTATTAACTAAAATCTGTCCTACACCTCAACAATGATAACTCTGCCTGCAGTAATACCATAGAAACTGTTCAATAATGTTATGGAGAAGCATATGGAGATTGGAATTTTTACTTTTTCTACTACGTATAGGTACTAGAGGAACCAATATATGTTTTGAGGCCCCCTCCCCTAAAACAAAACAAAACTGTTAAGGCCACTCGCACAACACACTAACAAAATAACTTATTTACAAATGTTTATTTGGATTCTGAGGGCCTCAAAGTATATACGAGTATTTTCAGTAAATGTTTCTATCGAATTTTTGTGTTCAATTGAATAAGTAAGTAGTGAGAACAAAAGAAAATGTCACAAGGAGACAAAGCATGAAGTGGGATGTTGAAACAATACGCTCGCCCTAATTCACTTATTTATTTGTCCAATAAAAGTGGAATTGTGGCATTAAGATTAAAATTGTCATCTGGCTGCCGTTTGAATTATCAACCAGTTGAATCAACATTTCATTGGCAGTTCTCCACCTACAGATACTTTGTCCTTCACGCCACTACTAGAATAGAATCATTCATCACCATCATTATAATCAGCAGTGCCACTTCCAGCACCGCCACCGCCGCCGCCACTGCCACTGCCGCCACCTCAAACCACCTTTCAGAAAACCGACTCGTTTTCATTTTAGCTATGGCACCTTATTTTATTACGTCATTCCCAAATATGATTTCCATATTGCCTTCAGCTATTATATAATTACAAAGTTGTTTAAGAACCGCCAGAATTCCACTTGCTGCATTTTACAGAAACCTGGATATCCCTGAATTGCACCTTCCTTCACGCAGTTCAAATTGGTAGTTAAGTTCAGCATCTTCAAATTTCTTTAATTGTAATGTTCTAATTGTTTACCCAACACTGCGACAGTTTTGTGTTTTTCTTATCTCAAATATATTTACAGTGGTTTAATGTTTAACTTCCTTTTCGAACGCTCCCATAGATCTCTTACTACTTCTTTGATATATGCAATGCTGTCGATGCTTCTAAAAACATTCAAGTAGATTTAAAACATCTTTTAACATTCAAAAAGGTGCATCAAGTTGCAGATGCGATATCTTCTAATGTCCTTTTATTGAATATAACTTATTTATGGGTACTATCATTTCCAATAAACGTCTTTTACTGCGTTTCTTATCATAATGGTTACTTTCAAAGCGGTTCGTTCGTGGAGCGGTTCTTAATGATTCATGAAGAAGCTCTTTCAACCTGAAAAGGTTTTTTTGTCGATGTTCATCAATCTTTAAAATGAAATTAAGTTTTTATTTGCTTATTTTGTCTTAATATTACTCGAGATAATGTATTTGTAGAAAGTATCTTATTACTAATTTCCTTGTAGGTACAAGGGCTATATGAGAATACAGTAGGCTTTGAGTGATAGTCAAACGATTTAAGAGCTGGTCACTGTGTGGAGAAAGAGGTAAAAAAGTAAATAACGACGTCCCATTTCAGATAAATATAACTATTGGAAAATTAAAACAAATAATAAGGAATGTCTTTAAATTTTTACGAGATTTCAGAAAAAGGTCCGTGTGTGTGTGTGTGTGTGTGTGTGTGTGTGTGTGTGTGTGTGTGTGTGTGTGTGTGTGTGTGTGTGTGTGTGTCTGTGGACAGCATAACTCAAAAACAAACAGTCGGTTAGAAACCAAAGCTGGTATTTAAGTTTAATGTCTTTCAAGGATGCGACACGAAGATTTTGAAGAAAATAGCCCCACCCTAAACTACCCTTTACATGGAAAGTTTTTCAAATATTTAGATTTTTTTGAAAATGGCTCCTAACGTTTTTGACTAAAATGACATATTTTTAGATATTTTGATAATAAATTAAATGTAAGCATATTTTGAATTTTCTGTCTATAGCCTATATAGCCCTGCTTACTGTGGATGACTTTTGAATAACTCGTAAAGTGTAAGTGATAGACAAAATCTTACTATAGAAAAAATGTAGGTCTTGCTAAATACACAATTTATATCTTGTAGGGTGAACCATTTCTGAGATATTCCTGGTTATGTGCGTGAGTTTCGGCAAACTTAAAACTTTCGTGAAATGGAACATCGTTGTTCATTTTTTTATATGTTAAGCGTGCGAAGAGAACGGAATCTCAAAGCTTTAAAATATTTTAGTATCTCTCAAAGCCTACTGTATTCTAATAATCCCCTTGTACCTACAAGGAAATAAGGAATAAGATAATTTGTACAAATATTTATGTGAGCTAACGTTCTGCTTTTTTTGAATTTTCTTTAGTTGCTATTATTGTATGTTGACGCAACTTTCAATTGGATATTTTAAAAACTATAACTTAAATTAATGTTACCTGCCTAATAAGGCGCACTCAATTAAGAAACAAATTATCCAGCTGGTTACTTATGACGTGTTTTTATTTTTGTTTACTCTACAGATGTAAATATTGTTAACTTTAGCAAACTTAATTAACATTCATAAGAAAGATTAGTCCATTAATTAAAAGTGTGTTGCAGCATCTGAAAGATTTGCAAATACGTAATGCACAGATATGTAAACACAAACTTAACTAATGCAATACAGTAATAAATTACACAGGGAAATAATTCTCAAATTGCTATATACGAACATTTTAATTAACGAGAAAATGAGTTTGTGGTTTTGGGTTTGAAACCAGACATTAAATAAGAGAAGTAATTGCAAACATTCCAATTTAATCTCTCCTGCAACAGAAACGTAAGTTGATGAAAAATTGCACCAATTGCTGCTAACTTCAAGCACTTCATGCAAAGCACGTAATTCCATCAACAATTATAATTAAAGTATGTAAGTTTTACCACACACTTTTTCCACAAAAGAACGCTTAGTTGGGGTTCTCGAGTCCAAGAAAAAACGACCTCGGCCACGGAACTTACGTAATTCCTTTACAACCTTCATTAAAGAATACAATTATGGATAAGGACATGGATAAGGAAATCCTCTTTGTCTCCTTTCTTTCTTGCCTTCTTTCTTTGTTTCTCTCTTTCTATCTCCTTTTCCTTTCACTTTCTTTTTCTCTCCGTCTCTCTCTCTCGTCCTTTCTTTCTTTATTTCTTTCTCTCGCATTCTCTTTCTCTGTCTCTTTCTCTCTCTTGTTCTATCTCTGTTTTCTTTCTCATTCTCTCTTTTCTTTTTCTTTCTCATTCTCTCGTTTTCTCTCTTTTTCTCTCTCTTTCTGTCTATGTCTCTCTTTCTCACTCTCTTTCACTCTTCTTTCTCTCTGACTCTATCTTTCTTTTCTGTTTTCCTTCCTTCTTTTCTTCCTTCTTTCATTTCTTGTCTCCTTCTTTACGGTTTTAAGCGAAATTTTGTCTATTTACATTTAATTTTTAACAGGATATCCTGGCGGAGTCTTCATTAAATGCAGGGGCAAGTCAAATTTAATTTGCAGGATTTTGCGCATATTCAGAATGAATGGACCGTGAACATAGAGATTAAAACGGGAACATCATGGAGACGGAAATGACTTTTGCTTGCGGTCGAGGCAGCACGGGCGGCGAGGGTCAGAGAGCCGGGGGGGGGGGGGGGGGGGAATTCACGGTCTCGCAAAAATCTGAAAAGCCCTTCTATGTATGAATTGGTTTTTCATTCCAACTTTTGTACCTCTCGTCTGTGACATAACATTTACTTCTGCAAGGACCACAAAGAGAAAAGTGTCATTCTCAACTTTTTCACGGTGTTTTAAAGATACACTCTGAAACGGGTCAATTTGGTGGCAGATTTGACAGCACCAGCTGGCGAGAGTTCGTTACTTGACCGTGATACGGTCCAGTAAATAACATAATATGTTATAAGTTATGTTATAAGATGTCTCACCTAACCTATAAATTCGACAGCGTGGGAGAGAATTTATCTGGGCAGTTCAGACCGTCGAACGATATCTGTCTGGAATATTTATAAATAAAATAATAATTTATATACTATACTCCAAAGATTTGACTTGACAATGTTAAATTCTATAAAAAATAACCTAAACTATATCAACTACATTAGAGTGGTTCAAGTTAATCAGTACTGCCAACTGAGTTTTCATTTCTAATCGATTATGATACGTAATAAATTGTTTTTCTGCAATTTATTGGAATAAAGTTGGCATTACTGATTAAACAATACTGTTATTCCTATATCTTCTTGGTGTTAGTTGAGATAAACATTAGTACAAATTATCTTATTGTTTATTTCCTTGTAGGTACAAGGGGAATATGGGAATACAGTAGACTGAGTGATTCTGTTGTTTAAGCATTCCAAAACTCACACAAATAACAAGGAATATCTCCGAAATGGTTAACTGTAGAAAAAATTTATTGAGACATAAATTGTGTGTTTTAGCAAGATATAGTTTTTCTGTACTAAGATTTTGTCTATATCTCACAGTTACCGCTAACGCAAAGGTCATTTAGAGTAAATAGGACTTCGAAAAATGTTCCATGTAAAGAGTAGTTTAGGGTGGAGCAATTTTCTTCAAAATCTTCGTTTCGCATCCTTGAACTTACAGGCACCTTTTCCTAAAAATGCTTTCTTATTTTTTTTTTTTTTTTTTTTTTTTTTTTTTTTTTTTTTCAGAGAGCCTGAAAACATACGTTTCCGGTGAAACCTCGACATCTAATTTTTGGGTCAAATACAATACTTCCTGTATTTGCTATACGTAGTATACAAACTAAATAGCTTAAAATCTGCGAATCGAGGAGGTTCTGCTTTAGGCCCTTATGGTTCTCAGTACGTCATTTGTATTCCCCAGGACATTGGAATCTCATGCTTCCCCAGGGATAAAATCCCTGTTGTCAGAATCAGAGGAAGGTACCCAGAGATAATCACCTAGCTGATATCTAATCAACTGATAATGCAACCAAGGAAGATTCATTCATCAGTACTGAATAAGACGGGCCTGTTTTCTTTGTTCGCAATCTCTCTACTCAGAAGTCTGGAAAACTCTACTTCCAGATATCAAACTATAAACATTTAGAGACCACCTGCTACATAAAAAATCTGATGTGTTGCACTCACATGACTTTCTCTTCTCTTGTACTAACCATTCTTACAAACTCTTATTCCTATATCTTCTTCGTGTTAGTTGAGATAAACATTTGTACAAATTATCTTATTGCTTATTTCCTTGTAGGTACAAGGGGAATATGGGAATACAGTAGGCTTTGTGGGACAGTCAAATGCTTTAAAGCTCTCAGATTCCGTTCTCTTTGCACGCTTAACAGATAAAAAAATGAACAATGATGTTCCATTTCGCGAAAGTTATAAGAGAATAAACAGACACACATATACACACGAACCTTTTTCTAAAAATGCTTTTTCTGGGTTCAGGAGGTCTCAAAATATATATTTTTGGTGAAATTCGACATTGAATTTTTGGGTGGAATACAATACTTCCTGTACTTAACAGTACAGAAAGTAAAAATTGATCACTTCGGTGCAGCAACATATTAAGAGAGATGATATATTCGCTAAGGAAACACAATATAGTGTTGGTAAAGAATACAAACAATGTCAACTCTGTACCATCCATCACTCTAGGATACCTCAGCTTTTAATTTTATACCCGCACTAGTACATAGGAATAATCCCCCCCCCCCTAGCGCATTCTACCTCCCTTCCTCTCTCCCTCTCCTTCCCTCTCTCTTGTGTTCAGCATGATGCGCTAGATGCTCTTATACAGGTCTTCTAGTCTTACGTAATTTATGATCCAAAAATTCTAATTTAAAACTCCTTGACTTCAAGCGCCGAACCTCAGTCAGTTGTTTTTACTACCACAAACACAGTAGATACGGAGAAAAGGCGACGTGTTCCATACAACAATTTGATATCGACATTTTATATCAAATAATTGTTTTGAGGACCCCTGAATCCAATTTTTAGAACAAGGCCCGTGTGTCTGTGTGTGTCTGTGTGTCAGTCTGTGGACAGCAAAACTCAAAAACTAAAAGTCGGTTAAAAACCAAAGTTAGTATTTAAATGTAATGTCTTTCAAAGATACGTCACGAAGATTTTGAACAAAATAGCCCCACCCTAAACTACCCTTTACATAGACAATTTTTCGAAAATTTTGATTTTCTTGAAAATGGCTACAACGATATTGATTAAAATACCATATGTTTGAAATATTTTTATGACAGATAAAATGTATATCTTGAATTTTCTGGCTATAGCCCCTGTAGTCGTATTTACTCTGGACGACTTTTGCATAACTGGTAAACCGTTAGAGATAGACAAAATTATACTGTACAAAAAATGTAGATCTTGCTAAAATATACAATTTATGTCTCAATAAATTTTCTTGTAGAGTGAACCATTTCGGAGATATTGCTTGTGCAAAAAGAACGGAATCTCAAAGCTTTAAAACATTTGACTATCACACAAAGTCTACTATATTCTAACATTCCCCTTGTACCTACAAGGAAATAAGCAATAAGATAATTTGTACAAATGTTTATCTCAACTAACACGAAGAAGATATAGGAATAAGAGTTTGTAAGAATGGTTAGTACAAGAGTAGAGAAAGTCATGTGAGTGTAACACATCAGATTTTTTATTTAGTAAGGTTTTGTCTTGACTTGGAAACTTCCATGGAATCGTTATGAGCATCCCTTTCATTTGGACAACCCTTGCATAATTTAGTGTAATTTAATAGAGTGTGTGATCAACAGGTTTACCGATCAACATAATATACTATACAAGACATTAAATAATTAATCATAATTAATATAGGCCATGTGTGTAAATTCAGCTATATTTTAATTAGTGTACCTCTAAAATAGACACAGGAGGGGAATTTTATTATTAGGGCTCGATTTTTATAACCTAAAATATGACCTTAAAATTGTTAGGTACTTAAAATTACCTACATTTGTTGAACATCACTTATGTTTACCACTTGAATTAGAAACATTTTTTATAAGTTTCAGATTTGAAGAACTATAATATTGCGGCGAAGAAATATTTCTTACCAGACATTACATTTCTCGGAAATATTTCTTTTTCTTTTGACATGACGAAATATAAATCTCATCTCAATCACTGGCTTCTGCTCTGTGAAGACTGTTTTGTTACAGTACGGGTGGTGCGACCCTCAAATGTAGCAGGTAGATTCACCCCACATTCTTCACAAACAAGTCTGGGTTACATTACAGGTGAACGGTTCAGAGGGCTCAAGGTTCTAAATATTCAAGAAAATAGTGTGACAAAAACCACAAAATCAGGTCCAGTTAATTTTTTCTGATTTTATTTTCGTCTTACTGAATGCACAATAACGCAATTCTCTTTTACTGACGTTAACACAGTCTTTCTTTTAGTAACCTTGACTTTGTCTTTCAAACAGCTGACTGATTATACAATCACTCAACGCTACGACAAATGCAAATAATACACACCCCACACTCAAACTAAAAACTGACATTTTAAACTTTTAACCCTCGCCTCCTTATATAACATGACGTAACAAGGACCCGCCGGCCCCCGGACACTTGTCAAATAATCTAGAAAACCCCCTTTGGTTTTGCCGCTTTCATTGTTCTCACATATCCATAAAATGTCGCATGACACAGCATTGCCTTGAGCGTGTTTGTTGGATGTGCCGCCAATGGTGTGAGGTAGCCGGCGCCGACTGTCCAGCGTACGTTGCCAGGCATACCACATTCTAACCTTCTTTTGAGAGGAAAAAAGGAATCACTGGGTAGGGAAGTAATGAATACTTCATGGGTGTGTAGTGGGAATATATTCGCAAGGAAATAGTTTTTTCCTGAAATTTCAATTAATATTAGAAATTGTCAGAGTAAAACTTTGCTTATGAAGGTCACCAGAGGGAACAATGACCCTTTGCTAACAGGTTTACAAGAATTTTTTTGATCTTGAGGTTCTGAAATTGTATTTCTGCGCCTAATATCGATATCAAATTTTGTAATATATTCCCAACTTAGTAGATAAACTAAAAATGAATATGTCTGGAATTAATTTAATAATTAACATGACCTTTGCTCCACTTATTAGAGATTAAAGCCTGATTGTAGTAATAAAAGTGAAATAGTGGATTTTTTAAGATTATTCAAACGCGTAAATTGAAGTCTGCAGTATTTGAGGCCTGATAAAGTAAACGTGTGGCTGTTTGGAATGTAGCAAGGAATAAACTGGGTGTAAATCACAATTAAGGAGATAAATCAATAACGATAAAGAGGGAAGGGTGCAGTTATTCATTTCCAATTACCCCGATGTATTTTAAATAGCTGTTCTTGGTGTTTACGAGTGCAGTGTGTAAGGAAGGTTTTACACGGCCGGAGCTAGACGAGGAAAACCGAACCAACCCTTGGGCTTCGCTAAATAAAGCAGCACAGATCGACTTCTTGACTGCGAATGACAACAAAGAAAACGGAGAATTGCTGCTCCTACCGCCCGTTGCCCAAAATACACACAACATCAATGAAGTTCTCTATTTCACAACTGGTATGTTATACACGAACATCTAACGTGCTGTATTCACATGACTTTCTCTACACACACTCATATCACTCCTGTACAAAGTTTTGCTATTCTGCTGTGTTAAAAGAGTTGCAGAAATCACGGGGGTAAATGCAGTCAGTGGCGTGCGCGAACTTTGTACTGCTTGAGAAGCGAGTGGGAGAGGAATTTCCCAGGCTTCAACTAGCGTGTGTAGCGCGTGATAATAGAGAGGAATGTGTATATTATGTTACTCTTATTATTACTGTTTTAATTATGTTTATCATCATTACTATTTTTACTGGTAAGTACGGGAAGTATTGTATTCCACCCAAAAATTCGATGTCGAGATTTCACCGCAAATATATGTTTTGAGACCCCCTGAATTCCAAAAACGCATTTTTACAAAATCGTCCGGTTGGATGTGTGTGTCTGTGTGTCTGTGGACAGCATAACTCAAAAACGAAAAGTCGGTTAAAAAACAAAGTTGGTATTTAGGTTTAATGTCTTTCAAGGATGCGACACGAAGATTTTCAAGAAAATATTTCCACCCTAAACAACTCCCACTGCCACGTAAACTACCTTTACATGGAAAATTTTGATTTTGTTGGAAATGGCCCAAATGGTTTTGATTAAAATGCCATATGTTTGACATATTTTTATGAGAAATGAAATGTATATTTTCAATTTTCTGGCTATAGCCTATGTGGTCCTGTTTACTCTGGATGACTTTTGAATAACTCTTAAAGCATAAGAGAGTGTCTATGTGTGTGTGTGTGTGTGTGTGTGTGTGTGTGTGTGTGTGTGTGTGGTCGTTGACACCTCGATCGCCGGAGATGCGATGATTCCGATGAAACAGTCGTGATCTGCAGATATCAGTTCTTCTTGGAAACGCCCGGGCAGCGTGCGTGTGTTGCGAATGTATACACCCCAACACTTCTCAAAGAGGTGCCATTGTCTGGCGAGCGACGCTCAAACAGGCAGCACGTGGGGAACATATTTCCTCCCTTAATTCCAAATCCTCACAATTTACAGCGCAGGCAAGCCGCGTTTTTTCCCTCCAACGAACTTTCAGACGTTCCATCATGTATTATTTCATTCCTTGTTGGGTCACCCTTGTTTGTGACTGACTCTGTCAGGCGTGCCAACTGCACACAGCAAAAACTGCAACTGAGAAAAGTATAGTACTCTACAACAGCCAAAAAGCAACGAATATCTCTCAAACTGTTCACTCCACAAATAAAAAAAAATAAATTTGGACGTAACTGTGTTACCAGTTATGCAAAAGTCATAGAGATTAAACAGGAGTTCATATGCTATAGCCAGAAACTATTTTGATTAAAATGTTTCCATGTAAAGCATGCTTAACTTGTTGCCTCGTTTCCTCATATAGCGGGGATGACATCACTCGGCCTTTTCTGGAACATCCATAAACACGCCGGCCGCCGGATGTCTCTCGAAGGTTCCACAAATCCTTTGTTAAGCGTCGCGTTGTATATATGGCTACGTCATCAAACTTTCTACATTATATTCTACCAAGTCTTAAGCTTGTTGTTTCATGAAACACATCTTTTATTGTGTTTTCTTGATTATAAGAATCATATTCCGTTTCTAATTTTCAGAAGTGGCATAACTGTGTGTTTTATAATTTTGTCTGAGTTTCGCTGAAATATAGTTTGTTCAACAGGCAGGTGTCAATAAATGGTTAAATTATATTATTTTTTTTTACAAAATTAAAAATTTCAAATACAAAAAATGTTTGTGCCTTTTGCTTTCATTATACAGGAAAATTTAGACTAAGGTTTATTGTGTCCATATACCAAATATAACATCTGAAAGAAGAAAACTGCACCATAAGTACCATTTTACATCACACTGTAGTTTTGTTAATTAAACAGTTAATAAACTGTTAACTAATTTGTGGAGAATCCTCAAATTTTGAAGGCAGATTCGTATAAACGAGAAATAAACGCCCAAGATTTGAAATCTCTGACTAAAAGTGTGAAATTTTGATTGTCTCCTTTAGGAAAATTACAAGTTACTTACCCCCTTGAAGCTGAAATTATGTTCAACGTGAATATTTGTCCATAAGCCAACTTACTATTAAAATTCTTCCCACAGCGGGCGTCGCAAGTGCGGTGCAGTATTGGAGAGTGGAGTGTGGTTATTGCACAAAGTCAGTTCTGGACGGTAAATGCGTTCTTCGCAACATGAAGGTGCCACTTTTCCATCAGGGACCTAACAAGGCTGAGTGCACCCCGTAACAGGCCTCCCAAAGAGAGAAAATGCCCACTCAGGTGCCATGGCCTTCTGTTACCCGACAAAAGCTACAGATTTACTGTTAATTAAAACGTATTTATAGTATTTACCTGCGAATATAATTAAGGAAGTGACCGTAATTAAGCAGAGAACCATTAAACAGCTCTGCTACCATTAAGTTTATTAACGCTGTTAGTTTATGGTTGCACTAACTCTAGCTTTCTGTAATTAACATAGATTATAATTGGTTTAGTTTAATGAATCCTGTTTTTGCTTATGTTAAGACCTAGAACAACATATTTAGAAATATCTCCGAAATGGTTTACTCCACAGAAAAAAACATCTGATGTGTTGCACTCACATGACTTTCTCTACTCTTGTATTAACAATTCTAACAAACTCTTATTCCTATATCTTCTTCGTGTTAGTTGAGATAAACATTTGTACAAATTATCTTGTTACTTATTTCCTTGTAGGTACAAGGGGAATATTAGAATACAGTAGGCTTTGTGGATAGTCAAATCTTTTAAAGCTTTGAGATTCCGTTCTCTTTGCACACGTAACATATAAAAAAATGAACAACGATGTTCCATTTCACGAAAGTTCTAAGTTTTCCGAAACTCACACACATAACAAGGAATATCTCCGAAATGGTTCACCCTACAAGAAAATTTATTGAGACATAAATTGTGTATTTTAGCAAGTTCTATATTTTTTGTATAGTATGATTTGGTCTATCTCTAACGGTTTACCAGTTATGCAAAAGTCGTCCAGAGTAAATATGACTACAGGGGCTATAGCCAGAAAATTCAAAATATACATTTCATTTGTCATTAAAATATCTCAAACATATGACATTTTAATAAAAATCGTTAGAGCCATTTTCAATAAAATCAAAATTTTCGAAAAATTTTCCATGTAAAGGGTAGTTTAGGTTGGGGCTATTTTCTTCAAAATCTTCGTGTCGCATCATTGAAAGATGTTAAGCTTAAATACCAACTTTGGTGTTTAACCGACTTTTCGTTTTTGAGTTATGCTGTCCACAGACTGACACGGGGGCCTCAAAACTTTATTTCCGGTGAAGTCTCGACAACGCATTTTTGGGCGGAATACAATAAATCCTCTACCTACTATATGTAGTAGAGAAACTAAAAATCTTGATAGCCAAAAGCTGTTATTTTCGAGTAATAAAGTTTTTGCATAACCTTAAAACAAGATTTGTTCTAAATAAATATATAAAAGGCGGAATTGGCTAGATGCAGAACAATTAAACACTATTTCCTTGCGGTGAATGCTCCTCCATGTTAATTGATGCAGTATATTGTCTTCCTTCCTGTTGAATAATGTTTGATAGAAAAGGAGCAGTTGTCTGCGCATGCGCGCACCCTCCCCCACGCCGTGCTACCTTCATGAAGCGCACAAACTCCCGCCAGTTCCGCACGTACATTAGATGGACTCGCAACTTGCAGGGCGGGCGGGTGGACTAACAGGTAACAGCTTGCATTATAATTAACGTTTGTGTTTTGTTACCAGCCTCAACTGTCATCCTGAGGGGGGAAAACATCTGCCAGTGCACCGCGCGTGTTTCATAGTGACATATACTCAGTTTTCGTTTAAAAGGTTAGGTTTTCTTCATGTTTACTTTTTTTATTACGTATTTATATTATTGCACACGAAAATTCGATGCCGAAATTTTAACACAGATACACACTTTGACGCTCCCTGAATCTAACCTTTTACAAAAATATGTCTGTGTATGTGTGCGTGTGTGTATGCGCGCGCGTCTGTGAAGAAAATAAATCAAAATCGAAAAGTAGATTAAATAAATATATAACTTGCTGTATAAGTATACGGTGAGACAATAAGATCTTATAGAAAAATCTCCATTCTAACCTAGCCTATTCCAAAATGTTGATTTTCTCAAAAATGATTTAAAAGATTTTGATTAAATTACTAATTTCTTCACAAATGAACTATACATTTATTTTTCTGAGAATGTCACCTTAAGTAGAGAAGGTATTGTATTTTATCCAAAATTTCACCGGAAATCCAACAAAAAGTATTTTTAGAAAAAGGTCCGTGTGTGTGTGTGTCTGTCTGTGGACAGCTTAACTCAAAAACGATAAGTCGGTTAAAAACCAAAGTTGGTATTTAAGTTTAATGTCTTTCAAGGATGCGACACGAAGATTTTGAAGAAAATTCCTCCAGTCTGAACTACCTCTTCATTCTCAAAGACTTTTTTATGTTTTTTGAACTTTCAAATACTTTTATTTTTCTCAAATAAGAAGGGTTTATTCGTTTTTTAATGTCCTGGCTAAGTAAAGAAAATGGAATACAACAACCGGCTCTTCATAGAATTGATTACCACTTAAGCCCCTGTATTTCCCTATTCCCATTGTACCTATAAGGAAATATGTATGAAAACCATTCCTGGAAAGGTTCAATAGTGAAACTATATGACTGCAACTCATTAGATATTTAATCTAAAATTTTATTGCAATACACTTTAAAACGAAGAACATTATCATTACATGGTGTCAATAAAATTCACGTTGTGAGGTAATTTTTAAAATGCTCTCCGTGAACTTTGAGATATTTTGCTCACATTCAGTTTCCTTGATAAGCTCAGTTTCTCTATTCACCTAAAGATATAGAGATAATGGAACGAAATCTTTTCTATAATGCACCTAAAAATTTATTTAACGGAATATTAAGCTTAAAACTGAATAATTTTAGTTTTTTTCTTTTTCCAAAACTAAATCCTGAAAATACTGCATTTTTGGTGTTACCACTTTGAGTAAGTGAGTGATGTTTAAGGGCCCATCGACAACTTGGTCATTTGAGCCCCAAGCCAAAACCTAAAAGTATTTCCACTTTGAACATTTAAACATTTTTTTCTTCTAAAAAGACTATTAGCTCTAACAAAAATTTCAGCCGGTAGAGTTCTATAAATGTACTAAAAAGTACTGTTTAAAAATCTGATGTGTTGCACTCACATGACTTTCTCTACTCTTGTACTAAATCTAGAATATTGGGCAATCTGTCCTATATCCCCTTAAGTATAGCGGGAAGTGAACTTTCGCGAAAATATCCATATTTTGCTTTCTATTTTAAAAATAGTGCAAATATTTAGCTTTGAAATTATATATTTTGGTATATTACAGGGCAGTGAACCTTTTAATTTGCTCATTTAAATATGGTGATCCCATTTTCGTTTTTAACCTCAATTTCTGTAACTTTATTTTTCAACACTTCAAAGCCTAGATATTTACTTGAAAATGTTATTGTACCTAAATACTTATCTACTTTCACTCCTCACTTTATGGCATGTATATTTCCTTAGTTCTAAATATGTAATTATCCATCAACTAACACACAAAACATAAGATGGCTGTATGTCAGTCAAACCTTATGGAGAAAAGTGCAGAAGTAATTTTTCTTAGAAAACCTGGCTACACTTATCCACTTTTACACAAAATGCTTTAAATTTAATTTAAATATTATAAACGTATTAAATGTAGAAACTTTGCTTCTCTAAATACGCGAAATTTCATTTAAATTAGGCCAATTTTGGTAGCAAAAACTGAAATTGAATTAATCACATAATTTGACTATGGCGAAAGCAAAGTCAGTTCCCAGTTTCCTTAAGAGGTTAGAAACCAATATCCGAAATGTTAATACCAGTTCAAAAATGTACGTCTACAACCATATTCCCCTTGTACCTGCAAATAAATAAGCAATAAGATAATTTCTGCAAATGTTTATCTCAACTAACACGAAGAATTGGTTAGTACAAGAGTAGAGAAAGTCATGTGAGTGCACCACGTCAGATTTTTTTCGTTGACAATATCCTAATGAATGCATGAAACATGCCAATTCAATAAAAATCTTGTTACAAGTGATAAAAAAAGAAATGCAAGTCTCTCATCACTGTAACATTATCAGAATGCTCACATGCTACTATATAATTCAAGGTTTGATTTAGGAGACGAGAGCTTGGAGTCCTCCAACTGACGTCACGGTCATCCACATACAATATTCCCCCTGCCTAATGGCAATGCGATGTCCGAGTGCTTTAATTTTTGAGCTATCACTTCATACATATTTAAACGGGCACATTGATCGGTTTAGCGCCGTTAAGTAGCGATGATGTGTGTGCGTGCGTGCGTGCGTGTGTGTGTGTGTGCGTGTGTGTGTGTGTGCGTGTGTGTGTGTGCAAGCGCACACATCAAATACACAGAGCTATTAAAGCAGATAACTTGAAGAGATATTAGAGACGGCGGTTTGTCTAATTAACACTGTTCCAGAAGGGGACAAACGCGACTCGCATATTCACGCCACTTCTGGGCAGTTTAGACCTTGTAGCTATAGCGAATATTTAAATAGACGAAATATTCATTTCTTTCTTTCCTAAAGGAAAACCTGCAAAATACGTATTTCTGCTCAAATCTCGATATCGAATTTTTGAGTGCAATGAAATTTAGTACTTTCTCTTAAGCATATATACATGATAGAAAAAAATTTCATATGTTGCACTCACATGACTTTCTCTACTCTTGTACTAACCATTCTTACAAACTCTTATTCCTATATCTTCTTCGTGTTAGTTGAGATAAACATTTGTACAAATTATCTTATTGCTTATTTCCTTGTAGGTACAAGGGGAATATTACAGTACAGTAGGCTTTGAGCGATGGTCAAATCTTTTAAAGCTTTGAGATTCCGTTCTCTTTGCAGGGAAAGGGGCTAAAAGAATGACAAATTAATAACAAATTTTCATTTAAGAAATATGTTCGAAACGGTTCGCTCAAAAAACCTTCGTTTGGACATTAATTGTGTCTTGTAATCCAGACTATGTGGACTATAGCCAGAAAATTCAAAATATGATTTTTATTTTCCATAGAAATATCTGAAACATATTACAGTGATTTGTGATGAAATGAAAATTTTTGCAAAATTATTCATGTAAAAGGTAGTTTAAGTTGTCACATCTTTGAAATGTATTAAACTTAAACATCAAATTTGGTTTTTATTTGACTTTTCACTTTTACTTTCTCTACTGGCAAGTACCCAAACATTCGATGTCGAGATTTCACCGGAAATCCAAACAAAGCATTTTTGGAAAAAGTTCCGTGTGTCTGTCTGTCAGTCTGTGGACAGCATAACTCAAAAACGAAAAGTCCGTTAAAATCCAAAGCCGATATTTAATTCTAATGTCATTCAAGGATGCAACACGAAGATTTTGAAGAAAATAGCCCAACCCTAAAGTACACTTTACATGGAAGATTTTTCAAAAATTTTGATTTTCTTGAAAATGGCTCTAACGATTTTGATTAAAATGTCATATGTTTGAGATATTTTTATGACAAATGAAATGTATATCTTGAATTTTCTGGCTATAGCCCCTGTAGTCGTATTTACTCTGGACCACTTTTGCATAACTGGTAAACCGTTAGAGATAGACCAAATCATACTCTACAAAAAATGTAGATCTTGGTAAAATACACAATTTATGTCTCCATAAATTTTCTTGTAGGGTGAACCATTTCGGAGATATTCCTTGTGATGTGTGAGTTTCGGAAAACTTAGAACTTTCGTGAAATGGATCATCGTTGTTCATTTTTTTATATGTTAAGTGTGCGAAGAGAACGGAATCTCAAAGCTTTAAAACATTACACTATCGCACAAAGCCTACTGTATTCCCATATTCCCCTTGTACCTACAAGGAAATAAGCAATAAGATAATTTGTACAAATGTTTATCTCAACTAACACGAAGAAGATATAGGAATAAGAGTTTGTAAGAATGGTTAGTACAAGAGTAGAGTTAAGGTATTTTTATACTATATAGTAATTTTGTTTATGTATGTAGTGTGTGAGGTCCCTTTCTTCTTAGGGGATATTTCACTATATTAATAATAGTGCTTCTTATTCATCTTTGTTCAACTTATGTTTTTGTAATTTGTATAAACTGTTAATGTTTACAGAGTTTAATCGTGTATACATGTAAAGGGAGTTATTTAACAACAATAGGGGGTTAGTCCAGGCGAGTGCGGGGTGAAGAGGTATAGTGATCGAGTTAAATAGGGTAACATTGTTATACAGCATGTTTAAAAAAGTGTCCGATATTGTAACAAAAATTGGGATTGCTCAAAACTACAGTAAATGTTCTATAAACATATCTGTGGAAACAAATACCTGTTGAAATATGTGCAATATATGTAAATTTTTAATAAGTTTGGCATACAAAAATGTTTTTAAATGTCTCCATAGCCATAAATCTAATGGATTGAGGTCTGGTGAACGGGTAGGCCATGCTACTGGACCTCCTCGACCAATCCGTTGTTCATTAAATATGATGTATATTACAGCCAAGATAACTTACTCTTTGTTTCCTTTGTAATCATTATGTGATTTGCATGAACTTGTAGAAAGGGAAAATAATTTCTTAAAACCTATGACTATGGAAAGTTATCAAATTTTGTTTCGTATAGAAAATATTTTTGAAGAAACCTCATACATAATTGTTTGTTAAACGTAATATTTTGCTTTCTTTCTAGTAAACGATCGTGTGAAAGGAGATGCAGTAAAAAGGTAAGGTTATGTTATAGTGCATGGCAGCGATGTAACCCTAACCGCACTTTTGTTAGAGAGTCTAGCTGCACTGTGCGAACAGATGCGCAACAGCTGACGCAACAGAGCTGCTTTTCAAATGTCAAAAATGGCTGACTCTCCCTTATCTACAAATGGAATAAATCTAAGAGGGCACGCTCAAAACACTGAATACAACAGGAAATATGTTTCGGATCTAACAAATTTTGTATTGAACGAAATTATAAATTAACAGCAGATTATAATGTAATTAGCAACATGCACCAAAGCTGTGCTAGCGAACTTCACTCTTTCATGGACGGAAACGTTGTGACTTCTGCGCATACATGATTGCGCAACTTCCCCCACCATCAGTCTTTCAGGTGAAGAGTGCCACTGCGCAGGTATGGGAATTGCTCTTGTCTTGCCTTGCGACCTATACATGTTTCTTTTAATAGGTTAGTAACTACAATAAAACATTTAAGTAACATTCATCTGTCCTGTTTCCCCCTAGCGGGCATATACATAAATACAAACAATTTCACCGGTGAATGTCCCCTCTTCGAACCTTCTCCATCTATCTAACCACGAAACAAATATCCGAGTCACCAACAAAAACTAACCTCAACTATATAAAAAACGACTACCAAACAATTGAAAACGCTTCAATATGGCGGCGAACTAGGTTGACAAAGGGATGCAGTCCTCCCAGTATTATTTATTAATGAAGCATCGACATTAATATTGTGTGCTGTGAGCCAAAAAGTCTTTGTTGAAAATATGCTTGAGGAAGTTTGTAATATCGACAGTTGCATTGTTTCTGTAATAATGAAACCGCCTCTACATACTTGACACAACAAAGCGCACGCTAAATGGTGAACTGCAAAAAACTATTGGTCTAGACTGGGAAATCATCATTTCAGTATCAACTCATGCGTCACTCATTAATACGATGTTTTATTGTTTTCTACTTCCCACGCGGGAGAAAACTACACAGACCAAAAAAGAAAATACCTACTCGATGTATTTCACTGGAAATTCACCAATATCATGTTAACAATGCCAACTAACACAGTCTATCTTTACGCTGTGGGAGTTTAAAACAAATTCAATACAAAAAATATTAAAAAATCGACACATAGAAAACCTAACCTAGAAACTATAGCTACAAACTCTTATTCCTATATCTTCTTCGTGTTTATCTTATTGCTTATTTCCTTGCAGGTACAAGGGGAATGTTAGGCTTTGTGCGATAGTCAAATCTTTTAAAGCGTTGAGATTATGTTGTGTTTGCACACTTAACATATAAGAGATGAACAACGATGTTCCATTTGGCTAAAGTTTTAAGTTTTCCGAAACTCACACGTACAACAAGGAATATCTCCGAAATGGTTCACCCTACAAGAAAATTTATTGAGACGTAAATTGTGTATTTTAGCAAGATCTACATATTTTGTATATTAAGATTTTGTCTATCTGTAACGGTTTACCAGTTATGCAAAAGTCGTCCAGAGTAAATACGACTACATAGGCTATAGCCAGAAAATTCAAGATATACATTTCATTTTCCCTAAAAATATCTCAAACATACGACATTTTAATCAAAATCGTTACAGCCATTTTCAAGAAAATCAACATTTTTGAAAAATCTTCCATGTAAAGGGTAGTTTAGGGTGGGGCTATTTTCTTCAAAATCTTCGTGTTCCATCCTTGAATGACATTAACCTTAAATACCAACTTTAGTTTTTAAACAACTTTTCGTTTTTGAGTTATGCTGTCCACAGACACACACACACACCTTTTCTTAAAAATGCATTTTTTAAATTTTTTTTTTAATTCAGGGGTCCTCAAACCATATATTTCCTGTAAAATGTCGACTTCGAATACAATACTTCCTCCACTTACAACTGGCTAAACCGTGCAAATGGACAACTAACAAGATATTTAATTTTTCTATGTTGGAGTATTGCTTGAGGCAATAGATTTTACGCTAATTTTTGAAAAAATGTTTCATCTAATGTGCATTAATGCAGCTTTTGCCTCCAAATTTTGCATATCCATCTATGCTAAAATTAACTTCATTGTCCTACCTATGTCTTAATATTTCTACCTCAAAGCTTTTCAATAGTGATAATGTCTTTATCAGCACCTATTTTGACGTTTTAAAAGTGCCTATTTAGATTCGTTTACTGCCTATTGCGCCAAGACGTAGTGATAAATTAACCACTATAAAAATGCGGAGCGCGCTCATCGTTGTCCAATGCTTCAGCCGCTTCTGATCAAAAGATTCCTTATGCATGAGAACATTTATTGAGGAATTTCATGAAAGTATAAACATAAAAAGCTTTCACTGGGAGTTAATTTTCCATATGCACAAAAAATCAAAGCTCTATCTGTTATAGTTTTTGGAACAGTGTACCCAAAGTGTAAAAAAAAGCAAGTAAATGTAAATTTTAAAAGAATATAATGTTGTATAGTGTAAAAGGGTTGTGATAGCTTGGGTGCCATATTTAAAACAAATTCACAGTCTCATTCATATTTCCACATACTCGGGGGGATGAGGAATAATCCTAGTGGAAGAAAAATGCCCATTTTCTAGCTAGGAATTGAACCCGGAGCCTCTGGATTTGGACGTTACCATGTTAATCACCTGACCACAACGACAGTACTTTTATGCGCCATCATGCCTAAATGCAGCAATTATATGTCTGATAGCTGCACTTTAATGGACCTATTCATTGAAGTACAATTTGAAAATTAGTCATTATTGGTGAATCACTATACTATTATGACGTAGGGCGCGGCGTACAACAAACAGGTCGGCGAGCAAACTCGTGACAGCAAAAACGATTTCCCAAAGCATTCGAAGAGTGTCCAGCAACCGGCTTGTTTATAGACGTTCGAGAAAGCTCTGGCTGCGTCATCGCCAGTATAAACGTTTGCGGAGCACGTGAAGCCAAGCAGTTTCTGAGTTGGACTTTTGAGACACAGAGAAAGTAAACATAGATGATGAAAGGACGGAGTCAAGACTTCTAGAAGAAAACAGTTGTGAGTTGTAGTAAAACGAAGAACTGTAGACTGTGTTGCAAATATTTATAAGGAAAATAAAGTGACTTTGTCACACTGGTGTCAGAAGTGTCATTTTATTACATTATTTTATGCCACTAATCTATAATCACTTCAGGAAAGCTTGATTGAATTTTCTTCTCCAACATTTCCTTCTGAGATCTATTCCTTCTACCAGTGATATCCTAATATTATAAATCATAAAATTTGTGCCGAGCAAACTTGTAACGAAAGATATTGTTGGAAGAGAGAATCTCTGGGTTTCTGTTATTTTCTTCCATTGATCGAAAGAATTTATCGCCCAGAGAGTTTCTCGGGAAAATGTTTCCTGATAAATTTTCCAGCTCAGTGGTGTTTATAACTACAGCGTTTCCTCTTATTCTATTCCCTTCTCTGAGAGGTTTTACTGATCTCCTCGAAGTATTCAGAATGCACTAGACTTCATGCTTCTACCACAATCACTTATTTTATCTTTAAAACACAATCATAAGTCACACTTAACCTAACTTTCAGATTTCCAAGTTTGTCATTTTAACGACTTCTTCACTTTTACTACTTTGAACGAGTAAGAGAAAATGAATGTTTAATTTCAACATAGTATAACTAGAGAAGGTAAAATATGAAATTTTATACCCTAAACCACGAGCATTAAATAGTTTTTTCGGGGTTGTAAAATTCGTCATAGAACCTTACTAAAAGTTTTATGTCTGGCATTCACATCACTTCCTCTACCCGTTCTTCAGAAGTTATGTTTAAAATATGATCACATTTCAGAAATGTATAGGTATTGGAAAATTCAAACCGATAACAAGGACATTCTCGTAAATTGCTAACTTTACAAAAATGTATTCGACATTAATTGTGTGGTTTAATGAGATAAATCCTTGTGTAGTAAGATTTTGTCTATCTCTTTCGATTTACCAGTTTATCCAAAGTATGGTATTTTAATCAAACTCATTACAGCCATTTGTGAGAAAATAAATATCTGTTTATAACAAGCGTAATTTCGTATTCTGCCCGCCTCGGTAGCGTGATGGTTAGCGTGTCTGCCTCACGTTCAAGAGGTCGCGAGTTCGAATCTCGCTTAGGGTAAGTTATCCGGGTAAGGTTTTTTTCCGAGGTTTTCCCTACCCTGAGAAGACGAATGTCGGGTAACTTAAAGCTCCATGGACCTCGGGCTCATTTGAGCATCATTTCACCCATTTCATTTCATTCATTCGTCCGATATGACACAATGTTGGAGGACGTAAATTCAAAAAAAAAAAAAAAAAAAAGTTTCGTATTCTAAGTATCCCAATGACCGTTTTTCTGAAGAGGTTTTCATCGATCCCAACTTCCAAATTAATTTTTCTGAAAGCATATTTCCGAAAAGGCACTTTTTCCAGATGTCTTTATTTCCAACTTCTTCGGAAAGTAGAGTAATAGGAATATTTCTGAATGTATGACATTGCTAATCAATAATTAGTTTATTTTAAATTTCACCAAAATCTACAAAAATAAAATTACATTTTGTTGAAATCTACAAGGTTAGAATTACATTTTACCCAAATTTACAAGGTTAGAATTACAGTTTGTATAAATCTACAAGGTTAGAAATACATTTTACCTAAATCTACAAGGTTAGAATTACATTTTGTATAAATCTACAAGGTTAGAATCACAATTTACCCAAATTTACAAGGTTAGAATTACATTTTGTGTAAATCTACAAGGTTAGAATTACATTTTGTGTAAATCTACAAGGTTAGAATTACAATTTACCTAAATCTACAAGGTTAGAATTACATTTTACCTAAATCTACAAGGTTAGAATTACATTTTACCTAAATCTACAAGGTTAGAATTACATTTTACCTAAATCTACAAGGTTAGAATTACATTTTACCCAAATTTACAAGGTTAGAATTACATTTTACCTAAATCTACAAGGTTAGAATTACATTTTACCCAAATTTACAAGGTTAGAATTACATTTTGTGTAAATCTACAAGGTTAGAATTACATTTTGTGTAAATCTACAAGGTTAGAATTACAATTTACCTAAATCTACAAGGTTAGAATTACATTTTACCTAAATCTACAAGGTTAGAATTACATTTTACCTAAATTTACAAGGTTAGAATTACATTTTGTGTAACTCTACAAGGTTAGAATTACATTTTACCTAAATTTACAAGGTTAGAATTACAGTTTGTATAAATCTACAAGGTTAGAATTACATTTTACCCAAATTTACAAGGTTAGAATTATAGTTTGTATAAATTTACAAGGTTAGAATTACATTTTACCCAAATTTACAAGGTTAGAATTATAGTTTGTAGAAATCTACAAGGTTAGAATTACGTTTTTACGTTTTTCTATAAAATTGAGAGTGTTTTTAATGAAAGTGAAAAAAGATAAGTTTTCGAGGTTTTATCAGCATTTTAGTGGAGCGTTCACTTAATCACTAAGAATATAAAATGAAATTTCATTGACTGTGTTCTCTGGAGGGAGATTTTTAGGTTATGTTTGTACGATAGTTGTGTGCTAAAATAGAAATAATTGTCTCTTAGTATTCAAGACTACACAAGTAACACTACATATTAAACCTAAATATCTCATTAGTTGTAAAAATAAACAGTGATAAGATTGGTGTGTTGTCACTCTATAAAGGAACATAACTTGCTTAAGAATTCCTCGTCCCACATGCGAACAATACTGA